>VXAK01000407.1:0-23838 GCA_013399435.1 Arenaria interpres | reverse complement strand
TGCTTCCCTGCTGCAGGCAGGGCGTTTGCGGCGCCGGTGTCCTCCTTATCAACCTGTAGCACATTCTGCTGCCCATCCGTAAGCTGTTGACAAAGGCCGGTGCAGGCTGAGCGCCGGCCGGCTGTCTTTAAAAGACTAAAAGCGAGGAAAAACCCATGTGTGACAGGGTAACTCCCAACTGTTTTTAAAAACACCCCAGGGTTGGAAGCAGGGGGACGGTGTTCTCCTGGTTCCTGCTTTCTGACTTGTTCCTGTCAGGAGCGCTGCGTTTGACACTTTGTTCATCCCATTGTTGTGCCCGTGCCGAATGCTGGTATTTTTGCGCGGAGAATCTTTTTCTGTCACTGGTCTTGGTTGATCTGAAGACCTAACTGTAAAGTGTGTTGAATCCAGTAGTCTAGGCCCTTACTTGTGTTTAGGTGTTTATTTCTGGCATGATTGGAAAAAGCTCAATGTCAGGACATGGGGGGAGGGGGGAAGGATGGAAGGAAAAGCAAGTACACTTTTCTTTGTGCTTTTATTTCAAAAAATCTCGTGGTTTCCTCTTGATTTTCAGAGTTATTTATAAAAGTACTTCTTCCAATAAGTCAAAAAGGTAGGAGAGTGACATGTCAGACAGTTAAATAATGTACGTTAACTGTTAGTGGACCAGAATTAATGTCTGCTCTGTGAATGCTGTTGAGGCTGTCGGAAATGTTACAGAGAATCATATATGGGATAGACCTTAAGGATGACGGATAGAAAATAAAAGCATCATATGTAATTAGATCTGTTGCCTGACATCACTAGGATAAGTTTTATTTTGTGTACTTAAAATAAAGTAATGCAGGCAGCAATTCAACATATTGAGTTTTGAGCCCTTTCTTGCATATAATGCATTTCCTTTTTTATACCAGTCGATTAAAGTTTTAGTATATACAGTCTGTTTGAGATGACTGAAGTTGTGCAGCATCTTGATAGTTTTGCAGTACATTTCTAAAAATACCATTGCATGTACTCCTGCTGTATCAATGTGTGGATCTATGTAGCAAATACTAAAAAAAACCCTGCAACCAAATATTTTGCTATTTTGCCTCAGTTTTCTGACAGTGTTTTGAACGTTTATGAATTGCGCGCTTAACTCACAAAGCATATTGTCCATAAAACTTGTTTCTGAGAAAAATAGATTGTTAAGGAAGTAGAAAGATTAAAGCATTACTCTTCAGTGCAAAGATGTTTGAGAAAAATTTCTTGGCTTGAACCAGATTAGGTTTTGTTTGTGCTTTTTACTTTCAACATGCTTGCATGTTTCAATTACTGTTATTGGTAGGTAAGAAGTTGTTATTTTTAAGATGTTTGTTACTTAACTCCCTTTTTTTTGTGTGTGTGAAGCTCCATACAGTCTATACCTTACAGGGAGGTTAAGAGTAATTAATCTAGCAAATCACTTCAATTCCATGTAACAGTTATTTTTATTGTAGAAAGTGTGGCTGTATATATGTGGGTTTAATTAATAGGTTTTACAGCGATAGCAGTAAAATCTTTCCTTTTGTGTATGGAGCAACAGCAGCTAACAAAGACCTTAGACTCCATAATTATGAAGTCCTAACTGACTGATTTAAGAATCTACAAGCCAGGGCATTATAAAGTAATGTGAGATCTATGTACAAGTATAGCAGGTAAGGAAAACCATTGACTCATGTTTCCAGAGGAATCCTTCCCAAAGGCGAAAATTTATTGCTAGTCCTCTCGATGTGAGAATAGCACACACACTTTTGAAGCTTTTAAAAAGGCAGGCTGTAGCAGCATCTCTTTTATGGACACCTGACAGTCTTACCTGTGGTTAAAGTGGTAGGAGCAGTGTACGTCCAAGGAGACTGACTGGTGAGGTCCTGGGTTGCAAGTGTTGAGGGAGCTGCTCCGTTATCTGCCTCACGTGTGGAGCAGCAGGATTATGTTGTGGTCTTAAATTCGGTGACTCAGTACGAGGAGGTACTACTCTTGATTTTACCGGGGTTCATTCGGCAGGAGGCAGTGAGTTGGCGCCAGCCACTTGCAGGCCATTCAGGAGGTTTCATGAAGCCTTTGCAGTGGGAACTCTGGTTTAATGAAGCCACACCCTGACAGAGTTTAATACGAAGACATCTCTTTCAGGGATGGAGGAAGCTTTGTGTCTGGAGCTTTAAGATAGTTGTGAGTTTTATTCATGGTCCAGGTTTAGACTGGAATCCCCCCCCTTTTGGTATGTTTTGCTTTCTAGGATATATGGCTGTAGTATCATGAACTAAACTGAGTCCTGCTGCTGGATGTAGCAAATCAAAAGAGCAGATAAGACATCAGATCTATACAATTTTATGAATTATTGAAGATATAGACTAAAGGTCAGGAATACTGTATTGTTGCTCCATGTATCGGATATGTAATAAGCCAGAAGAAATCAAACTTTCCTGTAATGGAAAGTGTACATGCTGTTCGTATGCGTGACAAAGAAATAGAATTTTCTGTTGCTAAAAATTGTATATTTATTTTGAAGAAAAGGAGCCTGAAAGTCATAGTTTGCAGCTAGTGTGGTTTTGCGGGAGAGCAGAGGGAAATTAAAAGAGAGGTCACCTTTCAAACTGGTTGAAATGCTGAAAATCCAATGTAGCCAGTCATGTATAGGAGAAAGTGCTTACTGTTATTCCTCTGTAGTTGACAAGAAGAATCATGTAAAGGAGCAGGAAAACACCCAAAACAAAACCAAACCCCCGTGCTGTTATCTTGATGTCTCTTTCTCCCAGGAAGATATTCTCCCAGGAGGTGAAGCTTAAAGATTAGTTGGGGGAGGGGGAGGACATCCATTGTATTGGAAGTGAATTGGAAAGCATTTAAGCATTTCCTTTTTCTTTCTTCCTGCCGCCCTTCCTCTCTCTTTTTTTGTTTGTTTTTTTTTTTTTTTTTCCCTATGGTACTTCCAGTGTTTAACCAAAGTTGACTTTCTTGCAGTGACAAACCTTCATTTCATAACCATTAATTATTGTGGCTTCTCTACATATTTTGGTTGATGTACCTGGTTTAATGTATTGGCTATAAGGTGTTTGTTAATTCCTATTCATTGAGTTTAATCAGTATGTCATATCCTGTAGACAAAATTTGTGCATGTTTCCATTTAAAATTGTTGATGTTGAAGTTCATCTAAAGAGAGATGAAGTAGTTCCATGCAATACGCCGCTTCATGGTCACTGTTACCTTTGGTGGTTTTGCATCCCTTTTGTTTTCAAGCTGATTTTAAAAAATGGTATTTCCTTTGTGTAAAGGCCGCATGTGTTGACAAAATTAATGAAGTGATAATCTGTGCTTTTATTAACCATACAAAATAAGTGCACAGTGACAATATTCTTTCATCTTCCTTATAATTGTAGGTGTTACTTGTTTAAAAATAGTTCCGGACAGTGTGAATTAGTATATATTGACTTTGTCCCTTTCGTGTTGACTTTAATGTTAATTTTCTACTAACCTATAATTAAATATCCTCAGTTTTAATTATAACAGACTGCTTGAAAAATAATTATGCAGGAAAACATCTTAGCAGATTAGTCTAGGTGTAATAAAGTTATGTTTTTTAATAAATTTGGAAACATTTTGGCTTCATTTATTTTCATCAAAACAAAGAAATACTGCTTTAAAAAGGATTATAGTGTTTGCCTTATATAATGGCAGTGCTGAGAACTGAGAAACTGGGAATTGGTACCATGAGACGTTTGTAACACGTTCCAGGAAGTGGGCAGCCTCTCCAGTTTCTGTAAATTTGTATCTGAGCTGTTCCTTTATGGTTTTTTAAAATACATTCTGCATTTCTTATATGTTTATTATCTAGTATGTTGTCTGTTAATGTGGAACAAGTAGAATCTGGCTAAAATTTTCTAAATTGTGTTATGGGTGGAACTGGTTTTCTAGCTTTTTGTGCAGGTGTCTGGAATTGGAAAGATTTGAAGTAAAAATGCTAAGTGTGCGTATTGGCTAATGGGGGCTGATGTATTAATACCAATATTTTTCTGTATGCAATTTGGATTTTATGTTAACAGAGTTTGTTTAGGATCCAGTTAAGGTGTAGTGGATGACACGTTCTGTAGTTTGTGCTTGTACCATGTTTATACTTTGAGTCTGTGTGGTATTTATGTATCCTGGTACTTGAAGACATAGGTTTGCAATATTTGTATTTCATCCAGTATTAATAACTTCTTTTTTTTTTAATGGATGTTATGCAGTACTTTCTGCTTAAGTATGAGGTACTTGTCATGTTTTTGATACTTTCAAAACTAGTGTTCAAGGCATATTTCTTTCTAATAGTGGGGGGGTTTTATTGCTTAAAACACACATTCTTGAATGTTTTTTAAATTTTAAGTGCAATGTTGTTACTGCTTCCAAAAGGCAAGGAAATTGAGGAAGTTACAAAGGTTACAGTTGTCATTTTAGTGTGTAAATGAAAAGGCAAGGATGGACCTCATCTCTACAAACAACATGCTTTTGCAGAAGTGCAGTTAAGATTACAGGACAGCTAGCAAATTGGTATTTGCATTTCAGTAAGCTTTAAGTTTGCTATCAGGAGACTATTAGTAGGGAATACAATGTAAGATTTTTTTCCTTGTTATAGTAGCTTTTCATGTTACTTATAGAATAAATGTTACATATTGTAGCTTTTACGTACTGAGCTGCTGAGTCTGGCGGCTGAAGTGGCCCATTTTTTTAAGTGACACATATGCATAGACTTAAGATAATTCATGCCCTACTGACTTAATCAAACAGACAATGCAGGCAGCAGTTTGGGATGAACAAGAGAGAGAAATATTATTTATTGTATTTTAGCAGCTGAGGAATAGGGGTTCTGATAAATTATTTATTTTTTGAAAGTGTGGTGAAATCCTGTGGCAAGAATGGGATGCAGTTGTGTTCCTTCAATTCCGTTCCGATAATTTAACTACTGAAATCCTTCCATTGATCCATTTGTGGGTCATGATACTTTTGGACTCTAGTTTTCACGTTTCTACACAGGTAATCTTGGGTACCATATGTGAAGAAGAAATAGATAATCTAAAGCTTTTGTCTATACATAGTATTCAGGTGAGCTTTCTGCTCATGAAAAGCATGGCACTCTGCCTCTTACCAGCCTTTGTAGCTGTTTGTTCACTGTAGTGGGTTGAGTGGACTTGATAATTATAGAGGTAAGACAGTCTGCAAGTGTTGATACCATCTGAAGTAGGTGTTGAAAGCATCATCTAAAAGCTATACCGTATGTTTGTTACACCATTTTAAAAAAAGAGTAGATGTTTCATACTTGAATAACTGTGCGTGTGGAACCATTAATTTTTGTTACGTCAGTAAGGTGGTACAAAATTAAGGAGAGTCATGGAAAACATTTGTGGCTATAAAGTGATTTTATGCTGATGAACATTTATTACAAGACTTTCCCGTACCAGAATTATATGCCATAGCCCACTGTTGTTCTTTATCCCACTGAGAATTAGGCAAATTTATGTTCTGTGGAGAAATTAAGCTTTGATTTCCAGTCTTATGGACTCATGATTAAAACTTCAGGCTGATCTCTGGTTAGTGGAAAAATATTGTTCTTCTTGGTCTCAACTGATATGATTTTTGGGTAATGCGAGGGATTTTGCAATATTTTCAACAGAGTGAAAGGAAAGGAAATATGTATATTTGTAGTCTGAGAATACTAAAATAGTTGTGTAAAAACTAGTTATTGCTGTGAAGGGCTTAGGTCAGCTTCTTCAAAAATGAATTAAGCAGATTGGCTGTGAGTCTGAGGTGAATAAATACCTGAGCTGGGTGGCAGGTTTTAGTATTGGTTCAGATAATTCCAGAAGCTAATCCATTTTCATGCCCACTGTGAATACATGTAGGTATACGTACAAAACTTCCAGTCCTTTGGTTTCACACCTATCTTGTATTTTACATGTTCAACTCATGTAAGTTACTTTTTGTTTCAACTCGGCTTCTTTGTGACATTCTGCAACTATGGTGTTTAAAGTGTAATGTCTGAATAACACATCTTCACAATTACAAATTGAAGTGGTGCTCATTAAACTTCAGATGTCCTCATAGAGACCAGTTTACAGTCTCTGTTGCAAATGTTAACAATGTTAATAGTGTTAATATTCTTCACTAGCAGAATACTACTTTGTAGCTAAAACCAGACAAAATTGAACTAAGTGGTCTTCTAAGGAGTCCTGCGGAAGGCTGCCAGCATTTGTGTAGGTGTATCTGAGAGGATAATCTTGGTACTTTACAGAACATTTTTGTTATGAGGAAAGAGAGGAACTGTGAGTGATAATCTGAGTTTGTTGGAGCAGGGAAATTCTGTCAAGTAAGAGCAAATAATTAAATATTTTATGTTTTTGATACACAGGCACATTAGAGAAATAGCCGTCGTAGTTGTAATTCCTCTTGTGGAAAGGCTGTTTTCAGGACTGGTCTGTTCAAAGCTTGTTTTCAAGACTAGTTCTATTGATACTGTCAAAAGTACCACGTGCCATTTGATGGTTTGCTTGTGGACCTAATAAAGTTTGTTGACTGGTCCATTTTTAAAATGAGCTTGTGTTTGTTAACATTTTGCAGTTGCATCAGGTATTATTCTTGATACTGAATACTATTCTTTGTATCTAAACGATGATAGGAAAGTATTCCTTATGTAAAGAAGATACTGTGTTAATGAACAGAAAGCCCCTTAGTGTGTTTGGGAGTTGAAGAATATTCTTTCTCAGCTACTTTCACTTTAGAGTGTGAGGACACATGGATTATCATCAGAGCTGTTTTGACAAAATAGCTTCCTTTATGGTTCTTGCATTTGCTACGTAGTATTCATGGAAGAAGCTTGTTTAATTAAGATGTAGAATTAAGACCTCATTTATAGTTTTGTAAAGAGTGAGTAAAAGTGTGTTATGAATTACAACCAGAACACTATATGTCTACATATGAATTTCCTTTGTGGTAAGTTGTTAAATTAATTGTTGTTTGTTAAAATGGCTTTAAGTCATTTCCTTTTTTTCACAGTGGTGTTTTGAGGATAATGATTCACTTCTCAATATAGATCGGTTATTAAAGTCTAAAGCAGATTGAATAGTGAATGTGCTTTTCATTAAATTTCTGCTTGCATTTTGAGAATTTAAAAATTCTGAACAGTTGCAGGATATAATTTTCAGCATTAGTCAGAAGATCCAGTGCAATGGTTTTTATAATAGAGCCAATAGGTCTCTCTCTTTTTTTGGTAGTATTATGTTACTTCCATTGCAGTTTCCATTTTAACTTTTTAAGCACTCTTTTCATTATCTTATGATTTGAAAACTTACTTGCACAAGAACCTAGAGTAGAATAATGAATTGAAGTTAAGACTTTAGTTTAATGTATTTTTCCTCTAGGTAACAGAATTTTAAGTACTCTCTCTGTTGCTTCTTGTATGTGCTAGCAAAACCATTTTTTGGCCTGTATGATGAATCAGGCTGGAGAACTGACTCAGATCAAAAATAATCTAGTAAAAATGGAAAATTCATTAGTTCTAAATAACCAATACAATTCATTGTGCAGACTCAAAATAGGCTGTACAGGTGCTTTAAGAGAGATAAATTTGAGAGGTTAGGGTGAGTCCATCTTAGTGTGACACTGTTTCTGTAAGGAATATTTATAAAACTATTGCTGAAGCAGAAATGTTTGCTCCCTTACCTTCTTATGGGGGGATAGAATTATATATATTTTTGAAGTACAGGTTGCTGGGATTATATTTCTTTTTGGAGAGGAGGGGTGGGATCAGCACAGTGGCCTGGCTTCATTTACCGTCTCTGAAGGAAGACCTAGTATTTTGTGAAGTTAGTCTGCCACTAGGAGACTTGGGACAGGTTCAGATTTGAACATATGTGCGGCAGCGGAGGATGCCAGTTACATGTAACAAGGACTGTAGGAGAAAACGAAATCTTTTTTTATGAAGCTGTTTTATGTCATTTTGGACATGGCTCTGAATGAAAGAAAGATGCTGAGGGATCTAGTTTGAGTACTTAATGAATTTTATTTGAACCTCCATATTATTTTGGGGAAGAGGAGAAATGAAACAATCTTCTGGGAAGGTTTTCCAGAATATATTGTCATAATGAAAGGAGGAGATTTTCAGTTAAAGGAAGTGGAGGAAAGGTTGTAGAAGGATACTTATAAATGTCAGTGGGAAAACAAGGAATTAAATGGGTGACATAGTGATGCAGACAAAACTGGGCTGGGGGAGGGAGGGGCAGGGGCAGGAAGGGGACAGTGGAAATCATGTTATATTTATTCTTTACAGAAGCTACCTGAATCTTGTTCCTGGATACCATCTGACTGTTACTGCTAATTTAAAGTAGCATTTAAGCTCTTGATGGTGCTGGTCCCTGCCTCAAAAGGTTTTAAAAACAAGGTAAACAGGAACAAAATAGAGAGAACAAAATTGAGGAGGGTTTGTGGAGGGTGTGAAAAAGCTTAATAAGAGTTCTGTGCTGTAAGTTCTGAATGTAACATTGCCTCTGCTCTCTCCCATTTTTGAAATAAAAGTAAGGCATGGTAGAGGAAGGTGCTTCTTTAACAGATGCATTGGCTGCATTGTCTATGTCTTTATCTTCTATTGCTGCTTCTCTTTTCCTTCCTTACCCCCCAAGGAGGGGAAGAGTAAAGAAACCTACTGCTTCTGCTCTTCCCTCAAGGTGAAAATGAAGGCCAAGAACTGTCATGTGTCTGTTCTCATGTCATGTTTTGCTGCCTTTAGATTTGAAGGATAAAGAAAGCTGAGCAAGTATGGAAGATGTAGGTGGAAATGTTAAAAGGGCAAGAAATAGTTTAAAGTATGAAATTGAAAGCCTGTGTAAGGGAGAATGATGCTGATCTAGAGAATGTAACAGTGTAGTTTAATGCAACAAAGTGTAGAAAAAGCAAAAGATAAAGTGGAAGGATAAGAAAAATGGAAAACATCCATTATATAACATAAAACATGTCACAAGCAATCTCTGGTAGGAAAGAAAAAGTGGAACGATATTGGGAAGAATAAAGAAGTGCAAAAATTGAGTACATTGGTTGGTAAACTTTAATAGATCTTCTGGGCAAGTTACAAATATAGTAACTAAAGGTAGATGATACACACCATGGTTCTTAAAACTAGTGTTCTTAGTCTTTGGTGTAGTGCACAGAAATGTGTTGTTTTATGAGTATTTTTAATCTTTTTTGGGTTTTAAGGGTTGGAAGGACAGAATTTGTAATTTCATTAGCACTTGAACATTATAAATTTTCAAAGATGGAAGGTTACAAAACTTATTGAAGGATGATCTGATTTCAAATGTTACATGTTAAAAAGATCACCAAATTTGGCTTAGGGGCTTTTTGTGCTTCTTAATCATTTTTCCAATCCTCTTCTCCTTTTTAAAAACAAATGACTGTTTATTTGCCCTTTCTTAATTCAATAGAAAGGGTGAGTATAGCTTTTACTTTTTATAGTTTCTGAAAAAGAATCCTTAGTTACAAACTTCAGCTAATTTTGAATCAGAACAGTACGTACTTCTCTATTCCTTGCTTAAGAGGTGGGGAAATAAATTAAAAAAAATATAAAGTTGTGCATGAAAACAGCATTTTCAGCATTAGATGGTATGAGAGAGATGCATGTCTGAGCCAGCCTCTCTTGGCATCTTTATGAAAATCCTCAAATATAGCTTTAGCATAGGACCATGTGTAATTTAATTAGCAAGTTAAGTTTTTTTAGGGGAGGGCTTTCTTAACTGCAATTACTATGTGGAGGAAATTGTTGGCTGAGATGGCTTTAATGCCTCTTGTGGTTACATGTGGGGAGGATTTAGGGGTGGTTATGCTTATAGTATAGTTCATTTTTGTTGCCTAAGTAAGATGAGATCACAGAGATCATCAGAGACCATGTTAACTAATGAGCAGAGTAAGGTCTCATTTTCAACCTTAAAAAGGCTCTGTTAATGTACAAGTTCATGTTCCCCTACTCTGCGCTCTACCCTGGAGTACTGTGTCCAACTTTGGAGTCCTCAGCACAGGAAGGACGTGGACCTGCTGGAACAGGTCCAGCAGAGGGCCATGAAGATGATCAGAGGGATGGAGCACCTCTCCTATGAGGACAGGCTGAGAGCTGGCGTTGTTCAGCCTGGAGAAGAGAAGGCTCCAGGGAGGCCTTATAGCAGCCTTCCAATATCTGAAGGGAGCCTACAGGAGAGATGGCGAGGGACTCTGTCAGGAAGTGTAATGACAGGACAAGGGGTAATGGTTTTAAATTGGAAGAAGAGAGATTTGGATTAGATACCAGAAAGAAATTCTTTACTGTGGGGGTGGTGAGACACTGAAACAGGTTGCCCAGGGAAGTTGTGGATGCCCCATCCCTGGAAGTGTTTAAGGCCAGCATGGATGGGACTTTGAGCAACCTGGTCTGGTGGGAGGTGTCCCTGCCCATGGCAGGGGGGTTGGTACTAGGTGATCTTTAAGGTCCCTTCCAACTCCAGCCATTCTGTGATTCTATTCTATGTGTTTAAAAGTTTATTCATTTTGATGGTTTTCTGAGGTTAGTTATACACTGTCCATCTTGGCTGTCTCTGGGAATTTTTTCTGTCTGTAGTCTCAAGACATTTTTAAAAGTTTATTTTATACAAATAATTTGGGAAAAAAAAAAGATATTAAGGGTTGAATGGAACATGGAAAGGAGATATTTGTTATGTTAGAAAGAGAAAGCAAAAGCTGTATTGTAGTATGGAAATCTATTGTAGGGGGAGGCAGGTATACTTGGGACAGTTTGGGAAGAATTGTGGAAGGTTGTGTAAGGATTCCTTAGATAATTGTGTTTGGTAGGGGTATGGTTGTTGCTTAGGTCTGTGATGCCTAATCTTGAAGGTTGTATTCAGTTAATCTGGGAATGTAGATGTGATGTGTTCCAAACTGTATGAGGAAAAGGTTAGAATTGGAGTGTAGCAATCTATTTATTCCGTGTCAGTAAAAATGCTGTCATCTTAAGTTGTATTTTTCTTTATTAGTTGATTTTCTTTCCTTGTGGCAGCTTGTTTTCTGCTTTTGAGTGGTAGGATGTTTTCCTGTAATGCCAGTTGCAAACTTGGAGCTTGCTTGCATTGTGGCCAAAAATCTGAGAACAGTGATGACTCCATTATATCCAGCGAGAAAAGAATCTTTTGTACTACTTACTTTTAATTGCTAATTAAGCTAAGTCCTTGGTAGTTTGAAAGAATGGAGTAGTTTATGCCCTCCACTTTAGACCAGTATTTGCTACTCAGTTGCAGAGAATGATGGAAGGGGTGATTTTTATTATGATTTCTAGATGAAAGTGACCTTCCTGGGAGAGTGAAAATGGGTGCGAGCACTTATTTTGCACAAGAAGCTCTTAGGATTCAGGGAACATGTGGCACTTGTGGAACTGAGGAGCAGCTTAGGACTTCTGTGCTGCTTGAGAAGGGCTAGCAACCTGCCCCCTCCCAGGCTTTATATGGGTTTTGCCTGACTGCTGTGCTTCAGTTTTGGTATTTAGTGATTAAAGGTATTTTAGATTGTCCAGACAAGCTGCAGGGATCTTCTAGAGAAAGCTTGTTGATATTCGGAGATTATTTTAATTTGTTCTTTATTTTTATTTTTTTTTAAGCAATGAGATTAGAGTGAAGCTTCCTTAATAGTGCAGCACTCATTCTAATGCATTAGAACTCACTTATTTTAAATAAGATTCTTCAGCACAGGTAGATAGGAATTTTCTAACACCAGGAAACTGTGCCTCAAGGGGAGTGGGTAAGCAGATACGCAGATTTACAGACTGAAACAGGAAAACAAGTTCCAACTACAGGTCATTTCACAAGTTTTTCCTCAGGGCCTTCTTGCTTCCACAATCAGAACTCAAAAATGGAACAATTCAAAGCAATTCATCAATGACTAGTTTAAAGTCTGTCAGGCTTCCAACAGCTGGAATGGAGAAGGAACGCACTTATGCTCCAATTACTTCATTTTCGTGATTTTTCTGTAGCCTTTGAGAACCTTTCCAGATTCGTGTCATGTGATTGCTGAAATAAACTCCTGTGTTCTCATAAGCAGATCACCTGTATGGCTTAGCACCTTGTTTGCCAACATTTCATTTCTCTAAATAAATTAAAAAAAAAAAAAGTACCGAAGAGTAGTAGTTATCAGTGCCGTACGTATTGGTGCCTGGGTTTAAGAACGAGTGGACTGTCAAATTCAGATAACCTTTTTGTGTTTGTGTTCACACTTGGATCTCAGTTGGAGAGTAGTCTCTGCTGCTGTAGCTGTGCTGACATTTTCTCTACCTCGGCAATCCCTCCACAGCCTGCGCTGACAGAAGTTATTCTGTTAGCATCATTGCACTGTTATGTGCAGTGTCAGAATCAAAACCCATTAGAGCTCTCTACTGTTACCCTAGTGGGAGTGTTGAGCCAAGGTGTATGATATTTTTTCTTACCTAGTGTATGAGTAGACAGAATGTGGTAGAGCTGATTTTAGTAAAACAACAATGCTGTCTGTATCTGGAGCCTTCGTGTGCTGTTGTGATACTACTTATATTAATTTCAGCTTTCAGTATCTTCCGTGTTTTCTAAAGAATGAAAAATTCTGATCAGGCTTAAATCTTGTTGCAAGTAATGTAATTTGGAGCCCAGGTCAATGTGATCTTGCCATTTGTTATCACAAATGGCCAGAAAAACTAAATAATGTTGTAACGTAGCATGATTGTACAGGATTCAACTCTGGTTAGGACGGAATATTCTGTAGATGAAAACTATTGAGAAGTGGTAGCTTTTAAGGAATGAAACATTTTTTAGCGCCATTGCTTCTTGTTCTTAATAAAAGGTGTATCACAAGTTATGCAACTTCTTTACTCTGTTGCAACTGCTGTATCACTTCACATATTAATTGGAAGCTACTATGTTTTTCCTTGTTTTTAACTTGATTTGGACAAAAGATTGGAAATTACACTTTGTTAAATCTGCAGTGGAAGAGGGACGACTAGTGCTAGTTTGATGGCAGATAGAAGAACATTATTAAACAACAGATACATTCTTAAGATGATGCAACATTTCTGTAACCACATATTGCTTGTTAAATTGTTAATTCATTTAAGTAGAACAAATTCACATTTTGCTTAGAAATTAAAGAACGGACACTAAATGAGTAGGGCAGGTACCATGATATTGCCTCTCCTTCCACAGTCAGATAAGGGAATGAAATTAAATTGCCACTTCTGAATAATTTTGGTTCTTAGTGTAAGGGTGAGTTGTATAAAACCTTGAAGTGCACATTGAAAATGAAATGTTGGGTTTTTTTTCTTCACGTGTATTACAATCTTGGCATTTGATTATCCCTTTGGTTGGACTTCTTGCTTTGAACGTAGAAGTTAAAGGGAGATTCCCTTAGCTTTGGAGAAGGGATACCTCTTGGGAGATATCATTGCACAGCACTTGCACAGGGGATCGAGCTGGGATGAGAGGTGAAGTTTCTATTGCTGAAAGAAAAGTGAAGTTGTACTTATATGTCTGTATGAAGCTGTGGATCTGTGTAAGTTATCTTTTCTTTGACTGGTTAGGAAAAGTTAAAGCTCCATTGCTGATGTAATTTTTGCCCCCCCCCCTCCAGTGAATTAACAGTTGTTTGTTTTTTTTTAATGTCCCTCACCATCCTGTTCCCTCCCCCTGCCCCCCAACATTTTTAGCTCTGCTTATCTTAAATTCTGCATTCACCTAGCCTCTTGTCACATAAGTGTCATGATGTGTGAGGTGTTGGTCATAAGTTTGCATGTAGTGATGTGAAAGGATGTGGATGACGAGGAGACACAGTCATTAATTTTAGAAAAATTAGTTTCAAACGGTGTTTATTTTCAGTGCAATTCTTCACATTTCCTTAAGTCTATTATTATGTTTTTTAACTAATAAACACATAAATACGCAAAGAGAACCTAATCAGTTGTAATAGCACCTCTTAATATACACATATATTTTTGAATGATCCTCAATAGTATTCTCTTGGATGCTATTATGAAAGTATTTAGTGTTCTATTTCTATGCATGTAGCCTGCATTATCTGTGGGAAATACCTTTAATTTAGTATCATCTACTTTTATGCAGTCAGTATGTAAAAGCCTTGAGTTTTGGACTAGTGTTATGTCTGAGTTCTTAGGGTCTGAGCTGTTTTCTGTGTTCTCAGTGAATGAAATGTTGAGGTCTCATGCCCTATAAGCATATATCTGAACCACCACGAAAGCTTTGTAGATACATTTCCCCAGAACTGTCTCCAGTGAGCTGAATTTAAGTGTCCTGTGTGACTTTGCCGTATGTAACAGGTGTTGGCCTTGGAAGTAGTTTTATATCTACTTTCTGGAATGAAAAATAACAAAGAGTGTGTGATTGGAATGGGAGGAGGGAAGAAGGGGCAGATGGATAACAGTTGTATGTGAGTAGCGGGAAGATTTCTAACACAGTGAAGTGTAAGTGGCCAAACAGTGTTTCTGGAGGTGTCTAAACACAGCCCAGGCATGCAGGGCTTGGAGTTAGCATATAGCTTGGGCCACATAATGAAATCAGGAACTTACATGCTTACATTCTCTCACGTTTTTAAAACTATGACCAGGGAAGGAGGATTTTGGGTAGTAGCCCACATTTGGGACATAAATGTACCCATTAATTGTGCATTCTAAATATAAGTTTATGAAATAGGAAAGGTTTTGCTCTCCCCAGGCTATTATAGTAGGTGAGGAAAGGAGATCACAGGAGGGGAAAGGCTTGCAATGCTAAACTTTAGTACACCTTAGAGTGTCACTGTTTTTTGGTCTTCAGGCATCACTAAATTGCAAACCTCCTGTTGTAGCGGAGCAGTATGGGATGTTTGCCTCACCTGCAAACCTGTACGTCAGATACAAACTGAGCAGTTAGTTGCATCTGGCACATGAGGTCATGGAGTAGGTGAGTGCCAGTGAATTTAAACGAGTCCTGGAAATGAATGTGATACAAGCCTAACTTTCTCGGGAGAGCTTTGAATGCAGAACCTGTAAGTCCTTTTAAACTATAGCAGAGTTATCAGGAGAAGGGAAAGATATTTGACAGTCACACAGTGTCCTTTGTGTGCTGACAGGTTGGCCATATGAAGGCCCCCTGGAATACAACTACTCAGATGGTTGCTGTATGAGAAAGGGGAAGGACAAAAGAAATAATCCTCTCCAGTAAATTCAGTGTCAACAGCATAAAATTTTGGTTTATGCAGTGAACTTTGTTCTTTGAGATCTTGTGTCCTTCCAGACTGGTCTAGCAAGACTTTAAAAACCGGGAAATGAAATTGTTGTGCCTATGGACATAATTTTAACTCTGACTTCCATGTGTGACACTCCCTCTTTTCAGGTGTGTAACGTGCATGTGTTCATTTGCCACTGTCTACAACAGAAGTAGAGCTGACTGTGGCATTCATATGGCTTGGTTCTTAGGCTGCTTTCCAGGAAGACTCAGCTTTTTTTTTTTTTTTTCCTAAACTTGTTTTATTTCCATACCTGATGATCTACCACTCTACACCAACTTTGAGATTTGCATGTAATCCTTGTCTTGTGCAACTGCTGATGGTTGTAGTGGCTTAGGTGTCCCTGAGTCTTCCTCCTGCCTGTACAAGGCAGTGCTAAATAAATCATAGTGGTTTTCTTGAGGCACAGAAGTGTTATTTTATTTGATCATGTTGGCAATCAAGCTTATGATGTTTCTCAAGGGAAAATCTTTCTACGTTGCGTCGCTACCAATGTAACAATTCATACTTTTTGTACTTAATACCTTGACTGTAGAGTACGGCTATCCCTGATGCAGCTAGAGTACTAACAGCTGCTTCCCAGTGACTGTTGCCAGATCTTTGTGGACAGAACTGTGGTTACATGTATTTCCTGTTTTCAGGACATTATTTAGTTGCTCTAAGCCTTATGGAAGCCCTAACGCAAGATTCCACTTGCTAACAAACTATGTGTTAAATTTTATTGACAAAGGTCTTTTCACTTAGTATTTTTATACTTAGCATGTCACTCTGAAAACCTTTTTCACCAACCTAGAGCTACAGTTTCTGTTTGAAAGGTATATTACATTTTCAAATGAACTGTACAAAAATAGTGACACAGATTTAGCTATCTGTAGCTTTCACTATAGTCCTACAGCTATCACTTTAGGCAATAATAGGTTTTTCATAGTGAAAGGAAGTAGTAGCATTAGGACATCAATACTGAAAATAGCACGTTTCAAATTTTAAAATACCATGCCAGATTTAGACTTGTGTTGATGAAAATGGATACTAAGTTAGTTACTTGATTCTTAAGTCCTGAACACAAATGGCAGCAGAATCCAACTGTAATGCTGCATTTTGCTGGATCTGTTTCTTCTTTTGTCATTTCCTTCTGATCTTGTTGGTAATGTTTCAGTTTTGGAGAGTAAAACTGGTATTCGTTGGCTTTATAAGAACGAAGAGCAATTCAAAATAATAGGTGACAGTGGCTGTTTATAAGTGGTTCTTGGCAAAAAGAGTAAGTCTGAGTTAGATGCCTACCAACTAGATAAATGATGCAGCAGAAAGCAAATTGCATGCTTCTACCCATTTAACTATGGGTGGGGGGAACATCTTTGGGAAGAAAAATGCTGTGAACAATTACTTGGAACATACTGGTTTTGGAGAATGTGAGATGATAGCTTAGCATTATAAAACTTTTAAAATACCCTTTCTAATGTAAGCGCCGTGAATCCTGAATGCCCGTTTTTATTGTAGCATATTATTGATAGCTCTTGAGGTCAGAGCACTGTTCATTCTTTTGGCACTGTGCTACTGGTGGCAATGCATGTTGGGCATGAGACATTGAAATTTATTTAGAAAGTGACATCCAGTCTCATTTCGGTTGGTATTTGGTGAGGGCTGTGTGGGTTTTTGTGAATATTTTTACTCTTTCATTTTTCTTTTCTGGGGAGTTGCTAAACTAAAACTTTTATTCAAATTTAGGGGAAAATAATTTCACAAGCAAGTTTTGAAAAGCCAGTTGCCCTTGTGTACAGGAAAGCAGGTTCGTATGAGGATGGAAAGATTCAGTTGTTACGTTAGGTGATACTGACATACCTGTAGTGTTAGTACTTGTCTTGTTAGAGTAATGCTGAAAATAAAGCCAAAATGTAATCTGAAAGACCATAATAGGTATGTTTGGTTCTTAATAAATTGAATATATCTGCTAAAAAATTTCATTCCTTCATTAATTAAAATTTAAAATTGAGATTCTCTAGAGAGAATACAAGCACTGAATCTTGCATTTATCTTGTTGAAGTTGGCCAGATTACAAATATTGTCTGTGGGTTTGGGGTCTGTAGTTATACTCTGAACTTGCAGACAGTGTGTTTGCCTCCTGTCTGGACAGTAGGGTTGCGGTAGTTCAAAATCTTAAGAAGTTAGTTCAGTCTTTTACCCAAGCTTTCCCAAATACTTTTATCCAGAAGTGCCTCAAGGGCATAAGCCCTTTGTTTCACAATTTAGCTCTCTATAGTAAGTAATTGGTATTGGTTCTGTTGCATTCAGATAGAAATTGCTTACAGAAATTCTGTGCAGAGTCTTTTAGAGTGAACACAAAAGAGTACATTGGTTTACACAAGAGTTTCCAGCTGGTTTTGAAGCCTGTCCCTTCATGTTGCAGGCAGTTATGTCACAGATACATAGATACGTATAATGTCATTACATTTATGAAAATCACTGTCTTAAAAATGATAAAAAAAGAATACTTAAAAGTGTCCTTTTGCCTCTACTGCTTCCATTTAATGCTGTGCAACATCCTAACTTTCTGATTCTTCAAATCCTTTTTAAATTTTCAGTCTAAATTTATACACATTTGTTTGTCTACATTGTTGTTAGGCTGAAATAGCTTTTCTCTTTCCCTGATGTTTGTCCTGTTGGTGGTTGTACAAAATAGTCATAGTAGCTTTTGATTGGCTAAGCTGAATAATTTAAGCTGTTTTGAATTCCTTTTGCAAGAGAGGCTCTTTGTCTTTCCTCGGTTCTCTTCTAAATTTATTTATCTTTTCTGAACACAGGAAAATTGTATAGAATGTTATAGATCAAATCTGCAGAGAAGGTATGAATATTTCTGCTTTTAGAACAGGTTGTGTACTGTCTCTAATACTATAAGAGCTTGGTAGCATCAACTGAAGCTTCCAGGAAGCAAATTCAGAATAAACAGAAGATGGTTCCTTGCCGTTAATCTGTGGAACTGCTCGCTGATGAATATTGTTAGTGTTAAATGAACGGACATAGTTTTAAAAAGTGGTTGGGCAAATTAATGGAAGACATAAATATGAAGACAGGATGCTGCAATAGACTGACTATTGGTCTGACTTATCATGGGCATCTTATTTTATCTTTGGAAATTTATCCTCTGTTGAACTCCAGAATAGCGTATGATTTTTTTTTTCATCTGCCTTATTTTGGCAACATATACTCATCTGGGTTTGTTGCATCATAATTCAATAATTAATGTACTTGAGGGGTTTGTTTTAGTAGTTTTAATAAGCTTGTTGTGGAGTTCAGTATCTTACATGGTTGTATAACGTTTTACTGCTACAGTGCTCCTAGATTGCCTTTGAAAAATCCATCTGTGGCATGCTTATGGGTCTGTTTGCAAGTCCTAATGTCCTCACCTCATTTATAGTTGATAGACCTAAAACAATACTGTAAGTTCAGTCCAAAGGCCAATATCGTATCACTGCAAATTATGGATATAATGATAGGCTACTACCAATAAGTATACTTAATATTAGAGCAGTTCACCTTTTATGTTGAATTTTGTGGTGCTTGGACACTATTAAATACCTGTGAAAATGGATTTCAGATAGAGCTTGGTCTGATTCACAGGAAAAAAGAAAGCATGTTGAACTGTGTGTGAAACAAGAGCAGGAAACTGTGATCCAGCATCTCAAATTTTATTCCATTACTAGAGAGAAGGAATAAATTTTGAGAAATTTATTTACGCCTGCTGCACCTTCTGCGGTGTCAGGAGAATGGAGTTGAGACTCTGCTCCTTTCAGTCTGCCTGGGTGTGAGAGGGACTAGCATAAAGATAGCAGCCAAGTCTTTGTATCTGGAGAGGCAGGGAATTAAAATTAACAAGAGCTGCAAACTTGATTTTAATATTCCACAAAGACTTTCCTTTTTTCAAGTTAACTCACGGCAAAAAAAGTTTCAAATATATTTTCAGTATACTGTATTTTTTTCTTCTTAGCCTAAATTAAGAATCAGGTCTGTGTGGTTTGTCCTACTAGCCTGCAAATAGACTAACAAAAAATTTAAATTTTATGCCTACGGCTTGTAACACATACATCAAATGTGCCTTCCCCTGTCTCTGCTCTGATTCTAGGACTCCTTGTCATCTCCTTGGCGTGCTCGCATACCTCCTGGTTCTACTTTTTCTGCAGGGCTGGGCCTTCCTCTCTTCAGCTGTCAAAGACTCCGCTTATGGAGTTCTCCCACTTGCTCAGCATGTGGAGAGGAAGAAACAGCAGATAGGAGAGGAAGCCCCTCTGTCTGCTGTGCTCTTCCCCAGTCAGCACCGCCTGGCCCTGGCTGTGCCGCGCTGTGCTGTGCGGGCTGGGGAGCTGCTTCTCCCGCAGCTCTTTGGTGCTAATTGGCCAAGAAGTTGAAAGCAGTTGCAGCCTTTCCGAGCACTGAACAGCAGCGCAGACCTCGCTAGTTAGGAGTTTTCCCCTGTAAGCACAAGCGCCTCATGCCATGACAGTTTTCCACCTGTTGCCTAAAAACAACTTAAGTAATCTCTCTTGCACGTGCACTTTATTCACGTTTCCAAGTTTAAGCATAAAGCTTACACACCTCCTGTTGCTTGCACAGGACAGGCCACAGGCGGTCCAGAATGATGGGGTTTACGTTTTTTTTGGATATAAATAAAACTATGACTGCAGAAAGCTGTGAAAAATGAACCTTTTGTACTACAGTTGACACATGAAAATAAAGGGATTTAAAAGATTGACATTTGGGACTGACTTGCATGCTACCCTTTGCCTTTTATGATTACTTGAAAATGTGTTTAATTTAAATTTGATGCATTTTTAAATGTTCTTAAACTCTCTCACTTTTGTATTTTTTTCGTCCTCCCCAAACATTCCCTGCAAAGGGCTAATCACTTGTTCTTTGTGTGACTGGCATGATTGAAATGATTATTATGTGGAGATGCTGTGTATTGGGTGACTAATAATATGGAGGCTGTTGTGCAGCTGGATGGATGGAATGATAATGTAGTGAAGAGGGTGCTGCCGTTCTGGGCTTGAGTAAACTGTGATCTGTCTGCTTCCCTTCTCTGTCATTCCCCCTCAATGAAAGTTTCATCTCTCACTTGTGTGTTCCCTCTTGCTTGTGCCTTTATTCTGTCTAAGCTTTTATTTGCTGCTGCTGCAGTTGTGCCCAACGTGTTATTTAGAACTTTATTCAGTGTCTGACTCTCATGCTTGGTTCATAGATTTTTGTTTCACCGTTTTCCATGTTTCCTCAACATACTGTTTTCTACAGTGTGTGGTGGGGTTTTATGTATATTAATGAAGGTGAGTGTAAAAGTGTGTGCGCCTTTCCACATACCTTTTCTGTCAATGATAGTTCCACTCTTTGGGAACAGTACTTGAAAAAATCAAGTCTTCTGAGGAAATAAGCTTTTCTTGCATTGAGAAATGTTCTTGTTGACTGCAGTTTTCACATGGATGTATTCTGGCAATTTAAAGATCTTTTATGATCAGGCCATTGAGTCCTTCAGAGGTGAGAGCAGAGCTGCTTTGAAGGTGAATTTAAACTTCAAACAAAGATAGATCAAAAATAGATTACATTAGTAACAGTGAAGTGGAAGACATGGGTATGCCCCGTTTGTCCAAAAGCTTAAAAAAATAATAAAGGAAGTCACTCAACTTTTTAGTGTTCAGGAACTGTCTTTTTAATGATAAACTCTTGAGTGAGTTTATGCCCTGGTCACTGTGTCAGTGCATTTTTGTAGTCTCAAGTTGGTTGCGTTTTGGAAACTATATTGCCTGTAAAACTGCTCAAGTTCCTTCTAAGGTTTTGCATTAATGTATACTTGATATTGATGGTATCTGCCACTGTTGTCTGGAGAATGAAGCCTGGGAATACAGCATTTTTATAAAAAATAAAAGCTTCTCAACAAATGTCTGAAATGTATATAATTCAGTTATTTCTATCATTATTTTATTTTAAATGCAAACCTTACAGTAATCTATTTTAAGGAGGTCTTCAAAAGTATTTGGTGTATGAATCGTATACACATACGGGTTTATGAATGGTGTGGATAGCCTTTGAACTTCCTGATGTTAAATGCCGTACTGCACATCTGTTCTTTTGGGATACTTTGTCCCATTTCAAATTTCTGGTGATGGAGTTTGCACCTCAGTGGATATATAAAATGCTTTCTAACGGTTTGGTCGTTTAAAGACATTAAATTTTCTCTCTGGTTCTGAGAGGCAAGCAGTGGTTTTAGTGCTTAGAGATACTGATGTAGTCACTCTGAAATGGGTGCAACACAAGATAAATGCTGGGTTAAAGATTTGGGTTCCATACAGTGGAATTACATTGTGCAGTTTTTAATTTTTAGTCTACAAATAAACATTTTTTTTAAGAAGTAACATGGCCATTAGCTATTTTCTATGAAGTTTGAGACTGAAAAAAAACTAAAAAAAAAACAAAACAAAACAAAAAACGCAGTTTACAATGGGCTACCTTTATATTGTTGACTACATTTGCCAATCTGAGATGTTTAGCTGGTTTAGAGGCTTGGCCTTTGGAAATAGGGGATGTTGTATTGCTTTCTCTGAAGTGTGGTGACTCATTTTTGAGGCAGTTTTATGATAAACTCATAAAATTCTATAGTTAATCATGATTTGAAGATGAGGATGTTATTTTCATATTTTCAGTTACTTCACAGTTTTTAACCCATGCTGTTAAGATTGAAATATAACACAACTGTTATTAATGTTTTTTGTTAAATTAGAGTTACATATTAAGGAGTTAGGTTTGACTGGTTGTAGAAGTCCTTGTTACTGAGCACTCTTCTATTAATGGTTTGAATTTATGGCTTCTTGTCCACTAGTGTTGGAGTACTGTGCAGTTAGAGTATGGGGTAACTGAAAGTTAGGGCCAACAGAAGGGGATATTGTCCCTTTTCCAACTGGGCATCGTAGAAAACACTATTTGCAAATCCTTCTGTTGGAAGGAATAGCAGCATGATGGAATTGAGAAGAACACATTATTAAGGCTATGTTGATTAGGGTTCAACCAAGACATAAGGTGGTGTGGCCACAAACTCCTCAGTACCTTCCTTTAATGGATTGCATTCTTCTTTATCCAGATGTTTATTTGTTTTAAATCACAAAATCCACCTTGTCTACATAGAGTTATACTGTAGTTGTGGATGGAGAAAGGATAGGTGGAACAGAGTTCTCTACGTATAGGTGAAAGCTTAGGCTTTTTCATTCTGCCTCTGTCCTGCTGTGAGTCATCGTGGTGAGACTTGGCTTAAAAGTAAGGTTGACTCTGGAATCTCGTACTTAAGGCACTTGCTTTCATATCCTGGATGATTGTCCTTATTAGATGGTTTTAATGTTTTTTTGGTGAATTTTTTGTGCATCCCCTCCCCAATAATAGAATTGGTTTCTGACCAGGGGAATGTTAATGAAAACAGTCTGTGTTGACAGCCTGCATGGCTATTTACCCTGTGGCTACGGGAGTCTTCAGGATGTATTGCCTGCGAAAATTCAGTACAAAGTTTTACTCATCAGAAGACTCTGTTGGCAAGTTCCCGAGCAATGTTTGACTATATTGTCAATTTGCTTGGTGTTTAGTGATATTATGATGCAAATGCACACTAGTAGCTAAAATAATTTGGACTTGCACTTTGTTGTGAATCAATACCAATTCTGAAATCTATATGAATGTACCCAACCCCCCCGTTATTTCTACATAGCACAAATAGACATTATTTCTTTCCTGGAATGAGGTACACCACCTCTTCCATTCAGAAGTGGTACTGACCACTAGTTGTGTGAATGCATGCAGAGGACTGCGTTCTTATTTCCTCATTGCAATTTTTTTTTTCTTTTAGACTGCCACATGAGATGGGTGGGAAAGCTGAGGGATAAGGCTGGGTGTTTTCAGGCATTGGCAGGGAAGAGTTACAGCTCTTGATGGGAATTAATTGTAGCACTTTTCAAGGTGTTTACTGGACATAAAGTTCTTCTCCAAAACATTTTTCTATGCAAGCTTTTGTTCATGCACGTTTGGTTATGTTCCAGCGTTGCCCACCTTTACATGTGAGCAGCATCCCCATTGTCTAAGCATAATCAAGCAGCCACAAGAGGATTATGTATGAATGACAGCGGAAAAAGGAACATCATATGTGGAATGGTATCTGTATGTGAGATTTTGGTGATGTGATGAAAAATCATTGTGGGGCACCCTTACTGGTATATTGGCTATGCCAGCTTTGAAGTACCAGCATTCTTACATTGTTTGAAATAATGGTNGCATTCTTACATTGTTTGAAATAATGGTATTTCAGTATTTGGAACCAGGTTCTTTCCATTTAGATGTGGGTTTTTTATTCTTTGTGTCTTAATGTACCTTTACCAGTTTTATGTCTCCTGTGGTGCTGAAAACTCCATGCTTCCCACCCTATTAGTGTTTTCTTTTTTACATTTTCTTTGTAAACAGCTTCTGACCCATTTTCATCTCTGTTCTTCTAAAAAAAGTCTTCTTTTCCTTATATTTTTGGACTAAGCTACAAACAATATTTAT
>VXAK01000406.1:0-19457 GCA_013399435.1 Arenaria interpres | reverse complement strand
TGAAAAAAAAATCTTTTTTTTTTGGATGAAGGACTTCATGAAAGTTTTGTGCAATAACTTGTTTAAAGTTTCTGAGTGATAACCCATGCTAAAATATTCCCACTAATAGAAGTAGTATTAAGTACTGAACACTACACAGCTATAGAGCAGAGATTATGCACAGAAAACAAAGCAAGTACTTGAAGGTAATAAGAAGTGACAGTGAATGTTACAGCACGATCTGAGTTTTCCATAGCTGATAGTTGCAGATTATGAGCTAATGCACAATATGAACTTTTTGGATGTGAAAAATAAATGTGTGCAAATTAAAATTTGCCATTGATACTGACAGTGCAGCATCTTCTATATTTCTGATTAAATGTAGCAATGGATGGAGAGCCTATTATATGCAAAATTTCACTTAAACTGGAGACTTGATCTTGCAATTTTTATTCAAATCAAAGTCCAATTAATTTCAGCAATCAAACCTTGGAAAACTCTGAAAACTCTGAGTGTTGTGGAATCTCTTACAGTATGTAGTCATTTCCTTACTGCTAACTTTCATTTAAGGAGATTTTATTTATTGAACTTTTCCATGTAATACAATATCTAAACCAATTTGAGATCCAGAGCACAGGGACAAACAGAGATTTGAATATAACCTGAGCCTTCTGACCTCTGCCATTTTTCCAGGGAAAACATATAGCAAATAAAGGTTCTTAGTATCTGCAGAAAGATCATTTTTTTTTCGTTTCTAGGAGACAAAAGCTGATATAGAAAGTAACAAGGAAGCTTCAAAAACATCAGTGTTTCTAAAAGAAACTAAGAAAGAGAGATTTACGTTGATTATTCACTTAAAGAGACCTCCTGCTGTGGTACTGTTTTCTCTTGCTTGATTATGCCTGTGTTTAGAGAATTCACCTTGTACATTCATTGTAAATAAATAAAATTTCTGATTCACTTAAAAACATATATTAATATTTCACCGTTTCTCCTCTTAAGGACAATACTGATACATGACAACATTTTGACAAAGTGTTCAAACTGAAACGGGCTTTAGTGGAATAATAGAATAAAGAAAACAGAATATAATGAAAAAAAAATGTTTTTCCATCAGGCTTGTTAGGTAAATATTAGCATAATAGTAGTCATAGAATCAAAAAGCTAAATGACATAATTTAAACTTTTTTACAGTTTTAAGAAATTGACAATATATAGACAATAGAAGGACGTAAGCTACTCAGAAACATACCTCTTCCCCTCCTCTTCTAGTCCCAAAAGATCCAATTTACATAATGAGATTTATTTTTTTTCAAAATTCAAAAGGAGTTATTCAGGCAATATGGGGCCTTATACGATAAAATCCAACATCAAGATTATGAAAGTCCAATCAAACTCAAAACTTTTGATACAATTTATTACTTGTGTTTGGAAAATTACTCCATCAATATCCTTAATCATCTAAAAGATGTTGCTGCTATTACAAGAATATTCTTTTTGCTTTCACATTTCATGATGATTCTGGTTGATGTAGCCCACTGACAATGAATGTGCAAACATTGAATCAAAGGAAGCCAAGAAATGAAAAACATTTTCAGAAACTTCTCAAGATCTTTTGAATATATGAGGAGCTGTCTCACTTAAGGTGTATGAGAAAATTAACTTGATTTTGCAAGACATTTAAATATTACAGTGATGGACAGAGAACTGAACCTTAGGGTGAAAAGGGCATGTATTATGTAGGATGTATTATTATTCCTGATATTTTGATTTCAAACATTACAGTTAAGCAGAAATATTCTACAGAATTTATATGTCAGACCACATCTTGAAAGTTAACTGTTTACAACAACTGGCCAATAACTAGCTACAGAGAAAGAATTATTCACAGGAATTATTCACTGAATGATTGTGAATAATGAGCTAATTTAGGAAAATCACAATCTGTTCATGGACAATTTGTGAGCTGAAGAGAGTTAAAATTCATCAACTAAATTATTTGTTATAAATTATTCACCAAGCTCTAATGAGCACCCAAAAATATGGTTGCTTATCTGAAACTTATTCAAATTCTCCAAAGTGCTTCTTTCTCTATAAGAAGGCCAGAAATATTCTTTCATACTTTTCAATATCTCCTGACAGTGTTTTCATTTTACTTATGTTCCAAGCTAAAATATGAAGTACAGAACAGTGCAAAACTAAAAAATAATAAAAAGGAGGAAAAAAACAACCCACCTGTTATTTTCACATCTAAAAAATACTTTCACTGATTTTAATTCAAGCTTGTGGTAAAGCATTTTATGCTTTAGTTCATTCTTTTGATGCAGTAGTTTACATTTCTGTAGTTCAGTCTTTTGACTTCAGTCTGACTGACTAGCTGAAAATATTATTGAAAAATAAATATGCAAATTTTGTATTGCCACCAGTGTTATTTCAGCTTTCTAAGAAAAAGGTGCTTCACCTGTTGGTGTCTTTGTTCTTAATAATACTAATGTTACTACATCTTTTCAGTCACTCACCGCCTGAACAGTGAATACATCATTTTTTCCCTTTATCTAGGAATGTTGACAATAAATGTTTCGATAATTTGTGACTTTTATTTATATCTGGTTTACAATGGCTATCAAAAATAATGACAAGTACCACATTACAAACAATAATGTTCCTCAATTTCAATTATATGGATCAGCTTAACTGCTTAAAGTGTGTTGGCTATTAGATAAAGCACAAACACTCTGTATACATTACATGCAGGTGCAAGGATATCTGTAGTCAGCAGTGAGGAAGCACAAGACTTGAAAATTACTGAAGACAGTAAAAAAATTTTAATTGATTTTAAAGGGAAATGGATAAAAATTTTGGATGGCAATTGTGGTGGGTTGACCTTGGCTAGCCATCAGGTGCTCACCAAGCTGCTCCATCACTCCTCTTCTGCAGCAGGACAGGGGGAGAAAATAAGATGAAAAACTTCTGGGTGGAAATAAAGATGGTTTAATAAAGAAAAGCAAAGGCCATGTGTGGAAGCAAAGGAAAAAAATAAAATATATTAATTGATTTATTGTCTAGTTCCAATCAGCAGGCAATGTCCAGCCACCTCCTGGGAAGTAGGTCCTCAGTACACGTAACAGTTGCTTCAGAAGACAAACGTATTAGCAACAAATGCCCTCCACAAACACACCCACACCCACACACCCCCTTCTCTCAGCTTTTATTGCTGAGCATGTTGTCATACGCTATGGAATATCTCTTTGGTCAGTTTGAATTAGCCCAACCTCTTTCCCATCTCTTGTATATCAGCCCAAGGTCTAGGCTGGAGAGACCGCCTTGATGCTGTGTTAGCACTGCTCACCAGTACATAACACTGGTGGGTTAACATCATTCAAGCTACAAATATAAAGCACAGCACTATGTGATTTTTCAATTGGATGAAGTTAACTACATTCCAGCCAGGTGTAATAAAGGAATTTATCTTATATAGTTTCAGCCACCTAACAGAAGGGCACTTCATTTTGTGTAATTTTTTATATCTATAATTTTAACTTTGGGCTAGTCACCACAAGCTTCTTTCACACTCAGTGATAAGAAAAAAGTCTGTTAAGAGGATGATTTGTCAGATCTATTTTAGATATCCTTTTTTAATATAAGATTAATCAGCTTAAAGTGCACACTGCTCTGCAGTGGCTAGAGAAGGACTCTGGATTGATTATCTCAGACCTAAACATCTAAGTTCTAGACACCTATGAAAAAGGACACGTGTCTCACTGTAAGCTGAGATTGTAGTTTCCTTAATTCTTTTTCTGTAGTCAGTAGAAACAGAAAGAGGTTCATCTGGAAGATTACTTGAGAACTTCGTTGATCTGGCTAACATCTGAAGATGTTTTTTTCTCTCAATTGGCCTTATGGTAACACACCTGCTAAATGAAGAGCTTCAGTGAAACACAGAGGGTTATAAGGAAAAAATGAGGTAGAAATACCAAGCTTTAAAGACTCTCAGCTAAGTTTCTAAAGTTTGTTAAGTTAATGTGGGCCTTAGTAACTGAACTTTGACAGCACTGGTGCATTTTTCTTTCTGTGAAATATTTTTTACCTCACTGGTAATTACCTATTAGTTAAAATTCATCGTTTGTTTTTTGGTTTTGATTTTTTTTTTTCCCCAACCTAGATTAAGAAGAAAAGAGGTTTACCACAGCAGTTACTAATGTACACAAAACTACTAATCCTAGGACACTGGTCTAGTTCTCAGAGTGAGCTTCAGCTTTAGGTTGACATTCATCTCTCTTAGTCACCTAAATATATGACTCCTAACAAAGATTTCCAAAAATCATTCTCCCTAAAATGAAGCAGGTATTCCCAAAGTACAACTCATGTCACGGTGAAATCAGAGGAAAGCCATAAAAGCCCTGCTGATATGCTTGACTCAATTTCTGTACTGATATAGGAAGTCTAGGGTAATAGTTCAGACTTAGACACCTAAATTTTAGATGTACAAAATGAAAATAATCTTACTTTTAGTGTTTTTTTCTGCAGTTGTATGAAGGGAAGAGTAGTGTTTATTTGCCTCCCCAGATTGCTGTGAGGAAGGAGTGAGTACAGAAGTTTATAAACACCTAAGTAATACAGATTTTCCCACTATCATATCCCTTTCTAACTATTTTGATAAACTTCCAGTAAAATAAGCCATGTGTTCTGAAGCATGCATACTTCTGATTTCTCCTATAAGGTCCCAATGCAGTTGTGAGACAAGGTAATAGCGTGCACCTATTCCTTACTATGATAGTTTTAAGCACACAGATGAGAGAAATAAGGTCATCAAAACAAAGGTGATCTTTAATGTCATGATTTGGAACTGGAGGAATTTCCACCCTGGGAAATTGCTAGACCTTTTTGAATGCCCAGATTTTATTGAAACTTTCAACAACTTCTGACAGAAAAGTGGAAATGTTTGAGTTTGGGTTTTTTTAGCAATAAAAAGATTTCTTTGTTTTTAAATGCAGAACACCTAGATGAAGAATGTTAACATAGAGGGAAGCTGAAGGAAATAGAAGTGCCAGCAAAAACAAAGATCTTTTCCAGAACAAAACAAAATTTTCCAGAAGGAAAAAATACAAGATAGCTTTTTCCAACCTCTAGCCCTTCTAATTCAGTTGTTATTTCTGTTTCTAAGTTAGACATAGAGAACCAAAAGAATGGAGTTGACCGGAACCCACATTCATAAAATTTTTCAATTTTCCAAAATCTAGAGTAGATCCACAGTTATAGCTGTTGAACCTGGTGTAAGAATACTTTATTCAACCTTTCTACAAATGGAAAACAACAGCCTTACTTTCAATTATCTCATTTATGATTTGATATATATTTAATTATAAATAACTATAAAAGAAAAGATGAACTACTGATTAAATTACAAACTGAAGTCTTAAGAGATAAAAATTCTGTCTAACTGCCATATTTTACGTAAGTAATTTATGGTAAAAAAAAAATATTTATTTTTCTCTCTCTTATTTTTCACCTTTAAAATAAGGCTATTGACACTTCACAAGGGCATTATACAGGTGAGTATTTTGTGGCATTCAGATATTATTGTGATAGGGCAATATAAAGATAGATAGATAGATAGATAGATAGATAGATAGATAGATAGATAGTTAGATAAGGGTTACATAACAGAATATTTCTACAGTAACTGCTCAATATCACTGTTCCCACATGGATTCTGCAAAATACATCACTCTCTACTAAATCTCATACTCTCATATGTGCCTAAGATGAATAAATAAGACAAAGTACCTCTCACTGAGTAAACCTTTATTTAGTATTGCTTAGATCCTTACAAGCTTTCATGTAACACGTTTCCACTAAAGTAACAATTATGTCCTACAGTTTTAATTTTGTGGCTTATTAATCAGAGATCTACAGCAAGCATCACTGTCATTTCTTACTTGATGGGGATAAGTGAACATTTTATGTAAATTATAAGTCAAAACTGTTTCATCCTTATTTACTTTTTAATTATCAGTAACATAAGTGCAGAAGACCTCAAGTCTTAATGTATTTTATAAAGGCACACAGAGATATGTCCTCTGTAATAGAATTCATTTTATATATACATACACTTGACTTTCTAGACAATTACTATTGAAAGATCAACATTTTAGTGACTACAAATTGTTTTGTAACTTGACTATCGAGTATCTCATTATACAAATAATGCTGAACTTTTTTGCTTAAGTCTGTCTAATCAATGATGTTATAACAGTTTTATTTCAGTAACTCTGACACCGGATAAGCTCATCATGGTTATGTTTCAGAAAGCTGTAACAGTGATAAATTCTATTTGGTTTAGGATGATGTCTGTGTAAATGAACTAAAGGAAGCTGAACTTTAATTGGAAAAGTTAATTCTTTAATGAAACAGTAGATGAGTTTGTTCACTTTGAGCTCAATTAACACGGTAATTGTTGAATATAGTTGGGCTGATAATGCAACTTTAAAACAATGCGAGAAGGGCACATGCACCTTCCAGGTCTTCTGCTGCTATTATGCATATCACAAATGATATTTAAATAATGGCCACATTAACAGCTCTCTAGCTGCACAATCTACCTCCAAATCTCGGCTTTGTAATTATCTATCTATCTATCTCCGAGGAGACCTCATAGCAGCCTTCCAGTACCTGAGGGGGGCCTACAGGAAGGCTGGGGACGGTCTGTTTACAAAGGCCTGCAGTGACAGGACAAGGGGCAATGGTTTTAAGTTGGAGAAGGGGAGATTTAGATTGGATATTAGGAAAAAATTCTTTACCATGAGGGTGGTGGAGCACTGGAACAGGTTGCCCAGGGAGGTGGTTGAGGCCCCTTCCCTTGAGATATTCAAGGTGAAGCTCGACGAAGCCCTGGGCAACCTGGTCTAGTTGGGGGTGTCCCTGCTGACTGCGGGGAGGTCGGACTAGATGACCTTTGGAGGTCCCTTCCGGCCTGGACCGATCTATGAATCTATGAATCTATGAATCTATCTATCTATTTAGCTATCTCTTCAGGAAAGTCTTATTTTTCTGGTTTTTTTAACCTTGTAAGTACTGCTGCAATCAAACCCAAGCTCTCAAGAGTTTGAAGTCCAGCACATGTAGAGGCTGTGCAGCCAATATAAGCACGTGTAATATCTCAGATAGTGGGCAACAGGAAAATATGGGCTTAGAGAGAGCACAGTCAGGTTGATGATTACAAGCTATTAAATTATGTAACTGTCTTAGACTGCAGTTCCCTAGCACATCACACAGTCAATCTCACCATCTCCACTGAACTGAGAGATATGAATGCACCATGTGTCTATCTAAACCTTGCATTATGACTTCCTACAAAGTTTTATATAAGTTATGCTCACATGAATGTATACACTCTGTTTTACCCTCCTTATAGTAAAAAGTTGGATGTATCCAGAGCTTCCTGAAAAACATACAGTTAACAAATTTTGTCAGTTCTCCAACATGTGTTGCTGGCCACTAGGCAGTTGATTCTTTACATGGATTCTCACCTGGATTTTCAGCTGGTTATCAGGTATTTGCAGTGGCTTATCAGTCAAGTCACTGACAAGTTAATGGCTGTGTTTTCATCTTCTTCACTTTCTTTACTGTGACTAGGCAAGCTTGCTTTTATTCTGTTCTGTTTTAGGAGAATATCTTACCTGTACTGACCTCATATGTGCTAGTTTTAACTGTGTCATCTATACAAACTTCAGAAATCAGGTTCCTCAAAAATGCTAGACCATGGGAGGACAGGAGCCTGGATAATGCTTGGATAATATGCTACATCTTTCAATAGGGCTGTGCAGGTTAGAAAGGAAATATTCCAAACAGAATTCACCTACTTGCTATGAGTCCCTTCTCTCCCTGCACTTCACTTTATCTGATGCTGAGCTTGTTCAGTAAGTGCAAATAAAGTAGCCTATTAAGCAGTAACAAGTCTCCATACCTCCACTACATACAGATGAACACAGGAAATCTTGCCCCTTATATCACCTTACTGAATATGTCCAAATGACATAAGAGAAGAATCTCAAAAGGGGTGAGTGAAGAGAAGCAGCCACCTACCAGGATAAGTGAATTCCCTAACACTAGCAGTTGTCAATGGGTTGGGCTTTTTGACCTGCTACTCAGCATGATCTTTACAAGCCTCCTCAGCAGTAATTTTTAGGAGGTTTTTTTTTTTTTTTCACTACACTCTCTTAGTAATGGTTTTCTTACAGAGCTATAAATTTAGGTGTGACTTTAGGTGGAGAGTTTTTGAAACACTCACTGCTGGTCTTGGTTCTCATGCTGATTTAAGTAGAAATATAATTAAAACAATAAAGGGACTTCTAAGAAATCTTAAAATCATAGCTTAAAAACTCCAAGGAGAGAAGACAAAAATAGCACTCCCATTACCAACCTTTAACAGAAAGAATACATATTTCTACCTTAAACAATATATACACATAGACATATGTAAAAACAACTTTCCTTTAAAATCTAAATCTAAATATAAGCTTAAAAATAAAGAAAATTAACATTGCGTCCAAAAAACAGACCCTCTTAGTCCAGTTACACCTAAATTAATAGAGGTACCTAACCGAGGAAAGAAGATACCCAAGCTTCTTTGCAGTTGATAAGACAGACCACAAAGAGATGAGTTATTAAAGGAACGAAATTACCAAGTACAGAAGAATCTCTACATATTTTAATTATACTGGAAGCCTGGGATTCTACACATCTAATTTCAATATTTAAAGGTGGAATCCCCCTAATATTTTATGAGACTCTACTCTATTTTTCACTTTATTCAGAATTATTCCTAAGTGAATTAGAGGACAAACAACAGACACAGCTTTTAGTTTCTCCTCAGTAGCAGGGTGTACATCTGAACCCTTCAAGGCTATTCCAGAAACTGAAGAGTGTTTTTGGCCTTTAGGAGAATTGATCCCAGTCATAGCAAAAGCCCAAGCTATCTTTTTCAACTACTGTACCTTCCCTGTAGGATCTTCCTTTACTTTTCCTCCCTGTCCAATTTTCTTTACTGTCTTTTAGTGAACGTCAAAATTTTGTTTGCAGATAAATGGCTACAGAACCAGAAAACAGATGACTGCTATTTGCTGTATAAGTGTTCCTTCTCTGTGGTAGAGTTCTTGACTGAGATTGACTATTTGCTTCCTTCCTTGCTGCATCTCCGTCAGCACTTGAAGGTGCATACTCCTCTAATTCCTGTCAGATTTGAAATTGTCCAAAGCACAGGAAATAATCTTCAAATACAAAGGGTTTTTTAATGCATTTTAAACCAAGGTCAGTGATAAGTAATAAACCAGAATACTTGGAACCGAATATTCTAGTATTAACAGGGGAAAAAAACACCTCTCCATGTGCAATTTTTCTAACACGCTTTACTTTATGTTTTGCTTAATCCAGCAATAGCATGACAAAGATAACACCCAGTGACAAAGAAGAATACACTGAATTACCCTGCAAAAGAACAGATGATTCCACGAACTCCAGCATGGAAGAGAATGCTTCTTGTAGGTGATTAACATGGGAACTTCTGCACCATGACACCTGTGAGTCAGCCTGGTCTGTGTTTTTCATAAGCAGCCTACAGTCACTACACTATTACTGACTTTTTTATGTTGCACTGGTACCTCCAGCTCAGGGAAGGCAGGAAGGTCTCAATTTTACTATTCAGGGATGTTGTAGACAATGTCTATTTTAAGTGGATCAGCTATAAGCAATCTGGAATGAAGACAGGTAAGAAGCCAAATGATCAACTCCCACCAGAACAGAGCCCTGATCTTGGCAGAATTGCAGAGCAACACAGGCCACAGTGGTAGTTTGGCGGAGTGTTTGGCCCGGTTAAACTGTGTTTATACTTAAATGGCTCCCCTACAACTAACCTGTTAATGGTGAAGCATCTGCCACAGTGACAGTGACATCCAATTGCCAGGCACCATGGGAATTCCTGTACACTTCCCACCCACTGTGACTGATGTGAAGCAGAGAGACTGTGTACACATCAATAAGTGTCCTTTGGTAGGCACAACTAGTTAGTCTCCATGCTCTCTAGTTCTCAAGCCACATTGAGTGCATAAGGTAGTAGCAACCACTTAATGTCTGACAGAGTAAATGCCAAATGTGAATCCATGTAGCAGCGGGCAGCACATGGCAGTAGAAACAGGAGATACCAATGAGCATATAGTTATGTATGTCAAAACAAAAAATAAATCCCAAGAAAAACAGGATTTTAAAAACTTGTTGTCATTAGGCAGGAATGGCAGCCGTTCCCTGCTTTCCAGCTCAACTTTCCCTGATAATAGTTTTCTTGTCCAAATTTATGTCAATATTAATACTTATTAATTTGATAAACCTGTGATTTCCAGACTGTTAAACCAGATTGCACTGAAATAGTACATACTGGCCAACAAAAGAGTGTTAGCAAAGCACTAAGAACATTAATTGGCTTCTGTTACCCCAGACTCCTGTGGTTCTTCCCCCTCCCTTTCCAGCTTCTCCTTCAAAATATCCTTTGGATATTCTTATTCTCTTGTCTGTCTTTTATTGACATTTTGTCTTTCAGAGCTTCATTTTTAGTTCTTTCTGCCTTATCAGCATCTCAAGCTACATGGCTTCTACCATGATGACGACTCAGAAGTCTATTTCCTCAACCTTGATTTCATTTTTATCCACTATTTCCTGACACATTATATGCGTTGTCCTTCTAATTATCAAGACTCAGCATTTGAAAACCTCAAGTTTTTCTTTTTCCCAACCATACTCCATTTCCTTCTTCCCTGGTCATACTAACAGCCAGCCATTTGGTCTGTCACTCGGACTCACTGCACTACAGTGATCGTTATCCACTCCTTCCCCCTCTTCAGCCTTCTTAAGTCTCTGTTGGTTCTTTTTTGCAACATGTGGTGGAAAAATCCTGCCTTTAGATACCCACAGGTAAAAAAGGAAGTGCCTCATACTTCAGTATCTTCTGAGTCATAATGATGACATGCCTGGAGGTATTACTTGCAAAAATACCCCTTTGAAGGATTTAAACTTAAATATGATATTCTGCATGTGATTAAATCTCTAATCTTTGTTCTAAAAAATAAATAAAGGGTAGCATATATATTTATTGAACTAGTATAATTTTTAGAGTAGTTCTTGGTGAATCTTGATGGTTCATCCTCACTCAAATGTTTCATCAAATGTGCCATTTTATTTCATCTCCCTCCCTGCATGTCCATCCACAGCTGTGACAAAAGCTTTTTAATTAGAAGCAACAGAGCCTCTGTTTTTTCTATTTTCTTTTTTTTTTTTTTTAATATCTGAGTCCTTCAGCAGTTACATATAACCTCCTATAACGCATTCAAGTTTCATATGTTGGTACATAAAAAACCTGTTAGAGTTTAGCTTAAGGGATTCAGGCAGGATAAAATGGACTGCAAAAGAATAAAATTGCAGAGTTTCTTTTACATTACAAGCTTGACAAAGCGTATTTTGTCTTTATGATCTTTTTCAAGTAGATTTTTAGATTTTTAAAATAAGTTAATACTTCTAATCCAGCAACCGCTGTCGTCCAGTGGGATATAACATAGTTTTTGGATGTTGCATGTATAGAAGTAGGCAGTAACTCCCACTGCAGTTTTAAGAACTGTAGAGAACTGTAACTCACCTCCTGTCAGAGAAGCCTGGATACTTGGTAAAGTATATGATTTGTCCCTTATTCTAGATTTGCACATCCACCAGTCTACACATTCTAAGTTCATAACGTATTTTACTTTCATAACAACTATGTCATTGAATTTTCTGGTTTCATACATCTAAAATCATCAAGTACTTTGTGTTTCTATGACAGCTGCCTTTCTTCTTTTACTCTGACAATCTTGCATTATCTATATGCTTTAAAATTTGTTTTATTTTTCACATTATTACTGAGATATCACTCTTCTTCTAGCCTTCTTTTGGCTTCTTGTTCTCCAATACATTGGAAGACCCATTGCCTACTAAGGACAACTACCGTTTGCCCTATGGGATCAAGATGTTAGTGCTTACCTTTGCTGTATCATTGAAGCCAGCCTTTATTGCTCTCTCATTAGCTCTTCAAAGATCTTTTTTATTTTCATCTGTTGTTCACTGAAATGTCTGTACATGTCCACTGAGACAGTTTATTATAATGTATAACAAAAAGGTTTAAGGGACACATGAAAGCTTTGGCAACAGACAGGGTGGACATGGTAAGACTATTACTAACCTAGGCTATTGCATGCTAAACAGTGCTATCAAATTGTTTCTGTAAAAATTGTTGATCTGCTGCATCTATTTCTCTCATATTCTTTTCTTACAAAGGCTATCATTTTGTCATGTATAATTATAACAGCACAAAAATGTGTACTTTAAACTATTGCTACTCTATTCCTGTCATTAATAATAATCATAAGAGCAATAGTAAAAACACACAGTGATGTTATAAGCCTTGTTCTTTAGTATGATTTAAAGTATAAAATAAGATATGATTCACCTTGATACCTTTCAAGTCTTGGTACCACTGTAGTTTCAAAGACAGAAACTATGCAATTTGGTTGGTAGGAAAACAAAATAACCGCTCTTTAGAAAAATGTCATTACTACAACATTTGTCTCAGCTAGAAACATGAATGATTCATATTCTATGTTAAAATATTATAATTCAGTAAAAAATATGATATATAGAATATTAGATGTTTCCTACTATATAAAATAATGGGGAACAGTACCATTAAGTGATGCATTTTTACTTCCTTAAAATGAAACATTCACCATTTCATATTGGGATGATAAAACAATTTACTTTGATAAATTTATTTCTTGAATGTATTCAATATGAACATGATCCTGTAAAATATACTTTCTAATAAAATCTTTCATTAGAAATGTGGATTATTGTGTACTTTTTGAGTAAATAACTATACCTTAAAAATACAAAATATCATTTAATAAGGTTTAGTATAAACTCAGATAAATCAATCAATCTGGAGATAATTTTAATTTTCTTGAGTAGAACACCTATATACATATCTGTCTCAGAAATAATGTCTTTTACATAGAGTTTTACAGAACAATTAGTGTGAAATTTGGTACTTCAGTTAAATACACCATTGATTCTGTATCGTGGTTGTAGAGTCACATTCTCAAGTATCTCAACTGCAAAATTAGTTTTCAAACTACAGCATTGATATTGTTGAGCTTACCATCTTGGAACAGCAATTGTTAACATGATAGAACTATTTTCTTTAACAAACTAGATTCTTTCTTTCATCTAATAATTGTACACACTGTCATTTCTTTCATAAAAAGCATTACACTTTAAGTACTTTAGCAAGTCCATCAAGAGGAAAAAGAATACATTTGTGTGAACACAAATACACATATATGAAACATACATATATATACACACGGGTATATATATATATATGTATTCTTTTGGTATTCTAAAGCTAGCATACAAAGAAATCAAATTAGATTTCCCAGCTATTTCTGTTTATTATACTGTAGCCATCTCACATTCTTTTCTAGACTTTTACCTAGGTGCTGAGAATTTAGCTGGGACATTCTTATTTAATTCTTTCTTATTAAGTTGTACAGCAAAGTGTGATCTGAAAGAGAAAAAAAAAATAAAAATGCCAGCCTATCAGACTTGGCTATTGAAGAAGACGGAGAGAAAAGAGGTTGCATTAGTGAGAGCTAGCAGTTTACTTTCAAGGTAAATTGCATGCATTCAGAGCTGAAAATATTCCTGTGAGACTGCCACCTCTGCAAACAGTGCAGTTCAGGCTGGTAGATTTCATGACATTATGCTACATTTTGTGCAGTCACATGCCAAAAATATATCATGCCTAATTAATTCAGTGCTTTGTAGATACAGTAATTTGGAAATGCTTATGACAACAGCCCCTGGCCAGGATATTCAGAAGCACGTTTTTGTCAATATGGCTTGCAGAACTTGTCCCAAAAACTAGGCTACAAGATAACATACGAGGAAATAAAATTTCTACAGGTGACCTTGAGCCTTTGTGTTTTGCTTTTGAACATTTCTATCCCTCTATGAAAAGAGTATTAGAAGTATTATTGCTATTTTGTATAATATTTCACAGATATATTATTCCATTTAAAATGGATAAAGAGCACAGAAACGTGATGGGAGTAAAGATTATAATCAGAAACCTGTGCTTCTGAAGGTATAGTTTCATACATGCTTCTTGTATATTTTTTCATGCTACCTTGAAATGTATCCTCCCTTCCTTTATGCTAACGCTCTTTTTTTTCCAATTAGTGTATACCACGTCATGTCTCTAGCCTAGTTTAACATGCAACACCAAAGAATTTTTTTTTTTTTTCTCCTAGTAGAGTGAAGGACCAAACAGGGGAGGAGTGTGCAAATGGTAACAAACAGCTAAGGAGAGGTGTTGTGTCATACTGCTGGAAAGGGATGAGGAATTGTGTCATGAGAAAATGCTATCCTTGACTTTGTGGAGTTCAATAAACATAAACGAGACAATGTTCCAACAATTTTCCATCCCAAATCTTTATTAGAAATAGACTTACTTGGAGAAATGCAGAATGTGAACAAGGGTCTAGTTCTAGGTGTGCTGGCTAATTCCAGAAAGCACACAACAGCAGAATTTTGACAAACATTAAACAATCATTTACAAGGCAGGACCCTGAACCTTTTGTACAGTCTGAACTGCTACATGAAAGGAGGTATTTTCAGTTTGCAGAATACATGACAAACACAGGAAAGAAGATGTGAAATAAAAAGAATTTCCATTGCACCTACTTTAATTCCTTATTAATTCATATCAATTAACATCATTGCTTGCTGAGAATACAAATGGCTATAATTTGCTCATAAAGTAATATATTCCTTTGTGCATGGAGTATGTACCTCTGACTGCTCTGCACTCTTTCATATTTCCACTCTAACTTACTTACAAACAAAACTTCGTTTTGTCACCATTTCATTTGGTGCAATGCCTCCTTTGCCTTTTGCTCTTGGAATTAGTCACTTGAAATCCTCCTTGGAATTACATCTCTTGCTCTGTTGCACACTGTGCAAGAACACCTGTCTTGCCAAGAAAATAATAGTAGTCAAGGGCAATTTTTAGGATGGTGGTGGTCTGGTCAATTAGAATAAATAGAAAGCAAAACTTAAAAATTATTTTAGCCACTTTAAAGAGATGTTTATACAAACAATACAGGTTGGAACATTGATCACATTATCTCACCTGATTTTTTTTAAATTTTTGATTCAGAACGCAAAATCTTCCAATGCTGTTAATGAAGTAGATTTAACTATTTATCTGAACTCCTTTATTCATCTTTCTCACCCTTTCTGAGAACCCAAAAAGAATAGAAGGGAGCTTATATGATCAAGGAGCTGACAGAATTGGAATGTAATTGTTTTGCCTTTATGGTTCAACAGGCATCCTCCATTTTACAAAGGCAGGTACAGAGCTAAAGATGGCTTCAAATAAATATTGAGATCTGGCCAGCACACTAGAGGTATCAGTTAGCAGTAACAATGTGATAAATGCAAATTATCTTTCTTTTAAAAAAGAACATAATAAAAAAAATGCATGATATAAGAAGAATCTAAATAAATATTATTTGCAGTAAGGTGATACATATATATATAGAAATTGTGCCACTTTTTCAAGGCACTAAAAGTCTAATTCCATTCTCTTCATGTTTTGAACACTACACAATTCAACCACCACTGAAGATCCTGAAGCAGCTAAGTACTACTTAGCTGAAAAGCTGCTTATAAACAAACTTATGCATTAACATTTTTCTACAATTCAAGCTAATACTTGCAACTTAGCATGATCTGAATTCAGATTAATGGCACTGATAGATGATTCATGCTGTCGATATATGGAGGGCACTCATCCATTTTTATGCTTGTAGATCTCAGCAATATTTGATATTGTTATTGCTAGCTCATTTAAGAGATGTGTCAAGTTCAAAGGAGAACATTAATATCATTTGATTTATTTGGGGGTTCATTATTTGTATTCACACTGTGGGAAAAGTGTAGTTTTGTCTGTGCCTTACTATTTTAGTTCTCTGATCTTCCAGCCAGGGTACAATATGCCTCCTTCCCAAAGGCTTCCTTCCAACGACTTACAGAGGCTGTTTTCCAAAAGAAAGTGCACATCCAGGTTTTATCCTAGTCTTCAGCAAGATATACAACTGGGAAGTGCTGAACCCCAGGTCTGTGTTGTATACCATGGCATATATATGAGTTCCAACTTACATTCAACCAATACTTTCAGACTGCTTTGATCCCTGTTTTCCCACAGTTTTCTCATCCCCTGACATTAGTTTGAGCTTGGTCTGTATGTCAACTTGGACTACACTATGGACTGCATTCAGTATTTCCCTTCAGAAGGAAATAGGAAAAGCCTATCTGCCATTCCCTTTATTCCTTGCTGATCATAATGTCCTACATATTCCATCATTTCCAGCTGGCTACAGGTCTCCATCCTAGCCAGCATTATACCTCCAACCTATCCAGCTTCAACCAGTCCAGTATATCTTCCTAGCAACACAAATAACTACAAATATATTTTTTTCTCCTATTCTCTGCTTTCCACATAATTTTATATCAAGTTGTAAAGGTTCTCACTGCCATGGTTTTGGGACTAAGGTAAAAACGGAATCACAGAAGCACAAAATATTGAGGCTAGAAGGAACTTCTAGAGGGCCATCGGTTCCGACCTCCGTTACTCAAGCAGGGCTACCCAGACCTGGGTGCCCAGGACCATGTTCAGACAACTTTTCAGTGACTCCAAGGAGAGAGACTCCACAAACTTCCCAGGCAACTTGTGCCAGTGCTAAGTCACTCTCACAGCGACCCTCACAGCATTTCTTGATAGTCAAACAGAACCTCTTGTGTTTCCTTTTGTGTCTATTGCCTCTGATCCAGTCACTGGGCACCACTGAAGAGGGCCTCCCTCTGTCTTCCTTGCATGCTCTCTTCAGGTATTTATAGATATTGATGAGGTGCCCCTGAGTCTTCTCTTCCCTAAGCTAAGCAATCCCAGCTGTCTCAACCTTTCCTCATAAGAGAAAGCTCCATTGCCTTCATCATCTCTGTAGCCCTTTGTTGGACTCTATGACTATTCTGTACTGGAGGCCAGCACTGGACACAATACTCCAGATATGGCCTCACCAGTTGAGATATGAGCCAGCTTCTTTGTAACAGCTGTGGTCAGTCACATCCTGCATTATTCCTTGAGCTTCATGGGCTCATGGCCCCTACCCATCTCCTCCTTTCAGCAACAGGAAAAAATGAGAAAAGAAGAAAAAAAATTTAAAAAGCTGAAAAAGAGAAATCTTATTGTTCTTCTACTTGAAAGAAAGTGATAGAAGATGCGAGAAGTAACAAACTGTGGTGAAGTCACACTGCAAGAAAGGAAATGGCTGAAGTGAAAGAATGGACAAGTGTAATTAAGAGGAAAAAGAAAGGAAAAACTTTAGGAAATGGTGGATTTGACATTCAGATTACCAGCATAAAATGGGTTTGACCTTTAAATCACTAAATTTTCATTCTTGTTATTTCTGCATTGTACTTAGCTTTAAGAGAAATTTTAAATTTTAAAACACATAGATCAATCCATCAAGTTGAACTATTTATGAATCCATAGGTAAACAACTGTCCTTGTTAAAAATGTATTTTTCTGAATTTGTGCACTCTAACCACCAACAAGGAGCTAACATTGTGCTGGAGTTAGTCATGGATACTTTTGAGGAAGTACTTTCTGAGATTTCTCAGAACAGCAATTTAGATTTCAGTCAATACTGTCCTTAATAAATTACATTGCACACATGCTGAATCCTTTGTATCACACTTAGTCACAATGTTGGAAGCAATACGAAGGCAGATGATATTTAGGTTTTATATACACTTATGATATATAGGATTTTTTATTTGCTTGTTTTCGCTAATGGAGAGATTAGGAATGCAACCAGTTACATTTATTTTTTATACTTTTTCTTTTCTTAATTCTTCTAAATAACACTGAACATATAAAAAACAAACCTACAAAATCCTTGGATGTTTGGAGGAAAATAACTATGTTAGGAGTACATTATGGTTAAACAGTCTGGCATTTGCAGCAAGCAAGCTTATGAACCTGCCAGCCTTTAAGTTACAACCCAGCTTGAATTTACATTACCTTGAAGCACTTCTCAGACTATACAATACTAGTTCTATACTTTGGGGGAGTGGATTATAATAAAGAATATACCCATGTAGCATTATGCAACACTGTGTTTCATTCTGTCTTGTATGGTCTATAAAAGTTACTTATTTGAAAGAACATCGCAACCATATTTAAATAACAATATAGTTTCAGAGACTGAACAGTTCTGAAAACTTGCTGGAAAAACTAAAGGTTGTCCAAGGTTACAACTAAATTAGTTTAGACTCAGTGCATGAACTGCAGCGTTGAAAGTTCACATTGCATATACATCGCTAGGCAATTTCTCTTCTACTGTTACATAAGTTAGCAATCAGACTAATATAAGAATTACTCTATTTAATTTGTCTATCTTGGTTTCTTTAATTTAGATCCCAAGTCTCTCATTTTGCACTCAGGAAAAAAAAAAAAAAAAAAAAAATTAGGCTGAGCAAATAAACAGCCATGTTCTTGGTAGTCCTTGCTTTCTTTCTTTTCTGTTTATCATTGTGCAGAGACCTTGTCTGTCTGCCAGATGCCCACCCAGCTACTCTCCCACTCCCCATATTCAACAGAACAGTGGGACAAAATAAGACTAAAAGCTTGTGTGTTTAGATAGAGAGATTGTTTACCTCATGTGCAAAACAGAATTAACTTGGGGAAAATTAATTTCATTTATTGCCAGTTAAAAGTGTAGGATAGTGAGAAACACAGACCAAAGTAAAACAGCACCATCCCCCATCCCTTTTCCAGGTTCAAACTCACTCCTTCGTTCCCAACCCCTCTACCTACTCCTTCATGAGCAGTGCAGGCAGGATGGGGAATGGGGGTTTGGAGTCAGTATATAGCAGTCCTTTTTTTGCTGCTCCTTCCTCCTCACGTTTCCCTTGCTCCAGCAGTTCTTCAGGAAATATTCAACATGTGGTCCTTCATGGGCTGTAGTGTGGATCACAGAATCACAGAATGCTATGGGGTTGGAAGAGACCTCTGGAGATCATCTAGTCCGATCCCCCTGCCAAAGCAGATCCACCCAGAGCAGGTTGCACAGGAATGGGTCCAGACAGGTTTTGAACATCTCCAGAGACGGAGACTCCACTGCCTCTCTGGGCAGCCTATTCCAGTGCTCTGCCACCCTCAAAGTAAAGAAGTTCCTCCTCATGTTTAAATGGAACTTCCTATGTACAAGTTTGTGCCTGTTACCTCTTGACCTGTCACTGGGCTGGTCACCAACGAAAAAAGACTGGCCCCATCC
>VXAK01000405.1:56843-69884 GCA_013399435.1 Arenaria interpres | reverse complement strand
AAAAAAAAACCAAACAGAACAAACAACAAAATACCACAAAACACTTCCCCATATGTTTTGTAACCTGTGTGCATTGAAACCAACAAAAATCCTTCCTTATTAACTTACTGCAAAACTGTTAGCTGCAAAGTCAGTCAACTTTGCAGACTGGTGTGACCTTGGTGTGATTTGCTGCAGCCTTTTAAATGAAAGGTCGGAGGGTTTGTTTGATTTGGTTATCTGTTAATCAAAGCAGATCTGGTCTGATGGCAGGAATGGTCAGAACACAATGGCCTCTCCACCAGCACCCCCAGAGAGACATGTTCTAGAGAACTGTAGAGGAGCAGCTCTTCCTACAAATGCAGCTGCCCAACATGAGCTGAGAGGAATAAAAATACCTTTGCATTCAGCCATAGAAGCTCAACGTGCTACAGGTGTCCTTGTGCTGCCCAATAGAGCTGCACAACCTCTCTGCTCTCAGTTTGAAGGCAAGAGACTGAGAATCTGGTAAAATGACATGTGCTCATAATTCATTATTGCTTTTATTAAGAAACAGTAGAGAGAGACCAGGCCAAGGCAAAATACCTGTCTGCTGCTGCATCCTCTCTGTAAAAATGGGGCTCCCAGAGAAAACAAAAATCCAAATACATTTGAGGCTCTTTACAGGTCTTAGCCTCTTGCCCTCTGTGGTGAGCTCTGGGCACGCAGTGACCCTGGGGAAGTGCAGCCAGCAGAGAGGAGCTGCTGAGAGCCCCTCAAGGCAGAGGTGCCAGGGCAGGAATTAAAACGGAAAGTGAGAGAATACACCCATGCAGAACAGAAACAGCAATGAGAAGCACAAACCAAGTAGTTTTCCCTAAAAAAAAAATAAAAATCGAAGTCTGGAACAAACCCCAAAACCTCCCAAATACCCAGCATGCATCCCACCCCAAGGGCAACGCTGCATTGAATCCCCTTTCACTCCAGTAGACTGGCAGGAACATGTCAAGATGAGAGAGTCCTCAAAACATATTTCCCAATTTGTTGGAACCCAACGGCATATATATCCTTGAAAAAGAAAACAATTCAGAGCTTCCTGCATAGCTTCGTTTTCCAGTTGCCTTTTTTTTTCCTTTTTTTTTTTTTTCATTAGTATTATTATTATTTTGGCCAAGGAATTGTTGTTACACAACTTGGGGACACAATTAGCAAACTGATGTTCTGCCAGATCCTTTTTACATTGTGTAAACTTGTCATAAGAAATCAAAATAGTCATCGCTCTGGCTCCGTCGTTGCTGCTGGGTGGGATTTGTAAAGCTATGTGAAAAATATTGGCTTCTGCCTTTCAGAGAGCATCTCCTAACCCTCAGCACTTCCAGCTCACTGATGGCAGCTCCTCCAGCCCCAGTGGGACCCCAAACAGGAGATGCCTGGCTTCTCCCAGGCTTAAAGAAACAAACCACAACGGTGAGCGGCAAGTCAGTGTTTATAACAGTATAATGCAGATAGCAAAAAGTTTCTACCTGAGAAACTACTTTTACATTTCTCTTAAGAGGAAAACAAGGATTTACTAAAAAAGCTTACACATTTTAAGATGATTACAAGGAAAGGGTGCTTCCCACAGTCCACAAGCAGTCTGTGCCATTCATAATCAGAGAATAAGCTGGCAGACAAGCACCACAGTCTGCATTAACAGAAATGTTAGGTGGATCCCCGCAGTGGTAGACTTCGTACAAAAGTCAGGGCCTGAAGACAGGCTGAGTACTCAATCCTTAGATTCATATGAACTTAGCTCAGTTGCCTGAAGCTGAGGGGCCACAGCAGCAGAGAGCAGTGCTTGGGCTGTCCCATATTTTGGCAGAGCTACATGCAACTGCTGCTGTGCCCCGGGAGGCTGTCAACTCATCTGCAAGCAGGCAAGTGATCAGAGGAATGAAGGGTCTGGACCAGGATGATCAGAGGAATGAAGGATCTGGACCGGGACAACAAGGCTAGGACTCACGTAACCAAAGTGACTAGAGAAAGGGGCTTTTCCGACATTTGGCAGCTTACCTCATGACGCTGCAGGACCATCATACATATTTTCATCTATATTCCTCAGTTCCTCACAGGCTTTTTCTATAAGATACCCTCAGAGCAATCTCACTTTCTTCTGCCCTGGCTGGAGATGAGCACTTGTATATGTGCATCCTTCCTTTATGTCATGTTAAGGCATCAGAATAGCAGGCAGCACCCTAGTGCTGACACAAATCTTCGTGGTCAGTTTTTGTCCTCACAGTCAGCTACTCACAATGTTTCCTCACAACCTTTTAAAAGTACAACAAATCAAATAAGTCTGCTCAGAGAAACAAACACTTAGGAATTTAGTCAGCAACATGGCAAGTGATGGCTTGTGTGAACAAGGGTGCCTTCTAGGACTGATTTTCACATGGGAAAAGCATCAGCACCAAAAGATGCTCTTCCTCTGGGCTGCAGTCCTGCAGGCTTTCACACCCATATGATGCCGTGCCTTACCATGTGTCTGATCTCAAGCTCTGGTGCACTGTTCCCCAAAGACCAAGGCACTATCACTGGAATCAAACTGGGAGCAACCCAGAGAGATCAGTGTATAGATTCATGCTGTTTTACCACACTGAGGCTTTGGGAGTATCTGTGCACATATCCATGGCTTAAATTTCATTATTTCTACAAGAAATCTTTCTCCAGAAAAAACAAACATAACATCCCTTCATCTCTGCTGCAATGCATTTATGAAAGATCATTTTTCAAAGAATGGGGAAATGTTATCTCAAAGGGAGCAGAGAAATCCAATGAGTATTCTGCCTGAAATTGTAGCGTTTCTGGCTGGACTTCACAAGGTCACGTCTCATCTATTTCATCCTATATCTAATTCCTCCTACTCAGAAAAACCATATTATCCTCCCAAGTCAACCTCTAACCCCTGTCTGAAAGCAGTCTGTCTTCTGACCCCAGAGCTCTGCTCAAGGGAGAAACTCTACAACTGTCAATGGGAAAGAGCAGAAGGAAGGGGGCAAACATCTGGGAGGCAAGCAAAACAGAAGTAAAACAGCTTTTCAATTTAAGTGACATTCCCTGGTGCTTTCCACATCCCCTAGGTACAGAGACAGGAAAAAACATTTGTCCTGTCCCCTAAAATTCACAACTGTGGACTGTTACCACCTAGCCCAGTTCTTTGGACGTTGAATAGCAAGAGCTTACTGAACGGCAGCCCTCATGTCACGCGGATCTTGAAGACATGGCTTCAGCTGCCTGCTCTCTGAAAAAATCTGGAGCATAAACTGATACTATTTACTAGACATTTTTTCCCCAAAAAAAAATTCCCGAAAACAAAGTACAAGAGAAATCTTTCATCCCTATGTAGCAGATTAAAATTTACTATCAGGCTGGACTGCAAAGAAAATAGACTTTGCACTTAATTCAATAATTCAGTGAGGAATTTTTCATCCTCTTTAAACTTTTATCACACTGTGTGCCCCCCCATGAGAAGGGATAATGAAACAGAAAAATGAAGGCACCTTTAAGCACGAAAAGCCATCTGAATGGCTTCAATACTGAGCTGTTTTGACATATCCTCTGGCAATAAGGAAAGTGAACCATAAAATATCTTATTTACCCTGTCTGTCACTGGGCTGTCTGATGACAGGGGTGGCACTGCCCCCAGCATGGCAGGGCGGTGTTGGGCAGCCTTGCCTGCAGCCGGGTGCCTGTCGCTTGTCTTCTCCTTCACCAGGAAACCTGCGCCGCATCTGAAGGAGGCATGGGACTGAAGTCGAGAGAGAAAGGCTTTGAGAAGAGGGGTTGTATCAGCACAGAGAATCCTGCAAAACGGCAGCACCTGTAGAGAAAAACGATTTCTCCTCAAGGGCTGTGTTAGGGGATTCAGATTTTAGGCTGCAGGATTTGCAAGCGCTGAGTTGCAGCTGCCCTCTCAGGCTGCTTTGTCAAACAAAGAGCCGAGCATCCCCTCTTATATAGAATTTGCTTCTCCTTTAATTAACAAGATGAAAGTATTTGGTGCACCAGTAGCAGCCCAGGACTCAGGACTTCACTGTGGCACCAAGTTCACTCCAGGGCATCCCATGGTAACGGGTGGGCTGGAGCCAAGGAGGGAAACTCCAGGGCAGCAGCTTCCTTCCATTTCCATGCTTTCAGGCTACTGCTTTCTCACTTCATCCCACAGATCACCTGGAAATTAAGTTAAGACTTTTCACTTTTGGAGACCACATTGGATTTCATCCCTATTAATACCCAGTCACTGCTCTGACAGGCTGAAGTACGACCATGGGACTACCCAAGAACAACTACAACAGAGGCACATTCCCTCAGAGCAGCAAAAGCACGCTTTCTGTCAGGGGAGAAATGCTTGAAAGTGGGTTTTATCTACCACACAGTGGAAAAACAAAACCCTGGGGAAACTAAATCCCAGTCTCCAAGGTTGTAAGGCACCTTACGAGCAGAGGAGAGGAAGGGGAACCGACCAGAAACATTGCATACAGGCATCCAGTCAGCGCTCATCCTCCTCACCTCCTCATGAGGAGTGGATGGAAAGCCAACCATCCTTTGCACAATACCCTGCTCACCAAACCAGCCAACAAGGAAGGAGAAAGCAGCACCTGGAAGAAGACAGTCTGAGGTGGCCTGTCTTGGAAGAGAGTCACGCACCCTCCATTGAATGAGCCCCAGGGTCCCTCATGCCGCTCAGCAGGGAGCCTGCAGTAGCCAACTCTGCAAGGCTGATGGGGAAGGAAGGGGTCAGAAAGCTAGTAATTTGGGTACACAGCTGGAAGAAGGATGCATGAGTTGCGCTGCTTGACCCACACCTTGTATTAGCCCTGGCAAACGTGACCGTACCTTATAACATTTTTCAGAATAAATAAAAGCTATCACTCAGTAGGTACTATTCAAGCTGCCTGTATGTTGAGGAATTTGCCTCTAAAGCATGCCTACGATATGAAACAAGTGATTAATTATTTTGTTTCTTGGTTAACACTTCACAAGTACTAATGAGATCGCATCATTAGTAACCAGTAAAACGTACTCTGATCATTATTTTTGTAAAAGATCAGTTTAAACATTTGTCAAATTGATGGAAATTGCCTTTTTCACAATTTTCATAGAAAATACCCCCTTGGCCCTATTTTTTTTTAAATGTGGAAGCTGACGTTTATGATGACTGACATTTTTAAAACGGAAGGTTTTTTCCTTTTTTTCTCCTTAAGAAATAGTAAAAATTTTAACTTGAAAAATGCTTGTAATTAATTTAAAAACTATAGACATATTTTTCCATTGCCTTGCTGGACCATGGGCATCACTGCACGTGAGCTGGCACCATCATTTTGTCCTGCGTTGGTCACCTATCATGTGGCAATGTGAGACCACATTCTCCCTGTTTGCAACCACCTCCTAAATTGCTCCCAGTCACTGCTTATGTCATTGAGCTAATTAACCCTTCTCCGTATACCCACCGACACTGGAACCCTGGAGTGGAGGTCTGAGACAGCAAACAGGGCTGGAGATTCAGGATCCCTGAAACATCACCCAGCAAGTCATGCTGGAAGCTGTGTCTGTGTTTAGCTCTTTTATGAAAAATGAGAGCATTTCTGGAATGTTAGCAAAGAGGAGGGACTGCAGAGCTGTGAGGCATTTGTACCCTGTGGTTTAGCAGGTGTTCTAGACAGAAGATAGGAGAAAATACCTGTCATTTCATGTAATAAATAACTCTGCAGCTGTATCAGTGTTTGATGCAGATAGCAGCACCGTGAGTACCTGTGAGCATACCTACAGTTCAGGAGACAGAGGGTTGTGCCACAGCTGATTTCCCTGATACTTGCCAAGGCAAACACTCCCCATCTGCAAAGAGGGAGCCTGGGTGTGCATCACCTGCTTTGGAAAATCCCATGGAACCAGCTCTCAAAAGCTGACCTAAATCATGGAAAGTACACCAGGAAAAGGCTCTGTTCCAGGCCACTGGATATAAACTTTGCAACCGTGGGAGCCATCTGCTCTACTGAGCTTTCTCGCATCGCGAAGGGAGGTCTAGTGATGAGCATACATAATGCGAACACTAGAAATTGAAATTTTCCTTTACAGGTTCCACAGACTGATTTCAATTTGCTTCCAGCCAGTTTGCTGGTAGGTCTCAACTTCCTGAGAGAGATAACATTGTGCTGAAAATGCTGAAGGTAGGAAGATAAGATCCTGCCTGATAGAAAAAAAGGATAGAAAAAGCTTCAAAAGGAACAATGTGAAACAGTAAGTATTCACTATCAAAAAAGTTTGATAACCATCAATCAAAGCATCTGGTAATCATCTTGTTTGATTAAACCAGCACCTGAAAGCCACCCTAGAGGGAAGAGTTGAAGGGAATTGGGTGCATCCCTAACCACCACTCCTTTCCCAGTGCTTCCAGTTCCTGCTCAGACTTACTGCCTCTGGGCAAAAAGATATGATGCTCTGACTCCACTGTTTTCTCTGGGGCCTTTTGAAGTCCCAGGACAATCTCTCTTTCTCAGCAGAATCTAAATTATCACAGTCAACCTTGTCCTTTACCGGACTGGGATTAGTGGCAGTTTTGCCAGAGCAGATGTATCCCACTGCCTCTGTGGATGCCGCTGCTGTGGTACTCCCTTTCCTGCAATACAGACTTAGTGACCTTTCACATAAACGAACCTCAGCCACTATTGTGTTGGGTTTGAGGGTTTCAAAGCAGTGTAATTTAAAAAGTATATACATGTTTTATATGCTTATATATATATTACATACATGTATTTAAAAGATACCAGATCTGAATATATTGATGGCACCAACTTCTCCTTTTGTTCTTTCATTTGCCTCTGTAGACATAAATCCCAGCATGTGCTGGGGAAACCCAAAGGCTTTAGGGAGTTTGTGCTGGAGGAGATTAGCACTATGAGGATTTACCACTGCAAATTCAGCGTGCAAGTCTTTGTCCATCAGCTCAGGCTCAGAGTAATTCCTGTGCCTTGGCTGGCAGGGGATGAGGGCAGAAGAGACTTTTTTTGGCTTAACTGTCATTGCTCAGGGTCAACATGGTTGTGCTTGCTTCCTGTGGCAGCAGGGAGCTGTGGCACTTGGCTGCCTACAGCTGTTTTGCAGGCAAGAGTAGATGCATGGCTGTGGGGTTTCATCCTCTTTCAGATCTTTCTCAAAGCAGTAAAGTTCAGCCCAAGAGAGAGGCATGGGCCGATGACAGTTTGGCGTTCATCAGAGTCCTTTTGGCCAAAGCTTTGTCCCCAGCTTGCTGCATTTATGAGGAGGGAGCCATAGAGCCCGGCACTGCAGTGACCACCCCACTGGGAACTGCACCACTCACTGCTGGATGTGGACCCCGGGGATGGGTTTGAGAGCAGAAATATTGTCCATGTCTGTGTGTGTGTGTGTCTTCCTGACTGCATTGGTGCCTGGCTTTCTGTCTGACATGGAATGAGAAAAGATACAAGAGGGGCATATCTCACCTTATTTAGGAAAGATTATGTAGCATGTTAATGCTAAGGACAGAAATCAACAAAGCCTAAGAAGGAAAAAGGATTTTCTTTGCTGCCGTGTACATTTTTCACATCATAAAGCCCTGGGCTACATCAAAGCACAGTCCTGCAAGCACTGATACGTGTGAATGACATTATACTCCCAATCAGGCTTTCTGAGTGACTTAAATTTAAAGCAATTAAGATATGGAATTGCACAATCATTACCAAAATTCTGGCAGCTTTACTCCAGGCAAACTTCACCACTAGGGAGCACCAACAGACAAAGTTTTTTAGCTCTTTTCAGTACTGAAACCAAACTACAAATAGAGAATACATTTAACAGTCACACAATAAATATTTTAAATTGCAATTTTTTAAAAACTGCCCACTGAGAAAATAGATGATCTGGAGTAATGGGGCAAGAGATTTTAATTTATTTGATCAGTAGGCAAGGTCTGTAAATTGATACCAATCAAGAGCTCTGCTGATCCATCTCTGCAACTTGTGGATATTTTTTTCCGAGTTTCTGTATGATTGGTAACTTTATCATGATAAAAAAAGACAAATACCAGGCACTGAAGGAATGTTTCTCCACCAGATATGAATCTTTTAGTTCAAATCCAACGTACATTACAGAGTTGAGAGAAAAAAATTATTTGTGTCTTTTTCTGTGGCAAATCAGGATCAGAGGTTCTTCATGATGTTTGGCAGATATTTAGGAGGCAGACTGAGAAAAATCAGAACTGTAGCTCAAAACCCAGTCTACACAGCAGAACTGACTGACTGGACATTGTTGCTAACAGCTCACTCTGTACATCTGCAAATCCTCTTCCTCTTGCCAGAAGCACGACTACATGTCCTCCTTACCCTCTCTTTGAGTTGGACACAAAACATGAGCATTGCTGTCATGTCTGTGCAGAGCAGGGTGACATTAAGGATGGTGTCAGACTGCACTGTGAAATTCTCTGGCCGTTCCTGCCGTAGCTGTGTGCCCCATCAGCCAGGTTCCACAGGGACATTCAGGAGCCTCAGGACATCAAAATGAAGGCAAGCCTCAAGTCAACACCGCCTTGACTCCTGAATGGCTTTGTGGATACAGGCCAACGTTTACAATAAACTGATCGTTAGTGTAAGATTTCACACCTCATCTTCTGCTTCTAACACTAGAAGACAAGATTGGCCTCGATTATTCAGTGACACAGGAGACACACAAGTTGCAGCTCTTCCCAGTCTTCATCTTCCCCACCAAGCAGGGCATGCATTCATGCCAGTGTCAGTTTGGAAAGCAGCGCTCCCACACCTCACACCAATTCCCAGAAGATACAGGAGGTTTGACTGGAGGCCAGTCTACAGCCACTGCTCACAGGGGGTCTCCTCCATGGCTGGAGTCAGGACTGCAAGGGAATTCTCCAGGCAAACGTGCCCATGCTGCAGCTGTGAAAAGGCACAACAGGCAGAGCTCTACACAAAGCTCTGATGCAGTGGGTGATGGCACACTGAGCACTCTTAAGAGAACCCTTTTGGTTATTGTATGGAAACTGAACTGCATTAATCTAGCCTGCCGTACTATCCCCCTTCCAGTTGGATTAAGGCATGTTATTTCTTGCTCTTCCCAATAATCATATCACTGTAGTGAATGAGCTCTGAACATCAAGAGAAGGTGTAATTGGATTCAGTGGGAAAGCTCCTGTTCACTTGTGCATTGCAACAACATTTAAGGTGACGTTCCTGAACTTGCACAGGGGGATGGCTTTTGTGACTCAGTGCTGCTGGACCAGCCAGGGATGCTGATCCCCATCCAGGGACTGCTTATCTTGCCAGAGCACTGTGTATTTGAAGGTGATGGAGATGGGAGTGGAAGTGGGGCAGCTGAGATGAAACTGAACCAAGAGCGGTGAGTAAATACCTGAGTTACGCTTGATAAGCTCTGCAAAGGTGGATGGGAAAAACCATACAGAGGGTGAAAGTCTTGAGGGCATTGTCTGGGCTTTAGCACACAGTACAGAAATGCCCTATGCAGGAAGAAGCTGCTTCACCTTTAGTATCAGAACAACTATCCAAAATATCTTATCTTAGAGACTCTGTTTCTTTATAGTCCTAGCACCTACCTAAAGGCTGGCTCACCAGAATGCCCTGCAAGACATACCCTCAGTGAAGGAGGTGAAATTTGGTGGGGGGCAGAGATGCATGAAGAACCTGAGCTGCAAGGGGTCCCAAGGTCTCTGCTGCAACTCTGCTGTACTTTGACCCGTGATATTTTTGTGCCTAAATTCCTGGCTCTTGTCAGCTGAGATGCAAATGCTCAACATCAATGCTTACGAAAACTGTCAGGCTGGAAAGCTTTTCCTTTGGCTGGTACATACACAACCCAGACTCTTTGCCTCTTCATCGCAGGGTAACGCGGAATACTGAGGAGCTGAAGATCAGCCTCAGCTTTGCAGAGGTCTGACAGGAATGTTTGTCCTGTAAGGTCCCCGAGCCAGCAAACCCAGCTTCAGGAAACTGGGGAGTGAACTGCAAGGTGTGTGTGCAGTCTTACCTCTGCTCATTTGGGCTCATGCCCTGAAATATCTAACACACCTGCTTGCAGTGAAGCTGAGCGTCAGCTACCAGCATCTGCCAGCAGTCAGCCTTCTCCAGAGGAAGCACTGGATGATCCTACTGTGTCTTTCCAAGGACACAGACTCCCTTTGCCTGCAACCATCCCTGTGAGATGGGCTCAGCACTCCCTGCCGAAGCCTTTGATGTGCCCAGGCCACCCTGTGACCCCATCCCAGCAGTAGGAGCAGCAGGAGCTGGCCCTGGAGGCAGGCAGTGCTCGGGGACACCAGCTGCAGCAGGACAGTGCTATTTGCCCAGATTCCAACACTGATGAACCTGCACTTTGGGAAAGGCGTAGGAGAACGTGAGGCAGCCCTGACCTGGTGGTGATGAACTCTGTCATGACTGCATCTCTATATAACTGTTTCAACACCATTCAGCTCAGCTGAGATATTTTTGTTCCATGCTAGTGTGAGTGGAAAATGTTGAACTTAAATGTGCGTGCAGTGATTGACAGGCTCACGAGGTGATCTGAAGATACCCCACTATGTACTTAAGACAGCTTTTAAAACCAAGCTTACGGTAGTCAATCCTTCTTTAGAGACTTAATGAGTTTAATGATCATTCGAGCAGGCCAATGCTCACTTCACAAAAATAAACCCAGAGGACAGAGAGCGAATTCAGGTAGGTTTCAGCCCCTTAAGCCAGCCCCACTGAAGACAAAAGATGATTTAAGGTGTGCCTCTTCTGCATATAAACAGGAGACCTGAGGCACTTCTGTAACTATGCCTGTGCCCTCCTCTGGAAGCAGTGGCTATTTTCATACCACAGCTCAATAAAGGAAATGTGAGCGGCATCTGTGCTTTGTTTATAGCTCCATTAGCCTTTCTTGAACTGTAAATTACTTGGCAGCAGCTGAGACAAAAGGGAAAGACAGGGCTGGATGCCAAAGGAAAAGTTTGAAGTTCACAGCTAATTCAAGTCTTTTAGATTTTACTGCTTAAAGTTACAGTTCCTTTGGATTATAAAACTCCATAATTATAAAACTCATTAGTGGAAATGGACACATTTACTACATGTTTAGTTGTAGAACAGACTACTGTAAAATATGTTTTTTATATGTAAGTGCTTTATAACATTTCAAATATGACCACTTTTCATGGCAGTCTTCACCCTTGCTCCTTATTCTTCATCAGGCACTGAATATAAAAGAGAATAGATAAATTGGGGTCTGCCTAGTACACTTGAAATTTTCAGTGAGGGGAGTTAGGAACAATAAATTGTACTTTTCCCCCATTTCCAGGCCCCTGGTTTAACCACAATGGCAACACTAGGAGAACATAAAGGCGCAGTCTGCAAGGGCCAGCAGCTGGAAGCATAGTGCTGTAATGGCATCTGGAGCATTATCAGTACCACAGTTGTGAGTAATTGCATTAATTGCCTTTAATTACACTCTGTGACCTGAAATGGGCTGCTTCCAAGAAACACAACACACAAGCAATCACGATGGGCTTAGAAAGTGACTTGAACAAGTGTATGGTTAGATCTTTCTATGCAGAGCCACAGCTGGAATGACAGATGTGTTCAGGCATATTTTTGTGCTTGTTTTGCGGGTCATCCACAATAGAAGTAGAGGAGCAAGCAGCAGGTCCTTCACATAGGAAACTCTAGAAAAAGAGCAAATCAGGAAATGGTGTTTTGCTTTCCTTTCCCTGGAAATAAACATCACAGCTATCTTATGAAATTAGTGTCCCTACCCCTATAGAAATGCTTCAGAGAGCAGGTTACACCACAGCTCCTGCTGGATGGTAACTGTGAGTTATGAATTACCATAGCTTTCCACAAATCCTGAAAGGAATTTTGTCTGAAATGCAGCTCTATCCCCTTTCTAGTTACGGTTCTACAAACATGAATAAACATTTACAAGTATGTGTTTTTGTGGTGAGGCATTTCTGTCCAATGCTGGACAAAATTTACTCATGAAATCCAAAACTCAATGGAGGGGTTGTATTAGAAAGGCATTTTCTCCACCCAAACTTTGAGATGGACCTAAACTCCTGGTCCAGCACCCCAGCAGCAGAGTCAGGGCTGCAGCTGCGGATTTACCTAATGATGCTTTGCAGGTCACATGTGTCTCCACGGCAGGCAGGCAGGCCCCTGAGATGGCTCTGCTGATGGAGCTGAGATGCCTGTTTCTCTGTCACCCCCTGTGTCCTACAGTGGGATGGAGTTGGTGGTGTTGCCATGCCATCTTTACGTCGCTCACCTGCAATTATGGGAGCTGTGCTCTTCTCCATGACTCAGAATGTTTTATTCATGATCCATTTATGGTAAGACAAAGCACAGAGGACTCTGATGATGCTGAAACTCCTTTGCATGCTAATGGCTAGGTTTTTAGCTGTGGGTCTCTCTAATTTTTATGCCTTATGCTGATATTTGTGTGCCTGAAGGAGAGTTGCCTTGCCAAACTTGTGGCATGTGCATTTACCTGCATGTGACCTGCACGCAGAGCGCAGCCGGCTCTGCCAATTCGGTGCACCTGCCTCTCTACCCAAGGATAACTGTGTGTGCATGAGTCCTTGAACACCTGTATGAAGATGTGAGGAAAAATGGTACGCTATGTCATCTGGTTCAGGCAGTCATTCTGCCAGACACCCTCCTTCTCACCCTTCCCACTGGGCTCCTTCAGAGAGTGTGGTGAGACCTTCAGGTTGACCCAACTCCGAGCTTGGCCGCATCTGGCAGCCTTCATCTCCTGAGCTGAACTATAAATGCTTGCATATCCAGAAAAACAAAGGAGGGGTTCTCCTTTATGCATACATGATCTGCTTGTGCTGCTAAGTCCTCTGTAGCAGACATGGGTGGGAACCCACACAGCTAGACTGATGAAGAAGGAAAACTGACTCCTTGCTGCCAGCTGCAGATGTCCATGCAGTCACAGGCTGTCCCTTCCCATGCCCAAGGTGTCACTAGGTTCGCAGTGACTCATTTTTGAGTTTATGATCTTCAGCCTTATCTGTATTACCACATTTTT
>VXAK01000405.1:19496-56802 GCA_013399435.1 Arenaria interpres | reverse complement strand
TTTTTTTTTTTTTTAATTGTCTTAAAAATATACTGTAAAAAGCATATATGCATACTTACCTGTCAAGGAACCTGATGGCTACATGTAACAGTCAACAAATACAACAACCAACTGACAGCTCTACCACGGTCCATACAATTCTTCTGACCTCCTGCTTTGCAAGCAGGAGGTGAATAAAAGAACTTCAAATTCCCTAAGACACCATTTACAAGTAACTGAGATCTTAGCTTTCCAATAGGTTTTAAGAACAACAAAATCACTCTGGAAACCAGCAGTGAGTCTCTGACTCCCTCAACTGTCCTTGAAAATCCCAGCCTAAGGTCTTGCCCGTGTTCCCATTGAAGTAATTAAATTAATGAAATTCAAGATAGGGCAGCAGAGGGTAGCGTAGTCCAGACAACCAAACACAAGGTTAAGAAATAGAAATTACAACACCCAGTCCCATGCCTTATTTTCTGTGGATTATGCCGAGACACTTACTTTTCTTGCCCTTTTCCTCATCTATTTTTAGACTCAGGAGTTTATTCACTTATTTTAAAAAAAGATGTTTTTCAGATCTAAATCCACTATATGATCTTCAAGTCACTAATTTTCCTGGATAAAGACATCACTGACAAGCAGCTCTGCTTCTCACCACACGTTGCAGCAGAGCCGAGCGCAGCCTGGACTCCCCTCTCTGCTCCCTGCCAGCTGCAGGGACTCACACCGGAGAGAGGAGACAGCGCTGTGCAGAGGGGAGGAACGCACCACAGGGCGTTCTGTTCTGTGCTGGTGAGCCACGAGGATGCAGGAAAGAGGCTGCTGATGGAGCAAGCTGGTGAAGGTACAAGCCCACACTGCCCTCTGGAATTGAACCCCACAGGAAGGAGGTCTCATGACTAGAACACCACGCTTGGGCCCCTGCAGTGGCAGCATTGCTAACTGCAGGCATTTTGAAGCTTGCTTTCCCACCCATACTTTCTCCACTAAATCCTCCTATTCTCAGTGCTTGGGCACAAGCAGCCCTGATTCCTAGCTTCTGTGTATGTTTCCAGTACACAACCACCCCAGCTGTGATGCTCATCCTTGCTTGTCCAGTTTACGGTGCAGCAATGGCCTGCTGCCACTGTCCTCCGCTACTCCTGTTCTCTCCATCCATCCATCCATCCATCCATCCATCCATCCACTTAACCACCCAGTTTTCACAGAGGGTTGGCAGCACCCTAGGCTGCCCTGGTCATGGTTTCTCCTCCACAGGCTGCTCCAGACTGCCATCATATCCCTCTCTGCTGAGGCATCACAAGCTGCTTCACAGCTAACTGGAGGAGAGGTAGGCTTTCTGGTGACTATGGAAGGGATATTCCAACATCACGGTTTTGGCTATACAATTTCCCATCTCAATGTTTGAAGTCAGTCTTGGTGAAAAAACCTGGAATGAGTTGAACACATAGTGCAGCATCAGCATATTGCAATCACCAGACCCACTGTAAACGAACATTTGCTTAACCGCACCTTTGCCCTGTAAAGATACTCATAATGAGAGTTTTTTTAGCACTGCTAATGACTGTGGGCCTTCTGAAGAAAGCTGACTGTACCACTGCACCAAGGGAACCCGTAGAAACAAATTGAGCAACATATATCAGAGATTTGCCTTCTTTTTGATCCTATTCACCCCAGCCAAGAAGGTCATGCAAAATACCTTTCATTTCATTAAAGGCAATTTAAGTCATTAATGTCCAGCTGACACTGTACTGTTAATTCAGCTCTGCAGAGGTGAGAAAATGGCCAGTGACCTGAATTTTTTAAGCTGCAGAGAAACAGCATGGTGCAGTTACAATGCTACAGCCACGGTTAGCTCCATCTCTAGGTATAAACAGGTTATTCCTTCAGACACAAATTAGAAAAGGTCAAACTTAAAAGCAAGGTCATAAGCAGAGCATTGGGAAGAATGGTAAAAGACACTTCATTTTGAAATTTTTTTGATATTTTGAGATCATAGAGGCTGGAGCTTTTTTAATTTAAAAAAAAAAAAAAGGCAAGTCAGGTGAGAAATTTCTCTTAGACAAAATGTCAGAGAGACTCAAGGAGTGTAACAGAAGGTGAGTATGCAGAGGGGGGATTAGTACAGTGACAAGAGCTAAAGGCTTGGATAAGAAGATGATAGCAAAGAGGACTACGACCAAGCCCGTGAAGTAATTTTAATTGTTTTTGAACAAGATACCAAAATAAAAATTAGGGGTTTGGTATCACCACAGTAACCCAGCTTCATTTTTGTTATGAATGACTGAGAGCCAATTTCACTGACAGGAATTTGGTTTTATTGTTTTGATGATTGTAAAGGTCTTGAGGAAGAATTAGAACAGTTGAAGTAAAGGCGGTTACATTTCCTAAAAAAAAAAATTAATTACCCAGAGTGTGTGCTATCTAATTAGACATGATCCAGCTGATATTTCATAGCAGCTGTGCATAAAGACTTCCCCTTTCTAGAGTCCTCACAATCTGACTAAAAGGAAAGATGGTGTGATCCAGAGGCCATTTTTAGGGTTACTAAATTAAATGAAGCAAAACAGTACTGAAACTATACACAGTGGTTTTGCAGGATGCATTGAGCTACAGGTGAAGCAAGAGAACAGTTCTGTACAACAGGGAGCTTGTGTGAATGCTCTCCCAAAAGAAATAATGACTTATTTAATACAAATATTGCCTCATGTATATGTGCATGCATGTGTGTTTATTAAAGCCAGGCTTACTGGTTTTTGCCTAGCACTAGGCAAGAATACTGAAGAGGTGCTTCTAAAATATTGATTTAATTTTTTAAACATCACTTGAAGCCTAATTGCACTACTCACTTGAGAATTTACAAACATGAGCAATAACTGATCTTTTCAAAGTCCTTAGCGATAACCACAAAAACTGGATCTGTACTAATTAATTCACAGCAAAACCTTGCTGTCTGCATTCAGGTGGGTGATCTGCAGCTGCACCATCACCCCTTGCAGAAGGAAGCAAACTCTGCCGTTTAATGCCTTAGTATTCACTGCTTAGTTCAGGGCTAACATATGCTGAGACTGTATGGATCAGAGTTGCAGCAAGAATTACTGCGTCTTATAATTCATGGCAATATAACTTTTATGTCACAACACCACCGAATGAAGTAGCAGAGGTTTAGAAAGCCAGTCGTGCCACCCTGAATGGTGGCTGGCACTGGAAATAACATACTGAGCACTTGCAGAGCAACAGTTACAGCCTTCAGGACAAAATGAGCACATCTTGCATTACATGTGTTTGGCTCCTTAATGTAAGATTTTACAGGTTGCTAAGCTACTCTAAAGCACTCGTCTTGATTTAGGTCTTGAACAGCCCGAAGTACCACATAAACACATTTGAAAGTTTGGATGGCGGCACTAAGGTAAATAGTCACCGCAGCCTCACAGCTGCCTACATCGAACATTTGTTGTTTGTTTTCCAACACCCCTTTTTCTCCTGGTTTGCTCCGCGAACAACACTGTTAAAGGAATTAACACAGACTCGTGCAACCTAGACCTTCTAATTCCTATCAAACTTCAGTGTCTTTAAGTTTCACAAGCACACTTCCAAGCAGGGAGGAAACTGGGAAGCTGGGGGGGACACACTGTCCTGAAAGTGGATGTTTACTTGTCCACCTCCCTGCCAAAAAAAAGTCCATGCTAAACTTTTGGGTTTGAAAACAGAAGGACCAGTAGAGGTGCCTGGAAAAACCTTAGTTCACAATTAGCCACTGCAAAAATTCCTGTAAAACCCCCAATACCAGTGCAACATTCTTTGCATGGGGCTTGCTGGTCAGCCTGAGTGGCAGCATTTTGAATGCCTGGTGATCCTAAAGCTCTTTAAAGAGCTTTAAACTAGATTTGAAAGGGAAAGGGGATAAAACCAGGCTTGCTAGAGATAACCCTGGGGAGAGACAGACCAATGTTTGAGGGACAGTGTGCTAGTGAGGGCCTTTGGTCTGCGATCTCAGAGGAGGTAGAGGGTGAACATCCATGTGGAAGCAAAGATGCAAGGTTTATTGATGTATTAGAAGCCACGGATGTGCCTGAGAATGGTCAGCTAGGAATTAGGGCTTCTTCTCCAAAAAAAGGTGCCAGGATCAATAGCCCAACTGAAGTGCCTCTACACCAATGCATGCATTGTGGGCAGCAAACAGGCGAATCTGAAGTCACCATGCAACTGGAAGTCTATGATATAGCTGCAGTCATGGAAACATGGTGGGATGACACACAACTGGAGTGCTGCAATGGATGGCTATAATGGATGGCTAATGGATGACTCTTCAGAAGGGATAGGGAAGGAAGGAGAGGCAGTGGCATAGCCCTGTATGTTAGGGAGAGTTTCGACTCCCTAGAGCCTGATGATGGTGATGAAAGGGTCTAATGTTTATGGATAAGAATCAGGGGAAAGGCCAACAAGGCAGCTATCATGGTGGGAATGCTACAGACCAGGATAAAGAGGCAGAAGAAAGCAGCTGGGAGAAAGCTCACAATTGCTAGCCGTTGTTCTCGTGGGGGATTTCAACTTACCAGATGCTTGCAGGAAATAAAATACAGTGGAGAGGAAACAGTCTTGGAAGTTCCTGAAGTGTATGGGAGATAGATAACTTCCTGACACAGCTGGTGAGGGAGCCAACTAAGGAAGGCACCCTGCTGGACTTGTTGTTTGTGAATAGAGAAGGGCATGTGGGTGATGTGATGCCAAAGGCCATTTTGGGCCCACTGATCATGAAATGATGTCAGTTCTTGTAGAAGTAAGGAGGGGCATTAGCAGAACTGCCACCTTCCAGAGGGAAGACTTTGTCCTGTTTAGGAGCCTGGCTGACAGAGCCCCTTGGGAGGCAGTCCTGAAGGCCAAAGGAATCCAGGAAGGCTGGACAATCTTCAGGAAGGAAATCTGAAAGGCACAGGAGCTGCCCATCTCTGCATTGCAAATGATGAGCCAGTGGAGAATAAGACTGGCTTGGCCAAACAGAGAGCTTTGTCTGGAGCTCAGGAAAAAAAAAAAAAAATTATTACCTTTGGAATAAGGGGGGGGCAGAAGGACTACAAGGATGTCGTGAGATTATGCAGGGAGGAAATTAGAAGGACCAAAACTGAACTAGAACTTAATCTGGCTACTGCTGTAGGAGACAATTAAAAAATGTTTCTGTAAATACATTAGCAACAAAAGGAGGGCTATGAAGAACTCCATCCTTTATTTCATGAGGGGATGTGGGGAATAACATGATGACAAAGGCTGAGGAAAAGGCTGAGATACTCAATGCCTTCTTTGCCTCAATCTTTAACAGTAGGACCAGTTGTTCTGGGGGTACCAAGTCCCCTGAGCTGAAAGACATGGGTAGGGAGCAGAATGAATTCCCATAATCCCAGGGGAAATGGTGAGTGACCTGCTGCACCACTTAGATACACATAAGTCTCTGGGGCTGGGTGGGATCCACCCAAGGGCACTGAGGGAGCTGTGAAAGTGCTCACCGAGCCATTTTCCATCATTTACCAGCAGTCCTGGCTAACCAGGGAGGTCCCAGTGGACTGGAGATTAGCAAATGTGACACTCGTCTACAAGAAGGGCCAGAATGAGGATCTGGGGAGCTACATGCCTGTCAGTCTGACCTTGGTGCTGGGGAAGGTTATGGAGCAGATCATCCTGAGGCACATGCAGGACAACCAGGAGATCAGGCCCAGTCAGCATGGGTTTATGAAAAGCAGGTCCTGCTTGACAAACCTCACCTCCTTCTATGACAAGGTGACCCAGTTATTGGATAAGAGAAAGGCAGTGGATGTTGTTTGCCTGGACTTCAGTGAAGTCTTTGACATCATTTCCCACAGCATCCTCCTGGAGAAACTGTCTGCCCATGGCTTGGATGGTCGTACTCTTTGCTGGACAGAAGACTAGCTGGAGGACTGGGCCCAAAGAGTTGTGGGGAAAAAAAAGTATTCTGTCTGCCATCTGGACACACAGCTGCAATACAGAGGCACCTGGATGTGTTATGGAGACAGCCTTATATCCTGACATGCCTGTGAACTGGCAGGGAGGTGTTACCCATACAGGAGTGCCACTTTGAAGGCCAACTTTGAGATCTAGCAAAGAAATGGAAGAGCTGTCTTCACCTATCATAAAACACAATTAATGGGATCCCAAGTGACACAGCTTAGATTCATCAGTCAGAGAGACAAAGAAAATGCTGTTGACAAAGAAAATACAGCTTGAAGGTATAGAAACTGGCAGTCATCTTGTAGAATCCTTGGCAACATAATGTAGTGGAGGCTCCCTTTCCCAGCGATGGGAAGGCTGTTTCTGCTCCCCCGTGGGCAGCTGGACCCCAAGCCTCCCACCACCGGCATCCCCAGCTGCTTGCAAAATCCAAAGAAAAGGTCCCATTCCCAAGTCTTTAGACTTTTGCCAAGTGAATATGAAGTGCCAGCAATTTAGAGCACAAATATCTTACCCTTGTCTTGTAGAGGCATAAGTATCAGGCAAGGTCTGAGGTAGTGGAGCAAATAGACTGAGAGCAGGCAAAACAGAGCAAAACCTGGGCACATCCTCACACCAAAAATGCTCTAAGAGGCAAGAAGAAGGCAACCCCATGTTGAAAGATGGCACCTGACCCCCAAACAGCTGCACATATGCAAATATGCGTAACACAGACAGGGAGAATCAACATTGGTTTTTACTCAGAAAAGAAAAGTTTTTTTTTCAGAAGGTCAATGTGCCCTGAACCACCCGCCACACAGGTGGTGAACCTGCTGTACAGGTTTTGTACAGCAATTAAAGAAAAGATGCATGAGAAACAACAGGAGACAAACGTGTTTTGTTTCCTCCTTTACTCTTCTAAAGCTACCCATCCCCTTTACAATCACAAAAATAGCGACAGAAAGGTCCTCAAACCATTTTGTTCCCTTCCATCTTGTCCAATTATTCGGGCAGTATGGGCTTGAAGCAAGATACTCTATTTCCACATATCTGTTGGTATTTAAGTGCTCTATGCAACATGAAAGAGCCTCAGGAGAAGAGAATAGAAGAGCTGCAGATCAGCTGGCAGATGGACCTGTTCCTGGGAAGCTGCCTGGCGCTGGAGCCCAGGGCTCCTGCACCACCAAAATATTTGGCTAACGTGATAGAGATTCACAATTTTGTGTTAAAAACTGTATGTTTCAGGAAACAAACTTCAAAAAGGAAATAATCAAACCCAAACCCATAGGCAAGTTTGTAAAATATAAGAACACCGGACAATTCCTCTTTGTCCTCACAGAATCACAGAATGATACGGGGTTGGAAGGGACCTCTGGAGATCATCTAGTCCAACTGCCCTGCCAAAGCAGGTCCACCCAGAGCAGGTTGCACAGGAACTTGTCCAGGCAGGTTTTCTGCGTCTCCAGAGACAGAGACATGTCCTCTCTCCCCTTTAAGTGTATACTCATAGGCAAGTGCTCACACACACACACACATACGATATTTACAGGACAGAATCACTGTTCCCTTTTTCTTAGAAGATACAAATATATAGATTTACTTACAAATCTTTGTAAACACGGTTTGGCTCAGCTCCTTTGCATGGCCTTTCAAAAAAAAACATTGACAAAGTGCTTGCAACTCACTATTATAAATTCTCAATGCATCAAAATAGCACTTAGATCATTAATGCTACAATATTTACCACTTGCTTTGAAGTAAGGGAGAGCTTGCGCAGACCTGTAAATAAACGCCATTTATAATTATTAACAAACTGTTTCTGAGCCTGCACAATGTCCCACAAGACAAGACCAAGAGTTATCACTGATATTCTGCTCCCACGGAGGTTCCACTAAACTACTTCCTTCCACTCACTTGATCTGATCCTTCCACTCACCCGATTGATGCAGCAAAGGCTGTAATAGGAGCTGCAGGACATTGGCATTAAACACCACTGGTAAACAGTATCAGGTCTTTGTCCAGATTTTTTCCACGATGCTCAAAAGAGAGGAAAAAAGGAGCTGCTTGCAGCAGTAGCAGGTCAAGCATTTGGTTTGATATGAAAAGTGAAATATTCCGATCCAATTCTCTATTCTTCTGCACAATGCCTAAAAGTTATCACAAAATTGTCAGGACAATTCTCCAAACTATTTATTTAATTATTCTAGAAGGTCAAGAGCTTTTTCTGAATTTAGTAACATGTATACAAGTTCTCACGTTGGTTACTTGGTCTTTTAATCCACAATCTAATCTTAGCTGCACAAAGAGAATATCAGGGGAAAAGCTCCTCAGAGCTCTGCTCTGTTAAACATTATGATTACATGCAAATTAACACACTTTACACATATTTGTTAACTGCAGCCTTTGCACAACTGACACTTCCAATGCACAGAAACAGCAGCCCTAGAAGTTGAAAAGCAGCTTCATCATAAATTGTTGATCTACATTTTTCTTTGTCAAGTCGTTTTAGCAAGCTCTAATTTAGGACTTGGGCTTTATAAAAAAGAAAGAAAGCAGAGGGAAGATGACAAGCACTCGGGAGCAGCCGCCGCAGCCGTGTTTACTGGCTTCACCAGCAAACAGCCTTATGTGGCTCTGGGAAGGGTGGGGTTCCATTTGCTTTCATCTCCTCCTATTTCTGGTTTTAAATTGCCAATTTGTCATCATCAGGCTGAATTGCAGCCACATTTTATAAAACCAGAACCATTTAGTTGAACCCTTAGAAAGCTGAGATTCTACCTGCTGTGCATTCTTCTAGACATAGAGGTAAGGGAGCCCAGGGCACCAGCTCTTAATAAATTATTGCCAATAAAGCTCAAAGGCTAAATTTCCTGTATCTTGTACTCTGTAATGGCCGGCTGGGTGGTCCATGCTCCACTTCCGCAGTAAATGCAAGAAACATTAGTCCTCACTAAAGAAGCACAGGTACTTCCAGCACTAGCTGGCGTTGTGTGATCCAGCAGCCCCCACCGATTTCCACTCGCCTTGAGAGGTATCAGCTTTGCTTGGCTGCGCTTCAAAGAGGAGGCAGGTAATTGCCTCGACTATTCCCTCGCTTCCAACTTCGACTTCGCCACTCACGAGCTAAAATCCAGGTGCTCAGTTGACGCAGTCGGTGCCTGCGGTGCTGCTGCTGGATTCTGCAAGCAGCTTTTTGGGGGGAAGTTCCCCCTCCCTTCCCCGTTACACATAGGCCGATTATGCACACATACAAAAAAGGTTCAGCCAAGTTTAGCTTGCACATTCAACTGTTCTAGGAAGGAGAATACAGATTACCTGATTTTCTTGCTGAGTACATTGTCTGCGCAAGCAGATGCACGGAGTAATAATCCTCCTATTACAAAAAAGCACCTGATCTGACCATATTAGAGCTTTAGTAATGCAGTAATTCAAGCAGATGACAAACTCGTCTCTAAAAGGTTTGATTAATTGGAGCCTTGCTATTTTGTGCAAGTCCATGAATTGTGGGTATGATTACCTATTTGTATAACTATGTAGTTAATTATCCCAAAGCATTCAATGCGGAAGCTTGCTTTTCATCTGGAAAAGGCTATTGCGGTCTTTATTTCGTTGAACACGGATCATGAAGACAGAATAGCTTGTTAGAGTTGTCTATGGAGACAAGGCACGCAGGTCAGTTTGATACCAGGCCCTGCGACAAGCTGTGGCTACAGCTAATAAAGTAGCCTTGGCTCTCCACTCTGCTGTAAATTATGTGCGCAAATCTTTAGCCCACAAAATTACTATTGCACAAATGCGGGTTGGCTGAATAGCCAGGCAGTCTTACGAAAATACATCCAGCAAATAGATGAATGAAGGCATTGCAGGATCTTTCCCTTCAAGAGAATGCTTCTAGCATCTGATAATCCTGTCTAGCTAAGGGTGTTAGAATGGATTAAATATGGAAATAGATGAACCTCAATTATTCTGTGACCCTGTGATAATGAATCAGTGGGGTTCTCAAGGGTAAGCTAACCAAGCAGAACTTACCTTTACACCCATGTAACAGGAATTAACTTTTTTCCTATTCATCACTAGACAAGTACTATTGGATTTTGATTTGTGTGAAAGGTTATGCTTTATTTACCAGCCAAAAGTAGTAACTTTTCTTTCTGTTATGAGACAATAGCTCCTAAGTACCCTCCCAGACCCCAACCGTGAGCAGCTTAGGAACTCCCTGAGATGAATCCATTCCCTGTGTATTTACTTTCAATAAATCTATTTTTCATGAACTTGCCTAGACTCCCTTTGGGCTGATGAAAACATTCAACACCCACCCCAGCATCCCAAGGCAAGGAGCTCTGCAGTGTTAACTACACAGCAGGAGAAAGCCCTCTCCTTTTGTTTGCTCTGCACATGCCTCCAGGCATTCAGCCAATGCCTCCTCCCACTTGTGGGCCACCAGCTGCAGTCCACCCCTTCCACCCTTTCCACGCCACTCATGGTTTCATAGCCACCTGCCATACCTTCTCCTATCAGCCTCTTCTCCAGTCTGAAGAGTCCTGACCTAGTCTTTCCTGTGGTGGAAGTGGAAGTTAGCCACGACTTTGCTCATCCTTGTTGCCCTTCTCTGAGTCTTTTTCAGATCTGTCACATGCTCCTTAAGTCTGGGCAACCAAACTGCACCACGTACTTGATATGCAGATGCTGCTTAGACAAACACAGCACATAATGATGAGATCTGGTGTGTTCCTATTCCTTTCGTCACAATCCCTGCTGTGATTTGCTTTTTTGACCTCCATAGCAAATGAATTTAATCGTTCCATTATTTACAGTTTGTTTCAGTGCTGATGCCTACAGTCATTAGAGGATCAAAAGGTAGACAGATGACAAACACATGTTTCTCAATAGCCTGGAGAATAGGCTACAGCCATTCACTGCCTATACTCACTACTAATTGCATTTTTAATTTCAGTTAAAATATAAAACCAGACACTTATTCTTGAAACAATCCAATGCCAATGGGATTATTAAAATGTATTGTTCACTTTGGGAGCTTCCAGTGACTTTGTGAGCTACAAGACTTGAGCACGTAAAAGTACACCAGATATGCTTTATTTCTGACAGCTTTTCATGCTTTCTATTTTTTGATGTTGTAATTAGAGGTAGAGAAGAGTTGAATTTAATGGGGTAGCAGATGCATGACCAGAACCATTTACTAAATACCTGTCTCACTTTGTGTTACATGTGGTTTTTTAAAGGCATCAGCATCTCCGCTGGTGGTTTTCTCACATATCATCAGACCGCTATATTAACGTTTAGGATGGAGGCAACCCATACCTGGAATGAAGTAGCTGTTGCAACAGCAGGAAAGAGTTGCCCTGCTGATTATTCTGTTAGAATAGTTTTGGAAAAAAAAAAAAATGGAGAGAGAAGAGAACTGCTTTTGTAATGAGAAAAATTCTCTTTGCGTACTGAGCAACCCATACTCTTCTGCCAGTAGGACAATACCTGTCAGGGAGGAAGAGAAGGATGGGAGACGTTTTAAGCTGCAGGGAAATTTCATTCATGGGTTTCTGCAGGGATGCACAGAGAGAGAGGCCTCCTCGGCACCACTCGTCTTCCACGGCACCTTCTTCTGCAACCCTGGCAGCCTGTGCCTGGCTCCTGGACTTCAAACTGGGCCACGTGAGAGGGCATGAAGAGTACGGGAGCAGAGCACTTGGGCTTGTGGCTTATTAGGAGAGGTGAGCAGAAGAGGCCTGTCCTGGAAAACAACCCTTCTGGCCTCACCAGGAAGAAAAGGTCCTGTGACCTGTAAACTCCCAGATGCTGCCATGCTGAAAGGCTTTAGCTTCTAACATGGCACACTTCATCACAGGAGGCTGCAAAGCTCAGCCTTGCTGGCCATGCTCCTTGGTGCGGGGCTTGTCTGCCTCCCCCTCTGAAGAGCAGGTCCCCAAACCCCACAGGAGGCACCAGGGAGATGAGGGAGGGCACCCACTGGCTGGTGGGCATGTCCTGGAGCCAGGCTTGAGGCAGCGGCTTGCGTGCTCCACCAACACCTGCAGGCAAGCTGGGCCAGCATCAGTGGTGGGCACTGCTCACCATGCCTAGGTGAGCTGCAGGCAGCATCGCTGAGAGGGCTCAGGGGAGCAATGGGACAGACCAACATCACAGAGGTCTAGTCCCTGCTTTCCATCTCCTTCCCTCTCACAGGATACCACCAATGGCAAGGGTCAGCAGCACGGGCTCATGCAGGCTACAGAGGTGGGTCATACGCTTTGGTGCTGGAGGCTAATGGGGCTGGAGAGCCCCAACAAGGGAAGAGGCAGGCTGAGAGCCTGTGTCCCCAGCAGCACAAACACATCACATCGTCCTGTGGTATTCAAGGGTCCCACAGTAACCGGGTGGAAATGGTACTCCTGCTGTGATGCCCTCACAGGGCAGCCTGTGTACGCCCCTAACATAACAGCACAGCCTGGGTCTAACATCCAACTCCACACTGTATCCAAAACTGTGTTTAAAAAACCTCCTACGTGTGAAGTCATGAATGCAGCGATGAAGCCATAAACCAAGAATACAGGTACCAGAGCTTTATTAGATATTTCACTGGATACAAAGAAACTGGATTTTATATTACTCTTTTTTTTTTTTTTTTACATTAAATACACATTCTTGTCATAAAAATTCACATTTGCTATACAGAACTGTAGGCATTTTTTACACAACATTTATTAAAATACCATTGAATAGATCCTAAAAAGAGAAGGTGCAGCTTTGTGAACCTTTGTGGGCACAAGACACAGGGAGCTCCATGTCCTCAGCGTTACACAATCGTCCTTCCCACCAAAATGGAGAAAAGTCATTCAAATACATTAATGCTCATTGGGAATAATAAGGCTTCTGTACAGAGACCCTGAACAGTGTCAGGAGGCAATGTGGCAATAACATCCTAATCATCACCTACATGATTCTAAAGCTACTGGTGACCGAGGCAGTCAAAAACTTAACAACGGTTCTGGCAAGCCCAAATATTTCTTCTTTTTCTTTTTAAAATTGTACTTTTAACCACATATTTTTATTTTCAATAATAATAATTTCACAAAACCCCAGGATTCTGCTTTAAGGATCTCAGCTTCACGGCAAAACTGATTTCAGCTACTCAAAGAACCTCTCCTGATCACATTGACTTTTGTAGGACCCAGAGCTGAGAGAAGAAACTAGCACATGTCATCTCACTGCAGAAAAAATAAAAAAGCCTAAGTGTACCTCCGTCTTAGCAGATACTCATTGGCATATCATGCAATCTCTTTTTAATCTGAAGGGAGAAAGTTTATAACTGAATTCTCATCAGTCAAGGTGAGGCCCATCTAAGAGGACGTGTACATAACCTGGAGTGTGGAGATAAACCGTCCCGTGAGATCAGATGTGGGACACTGCCATCTTTCAGCCCTGTACTTAACATCTTATTAAGAACCTGTGGACTGCTATGGTGTACTGAGGATGACAAACCTGTAACGCTCAGTTTGAGCAGGGTTGCCCACAGCTGGCAGTTCAAGGGATGTGTACGCAGAAACTGAGATTAGGAGTACTGAGCAGGGGCAAAGGAGAAGAATGGGAAGATGCTGCATTTTAACTAAGGTAACAGAAGGAGGTCTGAAATTAGACTTCCCCCTTGCCTCAGTCACTGTTCAGGTGGGTCTGACTGAAGCTGAACTCACACCAGATGTACTGTAGGGTGGGCACACTCTGCCTACTCCTGTCCAGCCGGCCGGGAACAAGGTGGACCCTCTCTTTGTTCGGTACATCTTTCAGAATTACCCTTGGCATCAGGCAGAGGCATCTCAGACAGAAACCACGAAGGGAGAGCTAGTCCTTGCTGTAGGAATGGCAGAGAGGTCATACCTATGGGCCATGTAGAGATTTCTAAGTGGAGCACTAGGTTCTGCGAGCCACTGGGAAATTATTTTAGCTTGTTTAATTAAAGCTGCCAGAGCTCCTGAAAGCAGAATGCTGTATGTGGGCAGGCCAGGCCAGGCTGCTCAGCCTCTGTTATTTTTACATTAGGATTTTTACAGTCCAGCCTGGGCTGGAGCAGAGTTCAAAGCTTTCCTGTGAATTTACAGCTACGTTCCAGCACAGGACATGAGCAATATTGCATAGCATCCAGGCACTTCCCCAAAGCCAGGGTACCACCACCCTGCTATCATGACTATCCCCAGAAGATGAATTTTAAGACATTCAGTTACAAGATCACAGTTACAGCTGGCACCAGCAGAAGCTGTGTGTGCACAGAAGTGATTTGATCTGTATCACACTAGAAATCATGTCTGTACCACCTTGTACAATCCAGCAAACGTCCTATTCTTTATTTACCAATACGTAAGTGAGCTCCAAGTAACTTCAAGCTTAACTCCTTAGTGCCGAAAAGTGAAGGAGTCAGCCTTATGGACAATCCTTGGTAACATTTGCAATCAGGACTGATAATTATGGGATTTAAACATTATTATGTGAATGCATTAAGGCAGGTTACATAACTGCCCTTTCCCTTTAGGATTAATTATTATTTCCTCGTACATTGTAGACAATCCATACTCCCATACACACACATACCTACAAAACAGCAGCACAGTAAAAACTAAATAGATCACTGAACTCCAACATACTTGTAATCAACACATTGCACATACTATACAGCATATTTAAACCTCATTATTGGGTAAACATATACAATTCAGAACAACATTGACTGTATGTAACACAGAAGCTACCACTGAGATATGGCAAATACATCATATACACTATTAGCTTTTACTTCACTGAAAAGGCGTTTAGAAGTTTAAAATGGTGTTAACTGAACTCTTGAAATCACCAAATAGCTTACTCAGTTGCTAATACCTAGTGCTCCCTATAATATATTCAGGACAAACAGCACTGGAGCTGTGTTTTCAGGGTACCCCACTTTTTTGGTATTGTGAAGTTAAGCTCCACAATTTCAAATTCCCTTTGCAACACAGCATATTCTTACTACACACTGACTATCAGCTCCCCTCTCATCCCAGGGTAAAGGTTTAGTAAATACTTTGGAGTTAGTAGAAATGGTCGAGATTTGTATCAGTATGACAGTAAGACTTAGCCCAGCATACAGGATCATACATTCCCTCTCACACACGTATGCATATACATATATTTATATATACACACACGTGTATGTTCAAAAGAATGGCTTGAAATGGCAGGACCTACAAAACCAGTAATGTAACCAACAGCAAATTAATACAAATAACCCACTGATTTTAAAACTAGGCTCCTGTGGTTTGATTCCAATCCTATCCCTCTTCCACACAAGGCAGGAATCAGACCCCGGGACCAGCTGCTCTTTGGTCCGAATTGCTGCAGGTTGGATCAGTACTGAATAAAGACATCTCAGATTGTGTAAAGCCAAAAAATGGAGCCGGGCAGATTTACACCAGCTGAGACACTGCATGTGCTGTGCAGCACAGTCGTGATCTTTCGAATATGACTGAAAAGAGAGGATCAAGTAATCACATGGAAAAGTCAGAAAACAAAAGTCTTGATGTGTATGCAATGACACAGCAAGGGGGAAAATGAGCACAGGAAATAAAAAAAAAAATGTTTTGGCAGAGAATGACATGACAGCTCGAGTAAATAGATGCTTATGAAGACCAATAGTGTAGACAGGTATTTTTCCTCTGATGGGCTGATTACAGTCATCCAACTTCCCATGTAAGGTTCCTCATAATACATGTGTAGAAACCTCTCAAACGAATCAGGTCAGAACTACTCATCTGACCCAATGCCACAAACACATTTCTGGTTGAAATCAAAGAGAGTTTTAGCTGCATATGGGTGGTAAAACCGGGCTCTTGAATGGTCCAGTTGTGCTGCATAGTCCCTTCTGGCTTGTTCTTTTCTGGCAAGATCTCCCAAACAGTATCAACAGGGAGTGAATCCCTATCAGGACTTACAGTTTTGGGGCCTCGCAGATGAAATCGCCAGAAAAGCGTAGATAATATCCCCACTTTTTTGTTTTAGTAATTAAGGCAAGTTTGTTTACCTGTCCCTAACATAAAGTGCTGTGCTTCTCCAACAGAAAGAAGATTGACAGCTAAATGAAAACATAATTTTTCTGACCAAAATTTAACATTTTGCTAAGATTTTTTTCCCCCATTAATGGAGAAACTACATGATTTGTCTATTATCCTGCTTATTGGAGGATTTTTTTTTTTTTTTTTGCTTTAGTTTTTTTTTCCAGCCCCCAAATGATAATTAGAATAAAACTGACACTAAGCAAACATTTCATAACAATGCTAACAAGCTCAAGATAGCTCTATGTTTACTCATATATACAGGCACACACACACACTTTTCTTAAATAGAGCAGAACATTTGCTTTAAGTACACCTCTGTGTAAGCAAAAAGCTTGGTGTGTCTAGTGTGTGTTTGACTGGGAGGTCCCAGGAGGAATTCAGTTTGTTGATGCTCCCAGATTCAACAGAATTTCAATCAGAATCCAAAAAAAGAAACCTAGTTTTTGCTCCACCCTAGGATTCAGACTACTTTACTACATTAGAAGGATAGGTCAACTCTTTTGACTATACTTAAGCAGCTGAAGGATGACAGGAGAGTCTGGAAGTAAACAAATCCAGCTAAATGGAAAAATGAAAAGACCATTTCACACCACATTGCCAATAAATAAGCAAACATTTACATGTTGCTATGTGGGACACCCACATAGGGTGGCTTCAAAAAAAAAATATGCTCATGTTTCATTTTATGTATCTGTTACATGAATTTTGCTTGGAGAGCCTGTGGAAACTGGAAACGAAGTGCATCAACCCACCCCTTACCTTGCTCAGTTGTGGGTGAAAGCACTAGAGTCCTACCCTTGTTCAATGCAAATATGGGCTGTGACTCTTGGTAAATTTTTGAGGCAGTTCAAGTAAAATCTTAATGCTGTAAAAAACCTAACTGGCTTAGATCACAGAATTCACTGGGGATGAATCTTACAGTCCTAATCTATACAGAAAAAAACCTGCTACTGAAGGAGGCATAATTCATAAAAGCTTTTTCAACCAAATTTATAATATTCCTGTCCTGAAACCCAAATAGCATTATGCAAGTGTGCATGGATGTCTTTATGTCATATACATACATTTAAATGTGTCATTATACTACACATACACTTAAAAGTTTCTTTATAGTACGCACACACGCACACTTTTTCCAAGGCACCCTTTCAGTACAAAACAGCAGCAAATGTTCATTTTATTCCACTTACTCCTAAACAGAAACAACAACAAAAACCCTACAACGCGCCCATAACCCACCTGTTTGATAAGTCCATTTTCGTTTTTCTAAACTCTGATACTGGATGGTATTCCTTATCTGACAGAAAATAGCGAAGGACCATACAAGGCCATTCTCTTTTCTCACTCAACCAAAAGTTCTAGCAATATCAATGAAAACTTTATCTTATCCCGTAAGCCCTGCAACATTTCGAAGAGCACTTTCCATTTTTCGTTATAGCATCTAACGTTTTGCACAAATGAAATGTTTTGCTTTCCAAAGTTGTGTGCCTGTGCAGTGATTGTGTGCAGGCAATATGACTGATCGCACTGTATCCAGTTAGGTGTCATACAGTGGCAATGCTCTCATTTTATAAATCACTGTGTTTTCCATATATTTGAATTTTATATATGTTTCAGAATGATCAGCGATTCTGCTGCATTCAGTAGGCTTCCAAACTTGTGTTATGCTGTATTATACGCCATGAACAATTTAAGGACTATAAAGTATTGTTACTAGCCAGAAATTGAAGTACTACACTCTTAAGTACAGCAATTTTTCACTGATGAAACTGGCACTGATTTTTTTGTAATTAGCAGAGAAGTGTTGTGTTTGTAGCTGCCTTAAAGAGAAGCTCAGACCGCACCTATTTTTCTTTTTAAATGCAGTTTTAGTTCTGCAGAAAGCAGGTTTCGACTATGGGACAAAATCCTGTCCATCTTAGAGTACACACAATTTACTGATCCTATGCCTAATCCATGCTAAACATCGGAATTTTTCCTATTAAATTCAGTGGATGATGGATCAGGCTCTTAGATGAGATGAATCCTGGGATGGAGTGGTGCTCCAAGCTGGCCTAACTTTGTTCCTGCTAGAACCAGGGAAAATTCGCACTGGCAGCTCCTAGTACAGAGTTAGGCCAGCGCCACAGATCTCCTGACTTGACCTAGGGCAGAGACACTGGAAATCCCCATTTTGAGAATAAAAAGCAAGCAGGATTTGGGCTGTGTTTTGTGCAAGCTACGTAATACACCATGTTTACGGTCCACTGATTATGCATGTGTTAAAGGCATGAGTTTGGATTTACTTCACGAAGGCGTTTAAACCTGTAGCTCACTGTTAAACACGATCAGATAAACCACCCGATAAGATGAAGTGTAGCGGCTTAAAATTTTCGGGCCAGATATACTGCCCTCAGCCCCCGGGTGTAATGCTGACACCGTCGGGAACCCTGCTGTGAGCAGGCAGAGGGCAATATACATCCCATTGCTCCGAAAGCAGCAAATGTCTTGGCACTGTTCATAACCATAGAAGACACATGAATCGCATTTGGTACCTCATGGAAAACATGTGAATGGCCTTCTTTTATCAAACACTGTAAACATGTTTGGTTTTGCTCTTGACATGAAACACAAATGTAAAAAATGATCATAATTGATTAAAACATTTCCCCTACACCCACCCACTAAAGCCCTAAACACCTCAGCGTGTTATAGGAAGATTAGTGTTTTACAAGATAATTCTTTTAAAATGCAATCTTTTTTTTTTCTTAAATTCTAGGTAATGCAACAACACATATCTTATAGTACTATCAAGTAGTGTCATCTTCACCTTCATCCAGGTCATAGTTGAGCTTTATGACTGTGCTGATAAAGTCACCAAGTTCTACAAAATCCGCAGTGATAATATTCACACCACTTTCTCCCGGCTTCTGAGTTCGGACCCACTGCATCATCGCAGGAAGAGCCCTAAGGAGAAAACAAGAACAATAATTACTCATAAGGCAGCGAGACAAATGCATCAAGGCAGGATTTACCAATAGTGACTCCCACTGATCTTGGTTTCTAAGGGTGCCATGTGAGAAAGGACACAGGTTACTGCTCAGGCTTTTTGAAAACCCTTCTTTTTATTATTTCCACAGAGAATGAAAATTCTACGTTGATTACATTTCAGCTTGTCAGCAGAAAAGAATGAAAGGCAAGGTCATGGACCAGACACCTTTTTGATATCATCTGGCCATGTGACTCCATGGGAATTCTTTATGGAAAATGAAGTAACGGAGAACTCAAGTCATCTGCAGACCACTTTTGACTCATTCAAGGTAATACAGAAATTAATATTTTGAGGGACACTTGAGCAACCATCATTTCTGCAATGTAAGTATAGCATATACTGAATACCCTTTCTATCCCAGTATCCTAGCTATGAATTATATTTAATCACAAACTAGTGGTTAGTAGCTGAAAACTGAAAAAGCACCAGTCATATCAACTCTTTTCTAAGAAGCCATATTTTTATTATGTCAGACCCTTAGCATGGGAATATTGGGGTATAAAAGATGTCTGTCTAACTGGGTTTGTGCGTATAAAGAAATTCTTCTAGCACCATAAAAATATAAATTAATGATAACAAGAAATATCTGTGGGAAAACAAAGGGCTCCCCAGTCCTGCTGAGCAAGTCAAGCAGCAAGATCCCATTTTCACAGGACAGAAGTTAACAGAGTTCCAAAAAACGTAAGGTACAGATTTTTCAGAGAAAGGGTAATTGACCATTGGAACAAACTCCCAATGACTGTGACAAACTCTGTAGCACTTGGAGTCTTTTAAATCAAGCCTGGATGTCATTCCAAAAATACACTCTCGGTCAACCTCAAGCTGCTGAGTTAAATAAAGGAACCTATGGACTGGGCAGGGCTGCAGTCAGTTTAGATGAACATTGTGTTCTCCCTTTGCTCTAAAATCTATAAATCTGTGATTCCCCCTTACCCAGCACGTTGTACAGCCTTTTTCTCAGAGGCAAGGTACATGTAAAACATTGTACTGACAGTAGTTTAAATCAAGCTGAACATGTTGAACCTAAATCTGCTCCCAAAAGCTTTAGGAAAACAGATCTAAAGAAAACAGGACTATTAGCAGACACAGATTTTACTTGTCAGTGGCCACCAGGATCAGTCATTTTTCAAAACAATTTTGTACAGAAAAACCCAAGCTATTATAATTACCACCCTCCCCCCTCCATGATTTTACAAGAGAATGCACAACACTAAGTTTCTGATTCAGCAAAATGTGCTTAAATCCAGTGTAAGATCCCCATTTAAGCCCAGGAACACATTGATTCATTACGACAGAAGCACACGAATATATGCACACCAGCTCATAAAACTGAGCTTAAGCACTCTGCTATATAATAACCCAGACAACATCTTTAGATTTAAGTTTATGTAATCCTGAAAAGCTGCACTCTGTGGAAATGTTAACAGGCACAGGTCAGGCGTTAAATATCCAGCAATGCCAGGACTGTTTGAAAAGATCTGCAAGCAACCAGAACCAGGACAGATCTCAGCAGAACAGCATGGACCACCAAGGCGATAAAAGGCAGCTCAGAGAAGCTGAAAACTCCACGGCATCTTTCACATGCAAGAGAGACTGCTGAACAGTAGGCAAAGACACAAAACCGAACTTCTGAGATGGCACTGTTCTGCCTTTGTCTTTAATATCATCCTACTTAAGCTCACAGAGTTTCAGGTTTAAAGGTGAACTGATTGATCGCAGGCAAGCACAGACTTTTTCTTCCTTCCTTCTGCGTAAGTTGATACCCTTGATATTTTACTCCCCCTTGAGGCGTAATTAACTTCTTTTGGTGTCTTTTATTTGTTCCAAAGCTGGGTCTGATGTAATTCTGTCTTCACACCGTAGAGTTTGCTGTCTATACGCTTAACCTTATAGACTGAAACAGTTCTTTTTTTCCTACTGTGTTCTTAGTAAGCCAGCCTTTAATACTCATGCCTCCTTTTGATTAGCGCTCTAAGTTAAACTCAGTTTGCCCTGCCATTTCATCTCCAGTTAGACTTCGTAGTTAAATGGGCTATTTACATTTTACTGATATTTCGTACAGGACAGTTGCATGACCCTTTGCTCATATGCAAACTGTTAGATAAAGTCACATAAATCTTTTGTTCATGAGACTAGAGAGCATTTAAGAATAAGTCAAAAAGCAAATCAGATTATCCGACAAAAAGCTTATTGCACAGAACAGCGGAAGAACACAATCTTGTAGAAAACCAATATCTGAACAAAAGATTCCACTGACCTTAAGGATTTGATCTAGGCTATGCAACCCTGCTCATGACAGAAATTCACAGAAACAGCCCATACAGATCATCTTCCTCCCATAGTGCCATCTTGAAAGTGGATGACTTCAATGACTAAGAAAACACACGTTGCTCAGTTTCAGTACAAATATCCCACATGCTCACAATAATTATTAGAATAAGCCTGTTTTAACATTCCTCAGGGTGCCTTTGTGCTAGCAGCACAAACCTTGTTCACCCTTCCTTGTAATTTCCACTCTCTGCATGCCTCAAACTAGCAATTGTTCTCATTAAGGGCTTTAGTCAGAAGAACAAACCATGCTGCGTGGCAGCCACCTACACGACTGGGCTCACAGAAACCCAGTATATCCCCTGGTCTCTGTAGATACCCTTGCCACGTGGGTAAGAAATGACCTTGCGCAGGAGTATATGCAAGCCTCTCAGCCTGCGAACCCCCACAGCACCACTGCCTCCGTGCTGGGCAGGTCCTGGCTCTCCGATGGAGGATGTTGATCTCCACGTTTAAGGGTCTTGCTGGAGCTCTGGCACCGATGGTTCAGATCCCAACCCTGAGGACCGCCCAGCCACCTGCGTACTTAAGGTTAGTAATCTCTGCTGTTACTCCACTAACTGCAGAGATGTAGTCCTACTGTAACTACAGCCACAGCTCTATTGTGCTAGTGTAATGATTTTTCCTAACAAAACAGTGTCATGCTAGCAATAACGACAGCAACGCCACTATTGAAACTACATACAGGACAGGCTCCTCCTGAGGGTAACCTCAAGTTTTCCAGCCCTCCTGTGCCTCAGCTGCCTCTGCTGTAAATGATGCAGTGAAAGCTGGATGAGCTCATCAGGAGTCCTACTGGCCTCAGAGATGTGCTATGAGTTTCAGCTCCATGAGTAAATATTCTGAAGGGCACGTAAGATAAGAAGTCCTATGTTAACGTGCTTGCAGATGGAAAAGCTGACGGACGCAGAATCTTGCAGCCCTTAGACATATGGATCATCTGTGTCCCACAGCTGTGCAGTCCAGCCCTTGCGGCAACAATCCCAGCTCTTGGAAGGAATCACTTCTAACCCTCAGGGGTTGCCAATGCCACCGTGTAGCGTTGAACCACACGCGCAATGGGTGCTGCCTGCCTTAGCCTAGAGCCAGGGAGGAGAGAAGGTGCGCTTGCCAGCAAAACCTGAGTGGGGAGAAAGAGAGGAGTCTCCTCCTGCCCCACTAGCTGGGACACTCTTCTCATCCTGCTGCAGCTGCACCGACCCGGGTTGGGGCTGGCCAGATCCCACCCCGCCAGGCCAGTGCAGCACTGCCCCACAAACCAGCATCTCAAGTCATCTCCTTTTTCCACGTCCTCAGCAGGAGAGGAGAACTAGGGACACAAGCAGGGCAGGGATGGAAAAGCCACAGGACTGGGGGGCTTGAGCAGTGGTGGGGGTAGAGGGGAATGGCACGTTACCTGGGTTTGACTGTGGATTGAGATCAGTAATGTTGGTGAAAAAACTTCTGTCCTGAAGGAATGTGCAAAATGTATCATGTATTTGCACTGACTGGAAACCGGGTGGTACCAGACTGCAGCCCCTCACTCCCAGGAGGGACAGAGAGCAAGGGGATGAAAGCAATGTGACTGGATGAGATGTGGAACGACCACATGGGAAGAGCTGTGGTCCAGCCCTAGCACCCCACCTTGGCACCAGCAGACAGATCCACCACACCACCCACCAGCCTCCTGCTGGGGCTCTCGGACCTACCAAAAGGATTGCATGAAAAGGAAGAAAGCAGAGGAGATATGGGCAGTAGGGACCTAGCTACGCTGGGCAATGTAGGGCCATGTAGAGATATTTAATGTGGCTGTACTTCTTCTGAGACCACAGCTTTTATCTCTAGGTGGTACCCAAGTAGGTCAGTCTGAGGTATTAATAATTTGGGCATGGCCTGGGTATCAAGATGGCTTACTTCACAAAAGCAAAGATGCCCTACAGCACAGTTTCCAGCTTTTTTGTTGTTGTTGAGGAGCCACGTACTTTGTCATGTAGCATTGCAACAGTGATTTTCATCTGCAACCCAGTAAAATCTAGGCTCAGTTTTGGCAGTTATTTTATTACCTCTATTTTCCTTGTTCTGTTTGCTTGCTCGTATAAACAGCAATGTGTGCAGATTTCTTTTTAAGATTTTCATTTCTTTCAGGAACCATTTTCTGATGTATTAAAGAACTCAGACGAGAAACACTGCCCTAAACTACAAAACTTGCACAGCCCTTTTCAAAGCTATTGAATATTCAAGACTTTTTTTTGTTATTTTAATCTATCAAAGATCTCAAACAAACTCCAATGGTATTGAATTTTGTTCAAAAAAGAATAATTAAACATTCAAGTAGCTTCAGCTCAAATAGCAAATCTGTTAGTCCCACTACGAGGTTTCAGAAAGAAAATATGACCTAACTAATTGCATCAAAATCTGGTTTAAAAAAATTTGTTCTAAGGCTATTTTAGTTCAGAAAAAGAGGTGGCTTGGTTTGTTTTTTTTTTTTTTTAGATACTTGAGTCATCAAAGCCTGACAAAGTGACAGAAGACTAAGGACAGCAGCACTCTAAGACAGGACCCCCTGTGGCGAAACAGCCATTCCTCTCTGCAGAGCTTCCAGGGGAGAGGAGGAGGAAAAGAACTTCCTAAACACAAAACAAAAGGGCTGCTCACTGTCTGATGAGAGTTTGGTCTCTAAAGGTAGAGAACAGATTTTCTTCTGGAGTGCAGGGAGTCAGAAGAACCTAATTCAGAGTGAGAAACTGTGGTCTCATTCACAGGGTGCGATGCTGCCCAGTGTTAAGCGCCCGTTACCCGTAACACCAGCAGGAACTGAAGCAGGTCCACTTGCTCAGGGCAGAAGTGATGTATGGCACTTCTTCTCTCTCCAGCGAGGCACACACCCTGCTTCTCTGCAGCGTTCAAGAAAAACAGCACTCTTCTGCAGGAGGCTGTACTGACACAAGCCTGAATCCCTATATTCTTTAACTTTTCACCCTCTCCATCTGATTTTACCCACATTTGCAAGTACACTGATTAATTCTGAAGCCGTAGTTCAGCACACGCTGACTTTGGCTTTTCAAGGATGCTGAGAATTCATCACTCCAGTGGGAGTAGTGGATATCTTGTGTGTCACTGAATCACAAAAAGCATAATAGGGAAGAACCTTGAGGGCTCATTCAAGTTCATCCAGCCCATCCTGGGCAGGATCAGCTACACAAAGATCAACTATACAAACCACTCCTGGCGAATGTCCAATTTATTCAGTTCTTCCAAGGCTCTAGTGATGGACTTGTCACAACCTTCCTCTGTATTCAGAGCATCCCTAAGTAAACATCCGTATACATCCTCATTAACTTCAACTGGAGTTGTAGATGCCACCAAAAATAATGGCCACCAAAAATAATTGTGTGCTACTCAATGGTATTCACCATGTCCTCACTCTGTTCCCACTAGAGATTTACTGTTCGTCAGTAAATAAGCTTCCCTACAGAACAAGAACCTTAGGTATACCGTTCTAGAGTACTTCATTCTACCATAATTCTCTTCTGTGGCAAAATTAATTTAAAAGGTCCTCTTCTTTTACATGCCAGCTATTTGTTTCTGCCCCCTGGTCAAAATTTACCATCCTGTCAGTTGTGCTAGTAGACCTATAAGGACAACGTAAAAAGCAGCACATGGACACGGTCCAGATTAACAGAAACAAATCAGCCATTGTTCCTCTCTCCCTCTGCCCCAAATGGCTCCAGTTCCTTGAAGAGATTTGATTTACACCAAGACCTCACAAACTGTTTAATTGGCACAAACAAGGAACAAATTAACTGAAGCACAGAGATTTACATGAGCTTGGCATGAACAGGCTGGGAAGGAACTCCTTAGCTGCACTTCCTTACCCCCGAGATCCTTTCTAGACAGCAGCAGTGTGGCCACAAAATTGGCACTACCAAGGCCAGATTGAGTAGAATCAGAAAATCTGGGCAATGCTGGGTGACATTATTATTAATAAATCTCAAAGGCACACAGGTGGGAATTCCTTTCCCTGATCCCGAACGGATGTTACACTGCCCACAGGCTGTCATGTTGCAAGAAATACCAACGTTAACATCCAACAGCGCCGAATTTATTATTCTGAAATGCTTATCTATTATTCAGTCATTTCCAGTTGCTTTATACAGTTTGGAAACGCACCTAATCCAATAACACAGACAACCATGGTGGGGTCAGATGACAGCATTTAATGTAATTGATGATAGCAGTGTACTCTGCAGAGTCACCAGGGGCCAGATGTCTTCACTCTCCTGTTGAGCTGTTCTTGGTTTTCTGGGTTTCATTTTTAAGGGGAGGCAGAAATGCGCTCAAAATGGCCTTTCCTGCCCTCCCTTCAAAGAATGTTTCAGCTGAATTTATTGAACCTACACTTCTACATTTGTACAAAAAAACCCACAATGGGATATTTAATAGCAGCAAATGATGGTTGTGGAGGTGATTAATGTTCAACACCCTATTTTTTTTCCTGATTCTGTGTTTTTAGCCATTGCACCTAGAGCATTAACTAGCAGCATGTGGAATGCAGACAGATAGCAAAGGACTCAGTGGACCTTGTATTATAAAAGATCTCATTAACGAGGCAACTCTGGTTCAATTTTGGCTACTCTCTTGTTCAATGTAGTATGGAGCTGAAGTGGGAAGTGCCAGAGGTAAAAGCTTGACTGGCTGCCACACAAAGTGAGGCATTTAGCTTTTGCATCATGACTGAAGAAAGCCTTGTAACACACCGTAGTTACGCTAGTATGGACAAATATGTGATAGTCCATCGATTAACAGGAAAACTGCCTGCCATGAGGATGCCTGCGCTCAAAGCCTGGCTTTTTTCAGCGATCCAAGGGCTTAAGTTAGACGAGCTCACCGACTGCTCTTTCAATCAGTCTTCTCTATGGAGATTACACAGGAGAGAAATGTCGCCCATTTTTGTAGCAGCGGTGCAAGTCTTAAGCTCTGAAAACAGCTGGGGAAGAGAGATCCGGGTGCTGTTCAGATGTCGTTCCTTTCAAGCTTTTGTGGCCCAAACAGAGATAAACCAGAACACCCATTTATGAAGGTGTCTGCACATAGCATAGTTTACCTTCTTGAGGCAGTCATTCCTGGTCCCAGCCCCAGCCACAAATCCGACTGTTCAAGAAATGCCATGAAATTCACAGAAACAACAGTAAACATGGACTATGAAAATAGGAAATGGAACTTATTCCACTGCCAGTGAGACAGAGAAAACCTCTGTGAAAGCTGGAAATTCGATTCATTCATGAAACCTCAGTGACCATACTACAATGAAGCAATCCACCTAACAAAGTTTAAATGGAAAATCATGACAAAAATAATTCCATTTGAAAAAAGGTACAGGAAAATAGTCATTTTTCATCACTGCTGCTATCTGGACAGCAAGAAGCAGCAGAGAATACAGTAAGAGCTTCAGGCTGCACATCCAAGTAATAGAAATTGGGCATAATTACAGCTCTGATTTGAATGATGTTGTGATTAAAACAAGTCAGGAAATGAGATGGTGGGGACAGAATTATGTAGGAACATACATTTTTTCAGTTAATTAAAAAAAATAAATGTCTAGTTAATGTTTAGTGTAGCCAATTAAACATCCTTTTCTTACTTTGTGGTCTTTTAAAATTTAAATAATTTTAAATTAAGTGTCATTTTAAAATAAAGTTATTTTGAAACTGTCAAAACACGTCAACATTTCTAAAACATTAAGTTAGAAAATATCAAGATGAAATGTTTTCAGACATATTTTCCTCAAATATAATTAGTCATCAAGTCTGACCCAATTTCACGAATAGTATCAATGGTACCATGGTTTTTCCAGCAAATTTCTGTTTAGCACCAAAATTCTTCCCTGCTGTATACCTCTCTCCATCCGAGGCATCACCTCTTCTGCCTCCTGCTGTTGCCGCTTTTGATAATATTAGCAACTGCCTTTTTGCCTGGGCTGAACTTCCTCCACCTCTCTCTCCACCAAGCCTTTACGTGCCCAAGACAGTTGTAGTGTTTCCCTTGCACGGTCCGTACCGGATAGATACACAGTGCCGAGGACCTTTATTACACTGCTGTGACTGCCACCCGGGGTTTGGCCACCCAGCACCCCAACCCAGTGCCTGGACCGCAGGCTGCGGGGCCGTCACGCACCCCACATCCCCTCCGCAACAACGGCTTCGTCTCAGCGGTGACGGAGACTAAGCTGCTTATTATCCTTTATACATTTTCTGGCTTCTAGCTCTGGCCTCACACAGCTAAACCAGCTTTGTTAATCAGCTGGATCCCAGAGGCAATATCCTCCTAAATAGCATCCTGGGCATTGCTGTGAATCATTTACCAGGAGCAGCCTTCCCTGAGCTATTCCTCATTCCTGCCACTTGTTCTCCTCACAGCCTAGTATTAACAAGCCCAAAGCATTCACATGATAAAACTTGTATTACACCAATTATAATTACACCAAATACAGTACCCAGGAGATATTAAAGAATAGCCACTGCTCTTTCACAGTGAGAAATATTTGTTCTGGCTACAGCTGGGGGAGACGAGCTCCCTGGGCTACCTTCCAGCCAAGGTGGTCCCACATCAGGAGGACCTGTCCCCCTAACACAGACTTCTCTGTCTCCTCGATAACCAGTGGGTCTACGGATGAACACTGCAAGGGCAGCTGCTTCCCCACACCCAGGTGGTGGCTTCTCACATGCCTTGAGAACGGACTTTTCCCAGGGCTCCCACAAGCAACCCAGCAGGGAGAGGAACGTGGCACCATCCGGTCCTGTCCTCACATCTCCAGTGACAAAGCAAGTGGGATGGCCAAGAGGGTGCACAGCTGCCTGTGAACAGGCGGGTTAGCAGCCCTGCCTCCTCCCGTAGAAGGGGGCCTGGGAGGAACCTGCTGATGATCTTTGTTCCTCTTTCGAAAGCTGATAGAGCCCATCCTAAAAGCAGTCAGCTTTCTCACTCCTGCTTTTCCAGCCGTAAGACTGTTGGAAAACTTAACTGCTCTGATGGCAGGGAGACTTTCTCTCACTTCTAGCCTAGATTTATTTAGTATTTATTTAGTGTATAACTGTTGCTCTTGTGAGAACACTGGCCTTTAGCCTAAACTGTTCTTTTCCCTCCCTGGTATTTATTCCCCTGTGATATTTATAGACAGTAATCACATAGCCTCTCAGGCTCCATTGTGCTAGGATAAACAAGAAAAGCTTTCTCAACGTCTTCAGCAATTCATTCCCTGATTATCCTAGTTAGTAGTCCCTCTCTGCATCTGTTCCAATTTTCATCTGCTCCCTAGAACACAGATGATCAGAATTGCCCAGGATATCCCAAAAGATATCCTACCTGCACCTTGGCAGCTCTATCACCACCTTTCTGCACATGCTGGAAATGCCTCAGTGCGTATCAAGAGGATACTGCTCTTTTCCCCAGATGCTTTCCCCGAGGGTTCAGCTTTAGCCAGCCATGGCCGACACTCCATGTCCCCAGCTGATGAGATCCTACCTTACCACATGTTCCTACTGTTACGACCTTGCATTTTATACCCCTGAATTCCAGCTCATTTCTAAATACTGCAGGCCTCCAGTTCTTGCTATATGTTTCCCCTCAGCTTTCCTCTGCTTCGATGATAGCCTCTTACTTTGTGTTATCAGCAAACTCCATCATCAGTATCCTACAGCTGAATCAAAGGTCCTTCATGGAAATATTAAAGATGACCCAGCTCTTTGAGGAATCCTACCATGACCTCCTCTTCAATCTGGTACTTCCAACCAGCCTCAGCGCCATTTCTGATTCCCAAATTCCATTTCGGTTGATAATATCCTACTTAACACTTTACCAGCTACATTATTAAAATTCAAAAATTGTCACGTAAAATTTCCATAGAATTAGTTACAAAAACAAATCAAAGTCATTTGACACCATCCACCTTTGGCAAAACCTCATCAACATTTATCCTATTTTCCATTAACCACTGTATCTTTAATTATTGCTTCTTTCCAGTTAAGCTGTTCAGTCGTGCCTTCAGAAAGCTTGGGGGGGCTCAGACCATTTCCCTGCCATTTTCAGATAAGGGCATTATGTTTGCTGCTTTCCACTCTAAGCTACTGTTTTCGTATCAGTGGCTTGTAGCATGAGTGCAATGCTCATGCTAGTCCTTCAGCAATTCTGCTATGGAGATTACACAGATCACACTCCCCTCTTGCTGGAACGTATTCACTTCTTAGAGCTTTAGAGAACATCTTCCCCAATGATACTGGGAGTCCAAGAGGAATCCTGACAATTCAAACACTGGGTGAAAAACTAGCTTCCAAGCTCCACACTGAATACAGCACAATATAGCACAATTTAACATGGTGATAAACAGGATTAATAGTTATTTTAACCAACTCACAAGGGGCTATCATTAAGGTAGCAGAAGTACAGTTTACCTACTGCACTGTGCAAAGGAACCCACTAGAAGGAGTAAAATCTGCTTGTTTCACTCTTGTATTTTGCTGTCCTTTGAGCCATTCTTTTTAACTGGCAGATTTTGTAATCAACTGCTTGTAGCCATATCTTCTTTTAAACTCACCCTTATAGGCAACAGTCTTGAAATATCTAGGTGATGCAATCAAACATAACATGACTGACAGCAAAATTCAGTTCAATCATAAAGGTGAGTCAGACTCTTCCACATTGTATACACCCAAATCACTAACCCTAGACTACATCTACCATCATACTGTCTGCCTTGGCTTCAAATGATTTTAAATTTTAAAGAAGGCAATCACAGAGTCATAGAATCATTTAGGCTGGAAGACCTTGAAGATCGTCGAGTACAACAGTTAACCTAACACTGCCAAGCCCACTACTAAACCATGTCCCTCAGCACCACATCTACTCATCTTCTAAATATCTCAGGGATGGTGACTCCACCACTTCCCTGGGCAGCCCACTCCAATGCTTGACAACCCTTTTGGTGAAGAAATTTTTCCTACTATCCAATCTAAACCTCCCCTGGTGCAACTTGAGGCCACTTCTTCTTGTCCTGTCACTTGTTACTTGGGAGAAGAGACCAGCGCCCACAGCTGGGCCATCACTTTCGGCCAAAATAATGAGATTGAAGTTTCTTAGAGAAAAATTAAAAACAGGTTCTGAGTTATTTTACCTGCAAAAAAGTAAAGGTCCTGGAGATGTGCCACAGTATTACTTAGACAATAGTGTCTCCCAGGAGACTTCTACAGTGTTTATCACCATGTTCACCAGGTGAATTATTATTGTTAATAACATTGCTACTTTGCTTGGCCAGTGGTATTCACCCTTTATCTAATGGATAAAACTATAATGTCCCATAGTCAGAAGCAAAATGAAAATGGATATCAGGAATGAGAGAAAAAGCATTATATTGACTGCAGCTTGTTGCTTGATCAACAGTGACACAGAGGGGCAAGTAAAGGCTGGGTACTTCAGCGCTGGACACCCACTGTGGTATTAAATAGATCTGGTCCAAAACCAAGAATTGCTGTTCTGTGAGAAATTCCAGCATTTCAAAATGTGATTTTGTTTGGATTAGAAAGCAAATACAAAATGTTGGCCTTTCCCATCAAATAAAGTTCAAGACCTATTTCTGAATACAAAAATTAAAAGCTGGGAATACAGAAAGAGTATTAAATATTGCAATTAATGCTGTAACATAAATCTGAAGACAAGACAGAATTAATAGAAGCAAGGAGTTGAAATGTTTTGACACAAACTATTTTGCTAAAATAGACTTCTCCCTGGAGACAAACACTGAAAAATGCACTCCTGAAAAAACAGCAGACACTGAGATATTTGCAGTTTTCAATAAAAAGCTGCACCAGTGGGAAAAAGAACAAATGGTTTTGTAATCTCTGGGTTAAAACAAGTTACGCAAACATGCACTTGCTGCCACATCTAACAAAACTAACAACTATAGACCAAACTCTTAAAAGAGGAAATAAAAAAATTAACCATTATACTACTGATGTGATCTCAAATTAGCTCTAAAAACAAAAATGTTTTGATGATTTGGAGAGCTCTTACTGGTTCTGATCAGCACTAAAAATAGGCAGGCATTGTGAGAAGTCTCATGTTTCCAGTAATACTGGTAACTTCTGAATTGATCTCATATTTTATTTAATAAGAACGCCACACTGATAAACTAGGGTTGCTATACCACAAATGAAACAAACCACATCACAGACCATCAGGGAAAAGGTAGACTAAAAAAATGCATTATGTAGCTTGTAAAAATATAGCGAGGGACTGCAGAGGACATGTTAACAATAAACTAAAATCCTCCTGGACCGAAGCTAGGGGAGATATTTGATTGAGACACACCACAACAAAGAGGTCATAGAATAGTTTGGGTTGGAAGGGACCATTAAAGGTCATCTAGTCCAGTCCCTGCTGCAATGAGCAGGAACATCTTCAACTAGATCAGGCTGCTCCAACCCCCAATCAACCTCATCTTGAATGCTTCCAGGGATGGCACATCTGGCATCTCCCTGGGAAACCTGATCCAATGTTTCAACACCTTCACTGTGGAAAATGTATTCCTTACATCTAGTCTGAATTTTCCTTCTTTTAATTTAAAACCATTACCCCTCGTCCTATCACAACAAAAAGTTTGTCCCCATCTTTCTGATAAGCCCCCCTTAAGTACTGAAAGGCTGCAATAAGTCTCATTGGAGCCTTCTCTTCTCCAGGCTGAACTTCAACTCTCTCAGCGCATCCTCATAGGAGAGGTGCTCCAGCCCTCTGATTGTTTTTGTGGCCCTGATCTGGACCTGCTACAACAGGTCCATGTCCTTCCTCTACTGAGGACTGCAGTGCTGGATGCAGTACTCCAGGTGGGTGTCTCACCAGAGTGGAATAGAGAGGCAGAATCACCTCCCTCAACCTGCTGGCCATGCTTCTTTTGATGCAGCCCAGGATACAGTTGGCCTTCTGGGCTGCAAGCACACATTATCGGCTCATGTCCAGCTTTTCATCCACCAGTACCCCCAAGTCCTTCTCGGCAGGGCTATTCTCAATCCCTTTATCCCCCAGCCTATATTGATACCAGGGGTTTCCCTGATGCAGGTGCAGGACCCTGCACTTGGCCTTGTTCAACCTCACGATGCTTACATAGGCTCAGTTCTCAAGCTTGTCCAGGTCCCTCTGGATGGCATGCTATCCCTCAGGTATGTCAACCGCACCTTCAGCTTGGTGTCACCTGCAAATTTGCTGAGGATACACTCAATCCCGGTGTCTATGTCATGATGAAGATATTAAACAGTGCTGGTCCCAATATGGGGATACTACTCATCACCAATCTCCATCTGGACATTGAGCTACTGACCACCACTCTCTGGATATGACCACCCAGCTAATTCCTCACCCACTGTCCAGCTAATTCCTCATCCACCATGAAATCTATATGTCTCCAATTTAGAAAGAAGGATGTTGTGGGGAATCACGTTAAAGGCCTTCCAGAAATCCAGATTGATGACATTTCTAGCTCTTCCCTTATCTACTCCATCAGAGAGGGTCACTAGGTTGGTCAGGCAACACTTGCCCTTGGTGAAAACATGCCTGCTGTCTTGAATCAGCCCCCTGTCCTCCATGTTCCTTAGCGCAACTTCTGGATCTGTTCCATGAACTTTCCAGGCACAGAGGTGAAACTAATGGGTCGATAGTTCCCAGGGTCATTCTTATAATTTTAAAAAATGGGTGCAATCTTTCCCTTTTTCCAGTCACCAGGGACTTAATCTGACTGCCATGAGTTTTCAAATACTATGGACAGTGCCTTAGCAATTACATCAGCCATTTCCCTCAGGATTCTGGGATGCATCGCAACAGGTCCCATAGACTTCTCTATGTTCAGGTTCTTCAGGTAGTCACAAAACTGATCTTCTCTTACAGTGGGAAGGACTTTGCTTCCCCAGTCCCTGCCTTATGGTCCACCCAACCAAGAGGTGTGGGAAGAGATGCTGCCAAGAGAGCTCATTCCCTCCTTCAATGTGACATGGAGTCCTGCTGGACCACTCCACTCCACTGGCACAAAGAAACACAACCTGTCATGTCAGCCATGCACACTGAACATGAGAGTCCCTGCAGTGGCTCACTCTCCTCTTGGGCAATACAGACCAAGCTGCACATTCATCATAGACCTGCTGCAGTCCTCTTCCTCCTACAGACCTCTCTCACCAGATGCTGATGGTGGTCAGATTCAGCTGAGCATCGGCCTTGCATCAAACATCAAGGACCAGCCAGAGAGACCTTGCACCCCCTCCACCCAGCACTGACTCGGGACGATCTGCTAGAGAGCACAGCCTCTGTCAGTGTGACTCAACGCACTGGTATATTGTCCATCAGTGGACACATTCTTTAAGAGATTACAAGAGTTCACAAGCATGGAAAAAAATATATACCACTACAAAAAACAACCAAACAAACCAAAAAACCCCACAGATGTGAGCCTGCATCTCAGAAGAGATGCACCATGAGAAGAGCTGCACAGCCAGTCAATGCTGGCTGTAAGCAGGAGAGAAGCCCAAAAGGATACTGAGAGGGAATGACAGTAACTGAGCCTTGTGGTCAGCCCATCCAATGCATTATTTCCAGTTGCTACAGAATGAAGAAAAGTCCTGCCTGAGCTGGAAAACATTTTTCCAAGCAACAACCCATCTACAACTCTCAAGCTTAGAAGACAAAACCTCCAGATTTTCATTGTACGGATTCCTACTTCCACAAATGTTCCTCAGACTGCAGAGCCCAAAGGAGGGAGCTTTCCACCAAGAGAAAAGTGTTCAGCTGGATTTATGTCTCTTCTGTTCTAGTGCAGCCAGACAGTAATGGCACTGGAGGGCTGTCTGAGGGAGAGAGGGAGCTGGCAGCAAGCGCCACTGGGTGAGACAGGTCATTATCACCCTCTCTGCTGAGATTAGCAACAGGCTCAGCAGAACCTACTGTGCCTGGTACGAGCGTGGGGCGAGAGAGCAGCTCTCATTTCCAGCGCGCCGCAGCGGTGACCTTGCTCACCGCTCTCTGCTGAGCCCTCTCCTGTCCCTTCTGCAGAAGGATGCTCAACAGATGGACCCAAGTGGGCGCAGACGCTCGCCACGCCACACGCTCACACTCTTCACAGACAACTCTCAGCCTCAGACAACACTTGTACACTCATGTACTCAGACAACACTCATGTACACTGGATGACCTTCCAGCATTGAGCTTCAGGACTGTCTGGCTAGCACCCGGTGACAGCCTGAAACAGCCTCTCTGGGTACAATACACCCTTTGCCTAATTCCTCCCAGAGGCAACTTTAAAGGCCAATGGTAACGGTCCGGTTTCAGATCTAATTATTTCATCTTAACTGTCCAAATCCTAATCATCACCTCGCACGCAGCTGAACTAGAAATGAAACTTGCTGGGCTGACTGCTTGCAACAGCCCAGAGGAAGAAATGAAAACAAAGCAGAAAAGACTCTACAAGGGAGGAGAGAGATGGCAAAAGGAGACAGCTACGGCAGTGGTGAGCAGGGGCAGACCCCCCCGCTGGCACAGGGACAGCCGTCACGACTCCCGCACAGCCGACGTCTCGTGGAGACAGCAGGGAAGGGCAGCCAGGAGCTGAGTCCTCACGTCTTCAGCATCTTCCTCTATCAAAGGCAGGGAACAGAGGGGTGGCCCTGCTGCTACTCTCCTCTGGTGTCAGCAAAACCAAGGCAACCCTTAATGAACTCAGCCCGGAGAGAAAGCCAGCTCACAAGGAGGCAAGTTTCTTTGCAATATCCGCTCAACCTTGGGAAACAAGGCAGCGAACAGACTGGCTAAAATGTTCCCCTCCTAGTTACTCAAGCAACACAGTACATTACTGTACCTATAGGAATTATTTGTATTACGGCGTTGCCCCGGTGCTGTAATTTGAATGGGTCTCTCTAGAAAAGGAGAGAAGCCAGTTTCAGACTATGTAAGTCCAAGTAGGAAGGGAATAGAGGACTATGGCTGTTCCCTTCCACTGTCCAGTAGCAAAATTAAAGACCCATCACCCAAGATCTGGTTACATTCTTGATTTACTACATGACATTGTTTGCTGGCACAACCGAGAGCACCATGGTGCTGGCTGAAAGAAAGTTAAGCGGGTTTTGACACCCTCACCTTGAAACATATGACTGTAAGATTCCTCCTTTGTGCTATAGCTCAGAAAAAAAATTTTCAGTGGGAAAGTGCCTGCATCTGACCATGGTTCCTACTCCACTCTAACCGCTCAGTCTCCTTCAAATCTTAATACTATTTTATGATATAATACATTCTGGATGACAGTTGCTTAGTTACAAAAACTCTNCCCCCCAAAAAATAAACCCCAAAACAATCCTGGAAGAAAATAGAATTATGACACATTTGCCTAGGAGTAAAGTTGTAGAGAAAAGATCAATAAAACAAGGTTAAATATTTCCAGGTTTTAAGAACAAAAGAAATCAAAATAAATTTTATATTTTATCAAAGCAGCATCTTTCACAATAACAGTGAGTCCCTAAGAAAGAACTGCATTGCACCCCACGGACATTAATACCTAGGGAACAAACTTTATAATCTCTGTCTTAATAGCAGAAAAACATGGGCATTTTTATAGCCCATGCAAGTTCTGCGTTACACAGGAGGTGATACATCACCAAGACCTTTGGCCTAGCTGCTTTTCCTATTTCCAAGTCCAATTCCACCCCCCGGCTCCAGCCGTCTCCTTTGTACAAGCACGGCAGCAGGGTGCACAACGCCTCACTGCTCCCTCCCCACGCTTTGCCCCCGCACCACTCGGGCTGGAGCCTGCACGCCCAGCTGCTCACCCCCTCCACAAAGGCTACCCGTCTGTAACCCCAGGGAAGTGTTTAACAAAATTACCTGCAGGTTTGGTGTACCTTCTGACAAGAGATGCCAGGGGCTTTCTGCAGCCAAGGTTCCCTTGGCCTACCATCCAAGCAGAGATGTCCGGCTGACTTCTCCCGGGACAGCGTGGATGCATTCTCCCTAGAAGACTACAACTGAAAGCCCTCTAAGGCCTTGGAGGATGCTGGGAATTGTATGCAGCATTGCACTATGTGCAATGGGGTTCTAAGAGCTCACAGGAATTTTTTTTTTGACAATTTCTCACCACATCCTACCACTCCAGGACCACAGAGCAGCTACAGGGGATTAAAAATTCAAACTTGCAAACATATGTATGTTACTGCATGTTACTTAGCCCAGAACTGCCCAGTTCACTGCTTAAAAACTGCCAAGGATGTGCCTATAGACCTACTAACTCATCAGTCCTAAAGACAATGGCTTGCAGCGTGCAAGTGCTAATACAACATAGAGACATGGATGTTATACCTGCTGAGTTTGTATTTGCTTGAGTTTGTATTAAATGTCTTTGTATTACAGAAAGTCATTATCAGCTTGAAATAATTGTAAATAATAACCTTGTGAATGAATCTGTGAAGGCTTGTTTGTGTAAGTCTCTGTGCTCATTTTTTACTTTATAAATGAAGAAGAGAAGGACTAACCCATTGAGGAACTGTTCCCTTCACAATGAGGTAAAAGCACCTAGGCAGACCCAGGCCCAGCATCGACAAACACAATTCCCTAGGCTCAGCACNCTGACCATGGTTCCTACTCCACTCTAACCGCTCAGTCTCCTTCAAATCTTAATACTATTTTATGATATAATACATTCTGGATGACAGTTGCTTAGTTACAAAAACTCTCCGATCAACATCTATAATATTAAAATCTTGCCAAAGGTCAAATCCCACTGTATGATCATTCAGTATCTTAAAGACATGTCTTTTATAATTTTTCTTAGTGTCTGACAAAAACTAAAAGGCATTTTACTCTAATAGGCTGTGCTCTGTTGAAACAACTGTACAGCCTAGGACAATTGCTATCATTATAATTATAGACAAATTCTTATTAT
>VXAK01000405.1:206-15282 GCA_013399435.1 Arenaria interpres | reverse complement strand
GGAACATTTCTTGAATGCAGTATTTAATTTAGGGAGAAAAAAACACCACAGCAGAATTATTTGAAAAATTCGAACTTACACCACATTCACATTCAGATCGTTGAAAATTCAATGTGAGGAAAAAATCCTATCCAAGTATTGTTACAAAACTGCTGCCAAGAGCAAGATACTGCATTCTTAATGCAAAGCTCTTTGCCAGCATTTATTAATAAGCAGAAAAAACAGTATAAAAAGTATAAATCTATGCAACAACTAGCAACAAAAGCACCTATGTTATCCACCTGGATAAAATAATGAGATTTGATCTGCGTATTTATTCTGAAAAAGACAGAATTTTCTTTTTACAAAAAATTATCAGATGGTTCAAAGTAGCAAGCTGGAACATATAACCCAGCTCCTTTAGTATGAATTACACACTTTTAAGTTACCGAAACATTAATGCAACATGATTGAAGAGAATTCTGCAAATTCTACTAATTGTGCTGCATCTTTTAATTGCTCATCTCTTTATTTTTTAACAGGATCATCATCAAATGAGGAGCAGTTCTGAGTATATTCGATGTCTATTTTTAGAACAGTTAACTCAATACACAAGCTCAGTTTCTGTGTAGATTAACACACATTCCAAGCCTGTGCCTTCCTGCAGTGTATTTTTGTAATAAAAATACAAATAAAAATTCAAAAGAAGATGCCACACTTGCAAGACTAAATACTACGTTTGGAGATAATTTTAAAGGTCAATTTCTTTTGCAATGGTTAAAATAGTTATGCAAAGAAGGAAAAACGTATTCATGCAGCAGATGTGATTGCACACTTGTAGCTCATGAAGAATTTTAGTTGCAATTTGGAAAGACAACATTTCCACGTATTCCAGCCCAATTATTTTCTGACATTGCAAGCAAGTTATCATCTCAAAATTTGCTGCAGAGAAAGGCATACTTAGAGTTCACAGGCTCAAGTTGTTCAGAGCTCAGCCAAACATACACAAAATCTATTTGAAGTTTTCATTTTTCTAAACAGCTTCAAGGAAGCACATTATAGTCAGAGAAGAAGAAAAGGATTTTTAATGGCTATTTTCTTGATGCAGCAAGTTAGGAGAAACCGGTAGCTTCTTGATTGTTCTACTTCTTCTAAAGAACACCCACTCTAAATAACCCATGTTCTAAAGAATTCCTGAACAAGAAGGTGAGCGTTTCATAGTAAAATCCATCAAAAAAGTAGTATTTCACTACAGAGAAGTGCTCTTCAAACTCAGTAGAAAGGGAGATCCTGAGTCCAATGGAGCCTATAAAAACACATGTGAAGAATATACAAACAGCTGCAAGTGCAGTCGCACAAGCACTTCAGAATCATATTCCACTGCTTATAAAAACCTTCTGTGTCACTGTTTTACCACTTCAGGTAAAGTTTTCCCGTTTTTTCAAGTTAACGGTCACTTGGGAAAGTCACCATAAAAATGGCTCAACCTTTCTGAGAAATGAGGGATATTTCCTTTTAGCAGGCTGTAGTGTCACAGGCACTGTGTCATTCATCTCATAGAAGGGGACAGTGTTCCCAACAGACCTTCCTGGCAGAGACACATCCATGTAGGGAGCAAAACGTTATCTGGCCATTGATCCCCACTGTATTTTTTTTTTCCTTTCTTTTTATACTCTGCAACCCTTTTTTTTTTTTTAGAGGGTGAAAAATAGCTCTTGTGTCTTGGCATTATATTTCAGGTTTCCTACCACGTTGTCAAGAACATAGTCACACATACATGCCTTTAAGCTGAAAATTGGCTGTGATTTATCAAAGTCAGAATGGTATAAATAATGCATATCTTTCACAGATGGCTTTTTTTGTAACGTAACAACTAATGGCCTGTCAACACAGTATTCCACGTACACAGCCTCTACAATGGCCTGCAGTCTCTTTCGTGTATGATAGATGAAGGCCTGCTAGGAGGCCAGTTTGATATGCAGAGATGTCATGGTGTGGGCTGGACTGGCCACTAAACGAAGGATAGATGCTCTCTTTAACCTCTCTCCCTTCAGAGAAAGGAGCAAGAATAAGAGAGAGCGAGGGTTGAAAAGAAACTAAACTACTCTAATGAAATATTAATAATAAAAAGGTAATAATACTAATAAAAAAATAATGAGATGTATACAAAACTGTATTGAGGTTCCAGGATGATGATCATGTCACTGGCAGGCACTGGGAAAGTCCCAGACTGGATTCAGACAGACGGGAACTGGATTCCAGATTTGGATGGAAGGCACACAGATAGGGATCAAAGGCAGAGGAAAAGACAGAGTCTGCCTTGGCCACTGAAGAAAGAAGCTGACCCTTTGATCCCTCAGCTTTTATCCTGAGCATGGGGCAGATGGGATGGAATAACCCTGCTGGTCAGTTTTGGGTCATCTCTCCTGTCTGCTTCTCCCCACAGGTGTGACCCCTCTACACTCTTCTGCTTCCAACCCTCCAGCATGACACACAACCAGCTTAGCTGACCTTGGTTGTTCTAGCAATAAGTATAAGCAGAAACCTCTCTGCATACCACCCCTTGGTATTAACTATAAACATCAGACTCTATCACTCCAGCAGCAGACACTGCCTGAAAAATAAGCTGTTAATTTCAGAAAGCGCCTTTAGTTATAAGAGACTTAACTGAAAAGTAAAATTATTGAAAGAAAAATTTGTTCTGTTCTATCTCAAACCAGGACAAGAGAGAAAAGCCATACACATCTTTAATGTGTATAAAGGTAGTTAGGGATACAAATTCTGCAAATTTTGCTGATAAACCAAAATGAAAATAATATTTACACAGTACCTGAAGCCTGATGGATAAATAAAAACTTTAATGATCTAAATCATTCAGAGAGATTTGTCCACATCCAGTAAGGAAATGCAAGGCAAGATGTTCAATGCTTATGGTAAGAAACCACAGTTGAAAAACAAAACAAACAGAAAAACCCGTACGCAGAAAAGAAAAAAGCTAATCCAATCCCATAAGATCTTACTCGGCTTTAGTGCCAGATTTTATTTCAAGATGCAAAAGCTTCTCTTTCGATGTGTTTCTCTTTAAATATTTTAGGATTGTGCCAAAGTTCTGACTAACCCACAGCAGCATGGAAGAAACACATCTTCTGGAGTTTCTTTAAAAGGAATGAGAAAAGCAGCATTGCCAACACACACATTCAGCACACGTTACCCGCTAGAAACTTACCTTTCTGTGATTGTTTCTCTGAGACCACTCGCAACCCCTTTCACCACCGTACTAGCCTTTGGCGTCAGCACTACTTGAGAAATAAAAAAGGAGCCCTTCTTTCTTCTTTCAGTGATTGATGCCTGGAGGAATTGAATGAGTTTTTCCGGATCTGTTGTGTTTGCCCAGGGAGCTGGCATCATCTGGCCCGGCCAAAGAAATGGTACCTCGAGAGCCACTGGACTGTGGTAGAACACCAGCACTTGGTGTTCCTTTTCCCACAGGTATTGGAGACTGACTTCATGGGCAAATATAGCAGGACACATTTTGTTTCCGTACGTGTCTTTGAGCATTTGGACAAGCTTTTCATGATGGTATTTCTGCATCCCATAGAAGTGATTGAAGTCCAAGAAGACCACTTCTTTTGGGTGGTCAGCAAGAAACGCATTGATCTCTTCCAGACCCTCTTTGACTTTGGCACTGAATAAACCATGAGCAAAGTAGAGTTCATTGTCTGGGTCTCTAGGCTTGGTGGAAATTCTAAGATCGAAATACCGTATACCTGCCCCCAGCTGGCTGGTGAAGTTCATGGTCTGGGTAGCCAACCACTTTCTCATCAGCTTTTTAGCCACAGTCCCAAAAACAGACACAAAATTCTGGACCGTCTCTGGCTGCTCAGGCCCAACTGGAGAGGCTTCATCGATGTAGAAGCTAAATGAGTCATGAGACCCTAAAAACACAACAAAGGGAAACGATCAGTATTGCATTCATATATTTAAAGCCATTAGTGATTCTTTCTTAATAAATATAGTTTCCTGACCTATACTATTGCTCATCAACAGACACCTGCCTTGCCCTTTTTTCTCAGTTCACTACATTTGTCTGACAGCATTTACCCCACCAGCACCTTGCAGGAACTTGAAGGTAGTGCCTGTTTCATTGTTTGTCTGGGAGGCTCCCTCACTCTCTTTGAGCTCTTGCTTATGCCTTTAAGCTCACTGAAGTCAGCATGCTATGGACATCAAGGCAATCCTGATGCAACTCCAGCAAAATTAGTCACATAATCAATCCCTAGAGTGAACGAGAAGAGTCTGGCCCTGCACACTGAATCATGAACTGTCTGCTTTGCAGAACCAAATAAAATAACAAAATCAAACCAAAAAACATCCCCCGCGCACCTTTCTAACCAGCTAAAATATGAGTTGAAAAATGCCAAGGACATGTAAACTTTATGACCTCTTTGTTTTTTATTTCAAGTGTCATCCTGTCATCAACAAGGTTACTGAATGCTGTTTTTCTTCTTAAATTTACCTCTAAAATTCTTTGCTTTCCTTTGTTACATAAATGCAACAGACAGGGCAAAGGATAGCATTGCATGCTACTGCTGAAATAGAGAAACTCCACTGCCTACTCTTGACAAGATGAGATGTACTATTTAACGTGCCTATGTGCAGAAGTTATAATTTTCCACAACATAACAAAGTTGAATACAAATATGTTAGAGACTTTGCTAGGAAAAATTCTCCCTGCCTCATGATACACCCATTAAAAAAGACCAATGCAAACCAAAAAGCCAACAACTTATTTTGCTCAGCATTTAGACATTTACATGAAAGCAGCTGATAAAGCTAAGGACATCTGCAAATCATTCCTCTGTAACGGACTTTGTCATGCTTTATGGAGAGATGAGCTGACCCTAGGAGATGCTTATCACCCTTTGTGTATCACTAGCCACCTGGCAATCTATACAGAGGTTCTGTCTGGCTGCCGGCAGAGCCACACTCCCGCTGGCCCAGCCTGAGGGGATGCTTCTGGTCAGATTCACCGTGGCAAGCAAGTCTGCTCCTCAGCCTCTTGCAAGACTCCTTCAAGGTCAGCAGGACTTGTATCTCTGAAACGAACTGCGGCACTAGGCCCTCAGAGACCAAATCCTAGCATCAAAATGAGTTCACAGCACAAGCTTTGCCTGCTACAGATGCTTTTATAGGTGCTTTTCAAAATCACTTCCCAAAGCACAAATGCTGTGGCAAGTAAGTATCACATTAATGAAATCCTGCTAGTCAGTCACTTCTGATGGCAATGCTATTTTAAGTGAACTGGAACAAACCCTATAAACTGAACTGACAGCTATAACATTTTCTTCTATAACAATAAATGGAGTCACGACAAGGCAGCTTAGACTCTAGCCTGGATTTAGCTTTGTTTAATCTGAGAAGTGTCTTAAAATTTTGTACACCCCTGCTTTTCACGGCTGTCTCTTTGAACTGCATTTTACTTTAAATATTAGATAAATTTTCCATTTTGATGAAGCCTTCTACTCCTAAGTGTTAAAGTGATAGCATATTCTTTGCAGAATCTTATTAGATCATGGACTATCTGGTTACACACAGATATCCCAGGGGACCAGATCTGCATCCAGAATTTTAATGGTAAAACAAATTATTAGAGGAGTGACTTGTGTTCAACAGTATTACAGGGAAAATCAATGAGATACATTAAATGTTCTGCTCAATGTAACCTGCACTAATCTAGAAATCAAAGTAAATCCAGTCTTGTTTAAAACAAGGCATAGCTACAATATTAGCAAGGGATGCATCTTGCAAACCCTCACTTTGTCCACTGAAGTCCCTTTTATTTCAGTAGGATTTTATGTCAGAGTAAGTACATGTATAAACATGATCAAGTGATTGCAGCAGTAGGCTCAAAATGGTATTAAGGTTAATTAAACCATTTGTCCTTTATTGTCTTGGCTACAGCCACTACCAAATCTGCATTTGCAGAAGAGGTAGCTAAGCTTGACCACCATGCCGCATATGCAATACAAGTGCCAAACACTACTTAAAACTACAGAAGTTGAGATAGGCAGCACAGTTCTTACAGCAGAAAACTAAGGTGAGCAATTTGTCAGCAGGTAGCTTTTAACTACTGGTAATGCAAAACACAGAGAAGAGAACATAGCGGGGGAAAACACCACAGTTAGAAATGACTGAACATTACAAGCAGGATACTTTAGAGTAATATTTTTTCTTAATCAAGGTCTTCATGCACATATTTGAGCCAAAAAATGGGGATTCCTATGTGGGAGATATAAAGAAAAGCACACAGTGCATTGAGAACCTCCATGTTTTGTAACCCAAACAAGGAAGCCCTGATAAATACTATAAAAAAGAAAATAAGGCTTGACTTAACTTGGTTGACACTGAATGAAGCAAATACTCTATTCAAGAGTGTGTAAAGCTTCCTCCTGGCTGTGGAATTTGAATAGGTCACTTAAATATTTATTTTCATCATGCACTCACATACATTTCCTTTTGCCTTCATCCTGCCCTGTTGTCCTAACCAGCTTACTCATACAACTTAGGGAAATTCAAAATCCTTACACTTGGCAGAGCAAACTGGAGTATCTTTTCCACTGTCATGCCCCAAATCACTAGTTTCCGAGTAATCCTGTATGAACATAGACTTATATTTAGCAAAGAGGTTTCCTTCCAGCCTTGCTTTGGTGCACGGGGAAGTTCCCATCCTACAAGGCCACTGGGAAGTGGACTTGCACGTTCTCTGTATCGCCAAATCTCAGCTCCCATGAAGACAGGATGCAGGCTACATTCAGAAATACTAATGCAATGATGCCTGCAGCCTTTGGAAGGCAACAGTGCTTGCCCATCAGCTTTGTTTGTTATGGTAGGGCAGGGGACATGCTGACCTGAGGTATGGAGCAGTCGATACCACACACACTTCAACGTCTGAGACTTGGGGAAGCAAAGAGAGGGGAAACGGCTCATCCCAAGACACAGAGGGAGGAGGGGTAAGCTGATGAAATTCCTCTCCTGTGCAAGCATATTTTCGCACCAGTTCACTAAATGTCTAGCACTTTCTTAAAATATTGCACGCTGTTTTCCCCCCGTTTCAACAACACAACATATTGCTGATCTGCGGAGTCAAGGATGAAGGCTCATGGATTAGGATTACAGGGGTGGCAAACAAGGGGTAACTGACTGCTGCGTCAAGAAGAGAGTGGACAATAATTACTTGTTTTCATGAGGAACCTTGAGACATTTGCTGGAAGAGCAGAACAGCAGGGCACAGGGAATCTGGAGAGCATCAAAGACTTTTTTCTGCAGGCACTCCTTTGGGTAGACAAGGTGCACTGCTGCACGTGGTATCAATTAAGAAAGAAATGTCTAGGGACACAAAGGCTGATGGCAGCCTCAGCCAGAATGATTATGAGGTGATATAAGAATTTAAAATACTGCGGAAGCGAGGAAGGCAAATAGCAGAATAAAGATCCTGGCTTTCAGAGCAGTAGTCTTGGCTTTCTCAGGTAACTGCGAAGTGGTAGCCTGTGGGATAATTACCTTAAATGCCAGGGGCCTCAGAAGAAATGGTTGAACTTGAAAGACAACCTCTCTAAAACATACGAACAGTGTGTAAGAAAACAAGCAGGTAAGGCAGGAGGCAAGTCTGGCTGAATGGATAACTCCTGAGCGAGCTCAAACTTAAAAAGCCACGTACAGAAGGTGTAAGCAGGGACAGGCTCCCTGGGAGGAACAGAGGAGGAATGCAGGGTGGGAGTGAGGAAGGGCACAGGGGCGGGAAAGGCAACAGAAAGCTCCTGCAGATACACCAGCAGCAAAAGGCAGCGAGGAGAATGCTGGGCCACTACTGAATAGGGCAGGAGACCTCATAATGAAGGACAAGGAAACCACTGAAGCACTTGGTATCTTCCTTGCCTTCGTCTTCACTGACAAGGTTGGCTCTCAAGCACCCCATGTCCCTCTGCCTAGTACTTGCTCTTTTTCAAACTGCTTCTTATAAGTAAAAGGTGACTAAATTATATAGATTAGACACATCTAATAGGGACAAGGACAAGACAGGATTCATCTGAACATGCAGAAGGCACAGGACAAGATCACTGTAAGGCTGCCCTCTCTCACCTTTGACAGGTCATGTCAACTGAAGAAGGCAAAAGTTACATTCATCTTCAAAACAAGAAAGCAGGACAATCCAGGAAACAACAGTCTGCCAGATTCATTTCAGTCTCAGGGAAGACGACAGAGCAAGTCCTCATGGAAACCACTTCCAGCTTATGAACAGTAAAGAGGTGACTGGGAACAGCTACTGTAGGTTTAGCAAGAGCAATTCATGACTGCCTTCATGATTGCCTTCGGGCATGGAATGACCGGTTTTGAGGAAAACAAAATTTTCCTTTTACCTCAGCAAGGCTTTTAACACAATCTCTCTTAATGTTCTTGCAGTCTAACTGGGAAGACACCAACTAGATGAGTACACTATAAAGTACATGAAAAACTGCCTGGACCATCAAGTTCAAAAGGTTGTGGGTGAAAGTTCAAAGTCTACTAGCAGCTGACTCATGCCAATTCTGTTGAACATTTTCATCAGTGACACAGACAATATGATGGGGAGCACCCTCAGCACGTTTGCAGGTGAAACCAAGTTGGGGAAGGACGTTAATGCTCTGCAGATAAGAGCTGGTATTCAGAGAAATTTCAGCACAGCAGAGAAGCTGGATGACAGGCTCCTTAAGAGGTTCAAAGGCAAGATGGACCCAGTACAGACAACCCCACTGAGAAGCACAGCTGGGGACCAACTGGCTAGGAAGCAGCTCTGCAGAAAAAGATTGTACGCTTGGACATAAGTAAAAAACAACTTCCTCCCAAGATCAGTTAAGCTCTGGAGTGGGAGCCCAGCAAGGCTAGACTCTGTATCCCTGATTCTCAACACTTGTCTTGACAGCCTCTTCTAACTTGGAGTTGGCTCTGCTTTGAGTAGGTGATGGACCACATGAATTCTGGAGCTCCTTTCCAATGCAAATTATTCTGTTTCTTCTTTCCCCCTCCCCCCCAAGGTAAAAAGATATTTGTTCCTTGTCTCTCAACCTTAGAAGCCATTATCAAGACACTTAAAATGTCTGCACCAGCTGTGATCCAAAAACAGAAGTGGCCCGTTTCAACCACTAAAACATTAAATTTTCATGAATTTAGTTGTGGCCAAATACTATTTAGATATTCAAGACTAAAACATACAGTATCACTTAGATTGCAAGAAAACAGCTGCTAGTACTTTTAGTAGGGAGAATGGTCTCCTGTTTTCTTTACTGCATTCCTGTAATAGGACAATCGGGAATATATAACCCACTATAGCTCAGCTGTGGACATTTTTATGGCTTCCCTGGAGGGCTAAACCCCCTATTTAAAAAATAATTGGGCTCAGTGCTGAAAAAAGTCCCTCAGAGAGAGCGCGTTTCAGTTCAGAATAATTTCTTCAGTCCCACAGGGGCACAGTGAAGCTACTATTTTTGGTGGCTAAGCTTTAACATTATCATTCATAAAGCCAGCAAGCACAGCTGAACTTCGCTCTGTCCCCCCAGTGCCTCCCCATAAACAGCACCTAAAACAGAGGTGTGGAATCAAGCAGTGCTGCCCAAGATGCTCCTGACAGCAGCAATCACACGCTGAAGATCCACAAGTTACAGAAAAACCACAGATAGGTAGAAGCAAAGTTTTACAGTTTTTGGCATGTTTTACTCTCTTCCCCTTCTCCCACAAATCTCAAGCTCCTCCTGTCTCTATGCTGCTGTTTCTAGATAAACCAATTCAAGATGAACAGACAGCCCCATTGCAAGTCAACTTAGATCTGGTGAAGAGAAATCTAGAAGCCTAGAACTGCCTCTCTGCAGGGAGATTAGGGAGCTTTCTCCCTGCAGTCCCCCAAACTTCTGTTTCGTTCTGTGTCTGAATTAAGAATCCTGCAGAGCCTGAGCTGGCCACCTCCCAGGTATTGCCCACCTCAAACTTCATGGTCACAACCAGCCAAAACACCATGGTTAGCCAAGAGTATCTGGCGAGGAAGCTCATCCACAGTCTTGTTCCTCCACCTCAACCTCCAACAGTTGCATAGGATTTCTGCAACTCCCTAACCGCAAGCAGTTGCCACAACACCCATAAGTCAGCCAAGCTTTTCAGGTAATGTTTCTTGCAACTCTAGCAGGATGGTGTCTACCTTTTGGCTTTCTGGAGGCTCAGGAAACCTTCTCATGGAAAGTCAGAGCAGTAAGTGTTCTTCCCAGAGTCTTAGCCAGCCAAACAACCACAATTTCTTGCACATTGGTCTCAGCATGGAAATTGGGATTTTCGTTAAAAATAAAAAGTCAGGACTTTTCTTTACATGAGAGGAATACTTTTTAATATCTAAGAGTACCTGGCTTTTATTCAAGTTAATTGTTTGATCAGAAAGTAAGAAAAAATATTTGATAAGCCTGTGTTTATAGGTGGTGAGCCTCTAAACGCATAAATCAAACTGAATTACCCCCTCTCAAGCAGTGAAAACAGAGGTGCTACGTTAAAGTTAATTTTTGTATATAAAGTCTTGAAGTTTCTGTTAAAAAAAGATATAAACCAAAATGAAGACATTTTTAAAATAAGCCCATTAAACAAACTTGAAATGTCTGTGAGGTAAATGAACACAAATCATCCCGCTTTTTAAAATCAAATCTTTTTCCAGGTCATACAGCACAAATAGCTTTATATCCAGACAGTTAAATCTTGCAAAGTCAACAGTTTTAACCTGTTAAGGAAGTATTTTAATGCTTTCCAACTATAACTATCGGATGAATTAACCTTGGTTTTCAATGGGAGATTACCGATAAAGTACAAACCCTGATCCCTTTTCTAAGCACACTTAACTGGTTTGAATTATTTTAATTATGTGCACAAATGTCTGCAGGAAAGAGCCCCATTTTGCTTTAGCTTCTTTCAGAATAATAGAATTCTAAATTGCTTTGGAGTTACATTAACACCAGATAAATTGAAGTCGTTGAATATCAGGGAGCAAGAAGAGGCAGGCAGTGACAAAAGAGAAAATGTATTCTGGTCGCGTTTGAGAACGTAAGTGAAAAAAGGTGACAGGAGCGACAGAGAATGAAGCTGTTAAAGCAACATTTGTTACATTACTATTAACTACGCAAGAATTCAGATGCTGCTGCGAATACGGCACAATCACAGTTTCCCCACCAGAGACGCGCTCCCCAGTCTGCCCGCCTCCTCGGTGCCAGCCCTATCGCCAGCAACAAGCTCTCCTCTTCCCCCGCTTGCATCCCTTTCTGCCTTGGAGACCTCGGGGATCACGTGAGAAAAGGAAAAGAAAATGTTTGCTCCCTATCCTGCCCCAATACCTCCCAGAAGTGGCTGCCTTCCCTCTCGCTCCTCACCCCAGGAGATAAAGGTGCATTTTCCCTCTGCCACCAGGCGAGTCCTGTACCAGCCACCGGAACGGCCCGTAACCGTAACTCGGACCTCGGTCCCGTGCCCGGGGACACGGTGCTGTGCTGCCTCATCGGGGCTGTTACCGCAGGCACAGCTGTGTGTCAAAGGGACAATCTGAGAGACCAGAGGGGTGCACGGTAATTAGCATGCAAGCAAACCATGTTAAGATGTTTGCAAAGGTGAGCGGAACTATTTTGTATTAAAAAACACTTCAGAGTCACATTTTGTCAGCCTCTGCCAGACATGGTTTCTAATACCGCTTCTGCCATAGGTGGAACCCTGCATTCCTCGGCCAAACCACCTCTGCTGGAGCACCATAATCCACATCGAATGGCATAGCATGACGTGAACAGACACACCAACACAGCCTAGAGCTGCACGTTGCAAAGTACAGAACATTCAAGACCCAGCACAAAACAACTGCTCTTTGATCAATGTAATACAGAACAGGGGGATTATCCTTCAGAGAATCACAGAACAGTTGAGTTTTGAAGAGACCTCTGGAGGTCTCCCCCTTTCTCTTGAGTCTAAGAGAAGTGAAAGAAAGAAAAATGTTTGCACAGATTAGTACAAACAATTGAAGGCTGCTCAAAAATACCTTCCTGAACCAGCATCTTAGCAAGGAAGAAAGAAGAATTGGTAGTCCACACCAGTCTGGAGATGGCATCCCATATCTAGTGACAAACTTTCAGACCTGGAATGACTCTATATTTTTGTTCTCCCTATAACCAAATCAATTTTTCACACACAGGGAAGAATTTTAAGCAAGTACTAACTCTTGTGCCTCTGACACCTTCTTATCAGCTATGAAATACTCCTGAGGATCATTTTGTTTTGTGCTGTTGAACATGGCTACAGTTGCCTCCAGGAGGATTCTGTGACTGTTGACATTGACAGTAATCACCATGATCACGACAAAACGCTTCTGACTTAGGCCCAAGCTGTCACCATTTTTAAATTGTTTTATAAGAGACAGGCTGTGGACTGTGGCAGTTCCTGCACTGGAGAAGTGTTTCTGGTCTCTAGACTGAGCCAAGATCAATTCCTCACCTAATCACCACTGCTTTCCTGGAAGTCACTTCTAAAATCAAACAGGTTGTAAGGCAGGGAAGGATCTACTTGGCTTTAAGACCTAAGATAACTGGCAATTACCACAGTACAAGAGGGAAGCTCAGTTAAAAATCTGATTAGGTTACTCATTATTCAATTCATACTAACACATTTAATGTACGTAAAAGTACCCACATTCGGTCTCTTACAGCTCCCTCCCACAAACACTAAGACCTGCTCCTGCTACTCTTGGAACACTACATCACTTAATTCCACATTTCAAATTCTCAATAGTCTGTTGAAAAGTAAAGAAATAGGGGGGAAAAAAAAGTGTAATTGTATTTCTAGCTCTCTAAACAGCGTGAGCATGTTCACGACTATGGACATCATGAGGCTGATTCTGCTAAAGGAACTGTTATTTAACAGAAAATTAGCGCAATCCTGAGAGCATGTTTCCCCTCTCACTTGGTAACTTCCTTACTGTCCTGTAATTATTTGTGTAGGAGAAGGTGTTATAATGTTTTCCGAGACACTGCTAAGAGCAGATAGCCTCCTACCTCTTCCCAGTCAAACCACCTCCAGACAGATTTCCTTGCAGACTTCATGCAGACAGCACATCGAAGGCAGCAGAATGGAGCAGTGCGTGAATGACGGGGGCTTTCCAAGAGCCTCAGATCACTGTACTCTAAAAGCTCACCACTAAGTGAATTATTAGTTTCAGCCCAGGTAGGTCCTAAACAAGCCAGCATTTACTCAGAGAAACGTAAGGTTAACACCACTGGAAATATGAACGAGGGCTCCAAGATCAGGCCACAGCGCAGAGCTGAGAAGGTGTATTCTCATGTTTTAACAGCTCGGTGGAGACCCGATGGCCCCACACCGCAGCGGCAGCAGGGTGAGCTCCAGGCAGCACCACTGCTCACCACCTCTCCCCATCTCCTCGGCCCCCAGAGCCATGCCCAGGATGCTCTGCCCAGCGCCAGCCGGGCCACCAGATCTCCCGCAGGCATCCAAATGCAAACAGCACAGGGAACACTTCTGCATTATAGATGCAGTAGTGGAAACAATCACGTTGAGGACTGAGCAAATCAGTTGGTGGGCTTTGCCCGCTACTTTTTCCAAATGTGATCTAAACCTCCTGGCTGTACACAGAAGAAAAGGTGCAGGAGGAAGGCACTAGTATTGCCTGTGCCTACGCCAAATGCAAAAATGCCAACCCTGTCGGATGTTTGTACACCGCACTGAAAATTTCAAAAGGTGCAAAAGGCTGAAAACTTTTAACAGCTGCCCTACAAAAAGCCACTAAGAAAAGTTATCTTTATTTCTTCAGTCAAGTGAAACCATAAACATGTTTTCACAATGGTTTGTGAGCAGACACAGAACACAAATTCCTTAATAGAGAAAGGCTCCCTTCGCCTATCAGGCTAAAACCCAACAGGATTCATGGAACCTGTGCAACCTGCTCTAAGTGGACCTGCTCTGGCAGGGGGGTCGGACTTGATCTCCAGAGGTCCTTTCGAAGTCTGTCCCATTTTGTGATCCTGTGACTTCAACTCAAACTTAAAAAAATTAGGAAATAATCTCTTATTTCTGACACAGCAAGAGTAACCACCAAATTTTTAGAAGTATCTTTACATAAGAATTAACCAAGCACCTAAAACATACAGTTTAAGATCATCAAAAATTACAGCAGACTGTTGAAGACAACACTACAGCGTTCATGATGAAGGTCAAGTGCTGGGACAGGCAAACTGCCACGGCCTTCTTATTTATGAATTTGAATGTATTTACGAAGACTGAACAGAATATTCCATGTCACATTAGTAAGCATCACATACAACTTTGTATTTTACAGATGACTATAATCTGAAGACAAATTAGCTATCTAATCACTTGGAAATAAAATACTTGGGGGCAGAGCTGTAGCTACTGTCAATCACCAGCACTCCACAAATGACAATTCTTTCAAGCTTTTGCTTTTTTGGGAACACTGCAAATAAATCTACTATGCTATTTTTCCTTTTTGCTCTCCAAGCTCACTGCTGCATGTTCATATGCATCAGAGATCTCTATCAGATCTGACATTTTAGTTAAACACTAGTCTCAGAAGTACCGTATTAGCTATTTTTCTCCTTAATTCAGGGACTAGCATACAAGAATGTGAACATTTCGGCGAGGAAAAAATAGCAAGAAGTGTATCTGATTCTAAGCATAAAATTAATGTGCCAGGAATAGTTTGGGGCATATTTTATTCCAGCACCAGCTCAGTCTGGCTGAGTATGTCATCAGCATCCAAGTCATATCTCCTGGGGCAATCATCAACACTTGAATTGTGAGCCAATAGCTCTGGGACTAGTGAGAAGCTGTGATGACCCCAGGCAGCTCTGCTGAGCATGCGAAATGGCATCTCCACACAGTGAGTGCCTTCTGACCATAATTCTTGTTCATAACCTTAATGCTGCAATTGACAGGACAGCCTTGAAAGGCAGTATGCAACCAAGGAAGCATATATAAATAAAAAAAAAAAAAAAAACTTCTGTGCATATCTCTTTCTCTTCAT
>VXAK01000401.1:35172-57253 GCA_013399435.1 Arenaria interpres | reverse complement strand
GCTGGGCTGGGCTTGCACCGGCTTCCCAGTGCCCTTGTTCGAGGGGGGGTGGTGACGTGTGTCCCGTTTTGGGGAGCAGAGGGGCTTTTGGGGGGGCATTCCCGGTTTGGTCCCCCCCTTTTTCAGATGGCAGGCTCTTGACTTGCCATTTTTGGTGCCATGAACCCTCTCGGTAAACGAGGCAGGCTGAAGCCGTTCCCACCCGACAGCGCCGATGCTCCTGGCAGAAGAGATGCCAAAATGCACTTAAAACCCGGGATTAAATGCTCACAACGGGCGGAAAATACCGTGGGCTTATAAACAAACCTTCTGTGTGAAGAAAAGCAAGTTTTTCTGGCAGGGAAAGCCAGATGGGTCAACGGGTGGGACAGCAAGGGAGAGAAGCATTTTGGGGCACTGGCATGGAGATTTGGCAGGGAAATTCCTGGAGCTGTGGTCCTTAGGCGCCTGGTTCAGGCGGCCGGTAAATTGTTCGTTTCTTCATTTTTTTAAGGCTTAAGCCAAAGTTAACTTTAATTACAGCCAGAAAAAGGACGTGTACAGCGTTTGAAGCGTTTCCCCTGTTGGTCCGAAGCTCAGCTCTTAAGAGCAGTTTTGAAATACGAAAAGAAAACCAAATAAACGTGTTCTTGTCCGGGAGCGTTTTGAAAAGGAAAGAGAAGGCGCGCAGATTTATTTTTCTTTTGGGGACGGGAGGTCACAAACACCTGGCGACGTTTTGGGGGGCTGGGGGTGGGGGGGAGACCCTTTTCTGCGGGATTCTGCCTTGGTTTTTCCCAAATGCGCCGGCTGTTGACGGGGATACAAGGATGAAATCGTGTCTTCGCTGAAGTGGGTGGCTAAAAACAGAGATTTTGATCAGGCTGTGGACCCTGGGTCCTTCCCCTCCATTAGAAAGGCAATTAAATAGGAAGGCAGACGTTTATTTGGTGAATTAAGACCCCCAGAATCCACGTAGCTTTATTACCCCTCCCGGAGACTTGAAATTCCCAGTGGGGTCCCAGCTCTGAGAAGGAAGGAAGGTTGGAAAGGAGCCCCTTTTGCTGTGGTGGAACGGTGTGTGGGGTGGTGGCACTTTTTTTTCCCCTCCTGCCCCACAGAAGCCGGGGAGAGCTTCAAGTGCGAGCGCTGCGGGAAGGTGTTTGCCTACAGGTACTACCGGGACAAGCACCTCAAGTACACCCGCTGCGTGGACCAAGGGGACCGCAAATTCCCTTGTCACCTCTGCAACCGGTCCTTCGAGAAAAGAGACAGGCTGAGGATCCACATCCTCCACGTTCACGAAAAGCACAGACCCCACAAGGTGAGCCGGGACTCTGCCCAGTTACCACCCCTTCTCTGGGGGGGGGGAGGATTAATTAAGGAGGGTTTTTTTGGGGGTCGAGGTAAGATGCTGGTGGTGTTCCCCCTCCTCCAGTTCCCCTGGTGCGACCATTCTGCCCGTAAAAACAGAATTTGTCTCGTGCAGCAGAGTTTAGTGGAAGAAATTGAACTGATTTATAGCGGGGAAAATGAACTCCTCAGCCTCAGTGAGGCTTTAAAAAAGAAAACCAAAAAGCCCGTTTCTCCTGGGCTTTTTCTTGGGTTTTTTGGGTGGTTTCTTTTTTTTTTTTCAGTTTTGCCTGTCAGTTTGCTGCTTTTCTTACAAGTTGTGAGGCTAAATTGTGCATGAAGGTGCTGCACTTGTCCAGGATCAGGAGAGGACTGTGTCTCACCCCCCCCGCTCCCCCTTGTCGGTCTGGGAACCCACAGGCATCGGTGCCTGTGAGCCACAAGGGAAATTAAAAGTTTTACATCCAACTTTTAGAGCAGATTTTCCACAGATTAAAGCAAATCCTTGCTGAGATACTTCCCTCCTCTCCCCTGAACACCTCTCTTGTAGCACCCGTTTTTTTTGAGGAGCACAGGGGGTCAAAAATCAGACTTTTCTTAAAGGCTTGGGAAGGGCAAGTTCCAGTGCTTGAAATGGCACAATTAAATCAGTCCCGAAAAATCCTCCAAACACCTCTGTTATGGATTGTCCTGGAATAACTTGAATTTTTCAGGAAAAGCTTTTATAATCCGCGATATTACAATGTCAGAACATCGCGTTGATTTAGTGACAGATGAAAAAATATAATTCTGTTAAATACGATGTATTAAATAGGCAATTCCCTTTTTTCTCTCCTCTCCTCCAAAAGAAGTACTTCAGAACAGCAGGAAGATAAACTTGTTCTGAACGTATTGCGTTTGTACGGTAACAGACCAACTCAGAAAGCAAAGATGGGGAAAACGCGTCAGTAAAATAATCAACCTTCTTTCAACATCGGTCGTAGCCTGGCTTATTTTTGAGCTTGCGAAAGATAATTTCTGGGCAATTATTGCAGGGAGGGAAATGGTTTGGGGGCTGGTACAAACGGCATTAAATCAGTGCAAGTGACTCAAATGACTTCTGTCCCCTCCGAAGGGGGTTTTTCCCTGTCGCTGCGAGGACGGCAGCTCCTCGGCAGCGCTGTGTCTGCCTCGTCGTTTCGGGAAAACGGTTACTATTTCAAAAGTTCCCCTCAAATAATTTTTCTTTTAAAGGAATTTTATCTTTTTTTTTTTCTTTTTTTTTTTTTTTTTGGTGAATGAAAATTCAAAGCAGCACCCAGGGGTTCATTTGCATTTTTAAGAAAATAATTTACAGAAATTTTCAGGTTCTGATTCCTGGAAGTCAGTATTTTCTGGTTCACGTTCTGAAGGACTGTTAAATGAAACGTTTTTAACTGCGCACAAAAAAGCTTTGAAATTTTGCATTATTTCCCTTTTTGTTAAAAAAAAAAAAATGCTGCAAAACCAGATGAAAATTCTGACCGTTTCAAACAGTTCTTGCTTAAATTACTGCTGTGTTTGCATATAGATAAATGCATAAATAAATATACATAGGAAAATACATGCGCACATGTAATTTTTCTGTGCTAATGTTTCTTCCATTTAACTTAAACCTTTTTTTTTTATATTTTTTTTTTTCTCCCCAGTGCTCAGTGTGTGGGAAGAGCTTTTCTCAGTCCTCCAGCCTGAACAAACACATGAGGGTTCACTCCGGGGAGCGCCCCTACAAGTGTGTCTACTGCAACAAGGTGAGGCAGAGCCCCCCCATCCCTCTGTCTGTCTTCTATTTTCAATTCTTCTATTTATTTTCCGTTTTCTTTGTAGAAAATACCTTCTATTTTAATTGATAACCGGATGAGTATCTGTTCTGGGCACAGTTGATGGTGGAAGTGGCAGTGCTGGCTGAGGCTGGAGAAACAGAGTCTGGGCTCCAGCTGATGTGAAATCTGTGTTTCATCCCAGCCGGGAGAGCTGCTGTGGGGACAAGGACTGGGAAAGCTTGAGAGCATTCCCAGCACCATCCCAGGCACCCAGCTAGATCCCATATTCCCCTTTTTTTCCCCTTTTTCATCAGATGCTGGGTAGTTTTTGATATTTCTGACACTGTTTCTGGAGTGCGGTGGACAGATTTGGCCCATGAGCTAAACCTGCACGATACGACTTGGTGCGTTGCTCACCTGGGAGGTAACTGGGCCGTTGATGTGCAACTGGGCAGGGAGGGTTCGTTTAAAAAAAAGACCATGAATGGAGCTAGGCAGCACCCATGGGATATGTGCTCCCCCTTTACTACCCTTCACAGCAGGGAGGATTCGGGTGAGTTCTCCCCATGAGAGCAGTGACAGCTCTCCTGACAGATGGAGGGTGGAGAAATATTGGGAGGTCTCCAGCTGCTATGGAGTGTCCCTGCAATGCAGAAGCACCGTCAGTACGTAGGAAGGTGCTCCTCATTTTGGAGAGAGAGGTTTTTTTATGACTGGCTGGACTAACACAGAGCTGAAGTGTCCTGTAGTAAAGAACCTTAGAAGACACTCCTTTTTGGCCGTTATATTTCTCTCCCAGACACCCTGGCAGAGTTTAGGATGAAGTCATAGAACCATAGAATGGTTCGGGTTGGAAGGGACCTTAAAGATCATGGAGTTCCAACCCCACTGCCCTGGGCAGGGACACCTCCCACCAGACCAGGTTGCTCCAAGCCCCATCCAGCCTGGCCTTGAACACTTCCAGGGATGGGGCATCCACAACTTCTCTGGGCAACCTGTTCCAGTGTCTCACCACCCTCACAGGAAAGAATTTCTTCCTGAGATCTCATCTCAATCTCCCCTCTTTCAGTTGACAATGTCATCGTTTAACCTTTTGAACTCAGGTAGAGACGGCAGAGCTTTACAGGTCGCTCTGTGAGCAGATCTCTAGGACACATGGGACTCTTGACCAGCCCCCAGCTGCTCTGATAGGACTGTTGCAGGTTGGATGAGGTCAAACCATTAGTCCTCTGGCTGCAGGATGCAGCTATCCCGGGACATAGCCATCATTTCTGTGGCTGGGAAATCAAGGGACTGCTTTGAAGCATCCTCACCCGCTCCTCCTACACAATCACAGTTCCTCTTCGCCTCTTCTTCCTCCGACAGTGGCTCTGCTCCAGGGCAGCTTTGCTTTCCCTGCCCCTTTGCTCACTATCTCGGTGAAATCATGAGTTGAAAGGAAAAGTGTTGGGCCAAGGTCACCACTCTGGCCCTAAAACACACTTTGGCCCCGCTGATAAACATCTCCAGGGACTTCCAAGTCTCGGACCTGGTTGTGCTCTAAGGTTTCCTGGTGAAAAGGTCTCTGAGATGTATTGTTCTTTGCTGTGAAGCCTTACTTGTGATGGTGCAGCAGCATAACTGTACTACAGAGGATTTTTGTGTCACCTGCGAATAATGAGGGGCCTGAAAGTCTCTTGGGAAGAGGTAAAAAAACTGGGGAAACAGGTTAGTTTGATATTCCTGCTGGAGACTAGTGTGAGGGTTTTCTCCCTAAAAGCGGGAGAAGTCTTTACATGGGGGACAAAGTGTGATTGTGCTCATCTTGATACTCGTGAGGAGGGGAAACCAGGCTGGAATGCCTGATCTGAAGGAAGAACAGAGGGGGAAAATGAAACCCAAAAAGATGGATGCTGAACTGACTGCGTGGGTGAATTCTGGCAGCTGAACCCCAATCCAGTGTATGTAAACATGAAAGGGTTCCACGCTGAAAATGAACCTTCATTATATCTCCCAAACATACTCATTACATCTCCCAAACATAAAGAAGCTGCGAAGCTAATTAGGACAGTATTGACTTCTTATCCTTTGACACGTAGAAGGTATTTACTGGTGTCCCTACGTCAGAAATCTTTTCTCTGAGCATCATCTTGCTCCACGGACCCAACTAGATCTGTTGAGCTGAGTGTGATAGTTGGTGGCTTCTGGTTCCTCGTTGCTGGGAGGTTTGGGTTTGTTGGGTTTTCTCCAGCAGGCTGAGGATGTGAGATGTTTGAGGATGTGAGCTGTTTGAGGACGCGAGCTATATTTTGGGGGCTTACTCTGAGAGCACAGTGCTTCTGATGGTTCTGGCTGAGATGAACCTGGGGATTGCACATGTGAAAATATGATTTAATTCCAGCTCCTCGCCCACCCCACCCCCCCTCCCCCTGTTTTCCCCACCCCGGCCCTTTCAGGCGTTCACGGCCTCCAGCATCCTGCGGACCCACATCCGCCAGCACTCGGGGGAGAAGCCCTTCAAGTGCAAGCACTGCGGCAAAGCCTTCGCCTCCCACGCCGCCCACGACAGCCACGTGCGCCGCACGCACAGCGAGGAGAAGGGCTGCGCTTGCCCGGTGTGCGGCCAGCACTTCCCGGAGCAGGAGGATTACCGCTTCCACATGAAGGTCCACGCCGCCCGTTAGCCAGGAGGGGAGGCCTCCTCGACCAGCTTCGCGCGTGCTGTGGGTCTGTGGGCGCGCGCGTGTGCTTGTGGGCGGTGGTGTGCGCGCCGCGGGAGGTGACATTGTGACCCTCACGGTGGTGACTCTTCGGATACCTCCATTCTCTGGACCCAGGGGATATTTCTGAGCGCAGGGGGTTTCTCTCCTGAGAACCCTGATGACACACCGGGATGAAGCCCATCATGCACTACCCCACCTTTCCCTTCCTCGCCTCCCATATCTTAATTTTCCCAAAAGGGGAAGGCAGGCAGGAGGGAATTCCACCTCCCATCGACCTTTAGTGCACAAATATCACTGTGTGGAGTGTCCCCGTGCACCACATCTATGGGGACTGCCTGGTGCAGTGTGAGGGACGTTTTTATCAAGTGCATTTCCCAAAGCCCGTTTGTTTTAATCTGTTTATTTTGTGCGGGTGCACGACCAGGTATGGGCTCTACTTCTCCTTGACATGCAAGTCTTTAAATGACTCTTACTTGAATGTGAACTGCCTCAGAGATACTGGTTGGTGGAGCAGCATAGGGGTGTTTTATTCCATCCCTCAGCTGACCGCGGGGAGCTCCAGGACACTGAGACACCAACTCCTCCAGAGGAGTCTAACCCCAAATAGCCCAGGGGGAGAGGGGCCAGGGGATGATGAAACAGCTGCAGGCCTAGCAGAGGTATTGGAGATTGACTCTGCCTCCTCACAGTTTAGAGGACCAAATGTGAAGATAATTTATGCCCCGGCACCAGTGAGCTCTTGGGTGGGTTGCTAAGAGTCAAGCGGCCTCATAGAGGTGTTGTGCTGTGGGCTCAGCAACAGGCACGATCCCACGGCTGGGCTCTTCTGTTCCATAACCATCTTTGGTCCAGAAATTTGCCACTGTTGGGAGTCCTGGCCAGGTGGGCCTTAGAAGTGAGTCTTGACGTGAAAGGTAGGCTCCTCTGCTCCCTTCTGCTGGCTCTACGTAGGATGGTGGCCACTGAATTGTCACTCCCGAATGCTTTTTAAAATGCACCATATACTAGCTCTCAAGGCACAAAGGTTTTAAAACCTTTCTCCTATCTTAAAATTTAAGATTTGAGGTGTGGGAAAGACAATGCCAGGATTTCACAGCTCAGCCCCTAAAACTCTGCAGGTGAAATTCCCTCCCCAGCCTGCAGGAAGGCCTAAGCCTCCTTGGGAGGTGTCACCCTCCATTTCTCACTTGACAATGCAAGCTAGGTTTTTTTCTACAGAAAGAGCTGCTCCTTTAGCTATGGGTAAGAAGATGCACTCGGGGATCCTTTTCTTCATAGCTCGCTTTGTTTCTTCTGCGTTCTGACTTTGAGAAGAACCCCAAGTAATGCCTCAGATGTCCCATCCTTCTGTATCAACAAGCTTCGGCCCAGATCATAAGTATTTCCAAAATGATTAATGAAGAGCGTTCCCCGGCAATGTGATCTCTCATCTTGATGGAGGTCTGAGTATAAGGACCACTGCTGTAACTGGTGCAGAGTGCCCGACACCATGGGGAGGGGGCTGTGCGTCCCAGAGGGGGTCCCTGTGTCCGTGGGGCTGTGTCTTCCATCCAGGAGGGATAATGGAAGCTCTTGCTGGAGCTGGTTAATTAACACAGGTGATTCGATGTTACCAGAATAACAAAGACTTTGCACATAAGTATCAGATAAAAGCTTTTATTTTGTGCCAACCTTAATAATCTCTTAAAGTGCAGCCTAGAACTAGGAAAAAAAATGCTACCTGCACATTTAATTAAATCATGCAGATGCTGTATCTATAAATATTGATTTGCACTAATTTTGTATGGTTTATTGTACCTGAAGTTGCTCTGTCCTCGTTGTTTTCATGGTAAAAATCTTAAAAATATTTATAGATCCACTTAGTTTTAAATAAAATTAGGCCCAGCACTAGGCAGTAGCTGAAATGAGCAAGCCACTAGTATTGTACATACATGTAGGGTTTAGGGTATAATAAATATCACATTTTGGTCTTAATATTTTTTTGCTTATTTTAACATCAAAGATTCCTATAATACGCCAGTTGTAATTTGTACATATTGAAGCCTGAGCTGCTGAGCTCTAAATGAGTAAAATTCACTCCTGAGCAGAAAATTATCACGGTCTTTATGTCTACAAACCATGCTGAAGTACAGGTGGGGGAACTGAATCCTATTTCCAGCTCCCTGCCCATCAGGAGGTGTTTTTCCCCAGATGTTCTTGGCCAGAACCCTGGCCAAGAGAAACAGGAATTCTGTGTATGAAGTTTTTTTTCTGTCTCAGTCCCATAAATAACTCAGGATTTGGTGAAAATCATCAGCTACTTTGTGATGAAATACGTTTACTTTAAGGTGCTATGAAATGCGTGGTTGGCTTCCCATGCAGGTAATCTCCTTGTTTCTTGCTAATGTGGGTTATTTATTAAGGTGGTTCATCTTCTGTAGTGCTTTTAACTGTATTTTCTTCTGCTTGAAGAATCGCCAAGTATCTTGTACTAAAATCTCAGCACCCCTCTCCTGGTTTTGATGACTTGTCGCTAAAAGTACGTGTAAAGTTTCGCTTGTGATGGAAGGTACTGGTTGTCTTGCACATTTAACTTGTATACGTAAATTGTGATGCTAATTATTAAGGCTATTGCAATGAGATTCATAGAAAGGAGGAAAATAAATTATTGGAGGCTGTGGTGTACGCTAATAGGTGATGTGGTTTCTGGGTGATGCGCCTGGGAGGTGTATATTTGTGGTACTAGCAAAGGGGCGAAGGGTGGTTTTCTGCATTATTTGCAAGTCGTTAACGGGGTCTGACTGTCCCTTACTGGGAATTGCAGTCCTTGTCCCGCTGGGTAGCAGCTGACTGCATTAGAAGTCAAAGGCACCCAGTGTCTTGATGGATTGGGCTGTAAGTGTCCCAATAGCTCCTAGAAGCTGAGGCCATTCAGCTCTGGATTGAGTTCACTCCCACTCGCAGCCAGATGATGGATCCGGATTGAGCACTAAAAAAGGCATTTAACTACCTCCCCTATAGCATTTAACTACCCTACGGCATCCTCCTCTCCCCTTCTGAATAGCGAGTCCCAGCTGTGCTAGGGCTGGGGGCTAGTGGGGGTGGCATTTGGCCAGCAGCAGCCTTCCCAGCAGGAGGGGGAGAAATAGAGCAGCAGGAGGGAGGGCAGGCTGATTTTCTGCCTCCTCCCAGGAAAAATGCAGTGATCCGTCGGTGCACACAAACTGCTGTCCTCTCCGGGCAGGGCTTAGGAAAGGTTAGATTTAGATCAGGGAATGCCCCTGTACCTTCCTGGTGTTTCCCTCCCCAGGGATTCGCACGTTTACTTGGCGCCTTCTGTGGCCATGATGCCAGCAGCCCAGAAAAGGAGCAGCTCGGGCCAGCCCAGCAGGGTTTTGGGTATTTATAGACAGATAAGAAGGGGGGAGAGGGAGGGAGTGCCTGTGCACGCTGTGTTGTTTTCATCTGGCAGGTTCTGGGGGTGACTGCGCGGTGCAGAGAGCACGAAGGAGGCTGCTCTGTAAGTCCAATCGAAGGGGGAATACTGGTGACCAAGCCAAAGTGGCCAAGCTCAGTCCTTTGGCTGGGAAAGCCCAGCTGCTAGGTCCCTCCTGAGCAGGCACCACGGTCCTCGATGCTCCTGCTGGCCATTTCTGAGCTGGGGCTGCTCTGGGGCAGCTCTCCGGAACACCAGTCTGTGGCTCTGGGTGCTGGACTAGATCCACCTCTCCCATTTCTGGGCATCATCAAATATGGGACAGAAGCAACATTTTCCATGACAGCGATTATAGTAATCATAGAATGGTTGGAAGGGACCTTAAAGACCATCCAGTTCCAACCCCCCTGCCCTGGGCAGGGACACCTCCCACCAGACCAGGTTGCTCCAAGCCCCATCCAGCCTGGCCTTGAACCCCTCCAGGGATGGGGCAGCCACAGCTTCTCTGGGAAACCTCTTCCAGGGTCTCACCACCCTCACAGCAAAGAATTTCTTCCTGAGATCTCATCTAAATCTAATCTAATGCACTATGTGCAATAGGTAGCCATGTTCCTCACTGAGTTTGGCTTAAGCAGTGGCTCTAGTGTGGTTTCCCTGATCGAAGGCTCATTCTCACTGTGTTCCCTCAAGGCAAAGGATTACAGAAACTCTATGTGGCTCTTCTTTCTCCTAACTAGGATTTAAAAAGCTCCTGCCAAAGGGAACAGCTAGTCAAGCCGTTGGGATGAATCAGCCCCATAGGACACCAGCTGATTTTAAGTGCTTCGCATTAACTGAGTTGTGGTTTTTTAAATGTTAAATGGAAAGTGATCTAAATAGAAACCAGAGGGTGAGGGTAATCTTGGGTTGGGGTTTGTTGGGGCAGCAGGGAGAGCCTGTGTGAGGCTAACTCCTGAAAAGCCCCTCCTTGGTGAATGACAATGGCGAGACAAAAAAAACGAAAACAAAACAAAAAAGGTGGTCCCAGAGCTCAGGCTGGTGAGTGCAGGGAACAAAAGGCCTGGCCACCGACATCTGCTGCCTCCGGCATCTCCCCACTCTTCAAACGACTGTCCCCATCCCCCTGTCCCACTGTGCTCCCCAGGGGAGACTCGGGGGAGAGGGAGGTGGTTAACCACCGAGGGAAGGCAAAAAGCAGCTAGTAGCTTAGTGAATTGAAGATAATGCCACGAACACATATTGATTAGCGCCAAACTGTCCATTAAACAAGAGAGATCGTTCATCAGCCCTGACTGGCTGTCCCCTTCTTCAGAAAGCTGTTTCTCAGGGTCCTCAGTCTCCTCCGTGCCTCTGCTGCAAGGGCTGGGGTTTGTTTCACTCCTACGGATACACTCGCCATCACCTTCATTTCCCTTTTTACCCTCACACATGCATGTCCCCTTGAACCTTCTCCCTTCTGGCTCTCCTTAGTGCAGGACCTTGGGCACATTAAACGAATTATAGAATCATAGAATGCTTTGGGTTGGAATGGACCTTCAAGATCTCACCTTGTTCCAACCCCCCTGCCCTGGGCAGGGACACCTCCCACCAGACCAGGTTGCTCCAAGCCCCATCCAGCCTGGCCTTGAACCCCTCCAGGGATGGGGCAGCCACAGCTTCTCTGGGCAACCTCTTCCAGTGCCTCACCACCCTCACAGCAAAGAATTTCTTCCTGAGATCTCATCTCAATCTCCCCTCTGTCAGTTTAAAGCCATTCCCCCTCATCCTCTGGCTCCCCTCCCTGATCCAGAGTCCCTCCCCATCTCTCCTGGAGCCCCTTTAGGGACTGGAAGGGGCTCTGAGGTCTCCCCAGAGCCTTCTCTTCTCCAGGCTCAACAACCCCAACTCTCTCAGTCTGTCTTCATCGGAGACATGATCCAGGCACAAGAGAGGTGCTCCAAAAGGATGTCAGGGGCCTTGGGTTTTGATCTCTGCTTTCCTTCTTTTTTGACCCCGTGTAAAACACACGCAGATTTCCAGTGGGACCAGCAACCGCTTTTAGGATGTTTGTCTCAAGCGTTCCTAAGGTTTGATCTCCACCAGCGAATGCCTTTTCTGAAAAGTAAGTCCCTTTGGGCTGCCTGGGGTTGGTTGTTGGCAGCTGAGGGGTATGTGGGAGAGCTGGAGAAGCATCTTCTGCCCATCCTACAGCGGGACCTGAGCGGCTCTACTCCATCTCCGTCCCCAGCTGGTCCCTCTGCAGAAAGGACCATCCTGGAAACCTCAGCTTAGCTGCATTGGTGGCAAACCAGGCTTAAGTTCAGAGGTCTGGCTCTGGCCAGCCTGGCAGTTTAGTCGTGCAGAGAGGGCTGTCACACGCCTTAGCATGAGAGTGCCACACCATCCTGCTCCCCCGGAGAGGTCTTGCTTTCCCACAAGTGACCCCACGGCAGCGGCCAGGGTGGCCCCATGGCCAGCGGGTGCTGGTGGCCAGCTGAGGGATCACCTGCATCGATTCTCTAATGGCTGTCGAGGTGGAGGGAAAGACTACTCTGCCACAAGCTGGGAGCTCTTAGCTGAGCCGGAGCATAAGCGCCCCATTAAAGGTTTCATTCAATAACAGTCTTTACAAAAGTAAATGGACAACAGCAACCCCCCCCCCCCCATTGCCCCCCCAGTCCCTAATGCAAGAGCCATTACAGAGCAGGAAGGCAGCGCACAGGAACACATATTTCTGCAGTATCAGTTTCACCAACAGTCTCAAAAGACTCTTTTAATGAAAAGTGGAATTTTTTTTCCTTTTCTTTTTTTTTTTTTTTTTCTCTTCCCAGGGATGTGATAACCCCAAGGAAACAAACAAAGGGGAATCCGTTCGGCTTTCTTGAACCTCCCTCCACAGCCCGATGTGTGGCTGTTTCCCACCCATGCACCCATCAAGGAGAAGGACCACAGGCTGGCAGCATCCTGCTCCGGCTGCTACTGGAGGTGGGCATGACAGGAACAGCAAGCGCTGGAGATGGCAATGCTGAAGGATGCTGGTGGGGTCAGGGGCTTTCCTATCCCCAAACCAAGAGCAGTGCTAAAAGAGAGACAGTCAGAGGGCAGCAATGCTTGGATCTCGCTTTCCTGGTGTGTCTACAGCTGCTTTCTTAGCACAGGAAGGACATGGACCTGTTGGAACAGGTCCAGAGGAGGCCACCAAGATGCTGAGAGGGCTGGAGCCCCTCTGCTGTGAGGACAGGCTGAGAGAGTTGGGGTTGTTCAGCCTGGAGAAGAGAAGGCTCCAGGGAGACTTCAGAGCCCCTTCCAGTCCCTAAAGGGGCTCCAGGAGAGATGGGGAGGGACTCTGGATCAGGGAGGGGAGCCATAGGATGAGAGGGAATGGTTTTAAACTGAAGGAGGGGAGATCTAGATGAGATCTCAGGAAGAAATTCTTTGCTGTGAGGGTGGTGAGACACTGGAAGAGGTTGCCCAGAGAAGCTGTGGCTGCCCCATCCCTGGAGGGGTTCAAGGCCAGGCTGGATGGGGCTTGGAGCAACCTGGTCTGGTGGGAGGTGTCCCTGCCCAGGGCAGGGGGTTGGAACTGGGTGATCCTCCTTCCAACCCAGCCATTCCATGATTCCTCCTCCATGTTGGCAGTAAAAGAAAGTTTCACACTACCACTCTGCAGCCAGGGGAGTCGGGCCTCTGCTGGGTGTCTTTTCCCCACAGAGCGTATCGAGGCTGATCCAGACCTTTGCTAGTCAAAATGAGTATTTTTCTCTCCGCTTTGATGGACCTACAGTCAAAGGTAGTATGAAACCTTGTGTGGATATTACTATATTTATCACTCTATCACAGTAGGCTTCTACTTAATCCAAGCCTCTTCTTCTAAGCCTTTTCCCCTTAGTTTCAGAACTGGAGGGATCCCACAGTTACTCTAGTACACAAGAAAACCCAAAATTCAGCAGAAAGAAAATATGTCAGCAAAGGGAAAATTCCCAGAAAAGATACATTTGGTTATTTAAATAAGCATCTGGACTTTTCACCTGTCCCATTAGATCCCTTCCCAAGGGTGCATTCAGCCTAGTTTTTTGGAGGTTTGAAAAATGGAGGGATGGAAAGGGATCCTTTTGGGTGGTCTAATTTTTGGGGGGTTACTTTCCATTAAGGAGAGCATTCAAGTGCCAGATCTGCAGGCAGGGAGGCAGCCTCAGAAAAATCCACTCTGGGCTTAGGTCCATGTGGGGAAGCCGCCTGGGTTTAGGGCCCTTAGGTTCCTTTTATGTTTCTACCCCATTATGACACCATTACCACCGTGTTAACATAGCTTGTTTCTATATTTTTATTTTTTTAAATTTATGATCTTCAAATTCAAAAGGTATGTTGATTTGGGGTTAGAATAACCGACCAGATCTACTTAGATGGTCTGTCCATCCCAGTTTAGCTGCTGTTGGTTTTGTAACCGTAAGACGTGAGCACTAGGGCCTGGCATGACCAAACCAGTCTTCTTTTATGGCTTTGATTGATTTTATCTCATGGGAGCTGTTTCGGCCAGGATGTTGTTATGATGGAAAGGTTCTGCGGGAGGGCTGAGGGAGAACAGTTGCTCTTCTCAATAAGAGAAAATCAGTTAATTTGGAGAAAATTCAGAAGAGAAGAAAAACTCAAGTTGCTGGTAGCATTTAAAACCTCTCCACAAATCCATGGAACGGTTTGCTCAGTGACACTTCAATTATACCTGTCTGGTAGGTGGATCACTTCTTTTTCTGTCAGGAGTAAGGAAATCAAAATTATCATGAAATCTTTAAAATTTTGTCTTTACCTTTTTACTTGTTTTTTTTTTTTTTCAATCTATGTCTTTGGGACTCATCTTCCTTGCAGAAGAACTTCACTAGGTTAGAACAAATGGCAGTTCTGTATAATGTACAGCCATGGCCAAAGATGATGCATATTTTGTTTATACAGGTTTGTGCTCTTAATCATTGAAAAAACTCCACTTATTTCCATAATACTTATGACACAAGGTGTTAAACTTGCGTTATAGTAATTTAGTTATTGTAGGTAGGTTAAAATCAAAATGAAGTGTTCTGGATTAGGAGATTCCTCCTTGCTTCTATCTTAAATAACCATATGTTTGTATCAGTAATCCCCCTCCTCTATACTGTGTGGGTATTTTCCAAGTGTATTTACCATTTTTACCAGAATATTATTGACTTCTTATTTTATGTTCTTGTGTATACCTAGAATCATAGAATTACAGAATTGTTTAGGTTGGAAGGGACCTTTAAGATCATCTAGTCCAACCATCAACCTAACACTGATAAAAACCATCACTAAACCATGCCTCTAAGCACTAAATATGTGTGCTAAATAAGCACTATATATGCACGTATATGTGTATTCGTGTACATGTAGGCATGCCCATGCATATGCATAATGTCTACAAAGAATGTCCTTTTGAAAAATCAAGTAAACTGAATATAGGACTAATAATTATCCATTCTGAGTTTCATTACTCCTTTGGATGGCATTACTGTTAGAAAATAATGAATTTGCTAGAGCTTCTTTTCAACAAATATGGTGACTTTCGAACTAGGTACTCAACAGCATCTATTTATTTCCCAGCCCTGTCTGAAGGGAGGGTGAGCAGAAGACTTTACAGCAGTGGCAGATGGCAACCACTCTGGTCCTGCTGCTGCTGACAGTCTTGATTCCCTTGGGCCCCAGTGGGATAATGGGTCATACCCTTCCCAGTCTTTACGTTGGGTTGATATTTGGCATCCCATGCACTAATTCTTTTTTTACATTTCCTAGACCCTCCTGTAATATGAAAGAGCTGACGGTGCCCAGCCAAAGGGATAAGTCCTTTGAAGCAGCTTTGCTGCTAGTAATATGTTTTAGCATTTGATTTTTGGAAGCTGCTCTACCTCATAGTTACTATATTGGTATTGATCTGCGCTGTGTAGGTCCGTATTTGTCAAGCTTTCAGAGACATATTTTCAAAGATGTCTACACGAGAGAACAATTAAAGGTCAACCTCATAAATAGTTATAACACCGAAGGCCAAAGGGGAGCTTTTACAAACTCATGAGTTTAACCTGCCAGGGTTTAATCCGAGGTGCTGTAACTGCAGCTCAGTTGAGTCCCACTGTGGCCCCACAAAAGTCCGTGCACCATAGCAGGGCTAGCACAAGACCAGGCCAACAGCTCGGCCTCTCCTTAACCCTTCTACATGTGAAGTCCAACACGATGCAGTTGTCCACCTCCACGTTTCTAGGCAGGTCCCCTTCCTCTGCCAGTGCTTCAGGGGGATTCAGCAGCACTATATGATGCTGTCTACTCACCAGACCCCAGGGAGGGCTAGAAGAAAGAGCTTTTCTCCCACTGTTTTAACTATTCTGCTCCCACCCAGCAGCGGCCCCCTCCACTTTACTTCAATGTCAGGCTCTTTGTTACGCTCTTCTCCTCATCAATTGCAGGGTATGGAATAAAAGACAATTAAAGAATCACTCTGCTTAGTTGATTAATGTATGACTGGAGAAAAAGGGCAAACATTTTACAAATTCAATCCATCTTTCCCTTGCTGAACGTGCTTTGGATGGGCTTGAGAGGGGTGGGGTTGTTCAGCCTGGAGGGTGGTGAGACACTGGAAGAGGTTGCCCAGAGAAGCTGTGGCTGCCCCATCCCTGGAGGGGTTCAAGGCCAGGCTGGATGGGGCTTGGAGCAACCTGCTCTGGTGGGAGGTGTCCCTGGGGTTGGAGCTCGGTGATCTTTAAGGTTCCTTCCAACCCAAACCGTTCTATGATTCTATGATATTTAAAAGTGTCAAAGCTTGAGACATTCAGCTCAGTTAACTGCCTTCAGAGGAGTAAAGAAGTCTTCTAGTACTATTCATCACCTTAAAGACAAAGGAAAGACCAAGGTCTTCCTGCTCAATTCCATGAGTTTGGATTATTTTACTTAAACCTGCATCCAATGTAGAGATTGCTTCTTTTTTTTTCTTTTTCTGAACATCTATAGGATTATTGCAAGCTTCCACCCACTGCCATTCACTTGGGTAGCAATATATCAAGAAGTTAATTGGTTTTTCTAACCAGATCTTTAAAGATTTTATCATGATTATATCATTATTTTTATCATGATATAAAGATTTATCATTATTTCCTTTCCCCAAAAGAATAGCCGAGAAGGGGGGAAGTATATTTATTACTTCTTGTATTTCATGCTGTTGCTGGTAAAGTATTCAATTTGTTTAAAATTACAAATGAAATCCTGTCAGATAGCTTCCTTTTGTGACTCGCCATCTAGACGAAGGCAAAACATTCCTGATTCATCTTGTGGAATTTGACTTCTCAACTTGCTGAGATGAGGGATGAACACTCATGGCTTTTCTAACACATTTTTTACATCAGTAAATTAAGCAGGCTTTTCCAACCACTCTTTTCAGATCCCTACTGTGCATTTACAATGGAAGCTTCTCCTTCAAGTGAAGGATTTTTCTATTACTTAGGCACCTTGTTCATTGGAAGCATCATTTCTGGCAGGAGTGACATACTCTCACAAGTGAATAATATGTTAAATAGGATAATTCTGACGTTCTGAGCTGCAGTTTGAGAGCAGGAAGACAGAAATCACAGACTCGGCCAGGACACACCAGCAGCAGTGCCTTTTGGGGACACGGTTTTCATACGGGAACAGAGGGTTGATGCTCGGCTCCCTCCTGGCCCAGCAGATGGTAGGTGTTTTGTGTCTGGCAAATTACTGTGTGTGGCAATAAAAAAAGAAAATAACTCTGGTGGGAGACTTGTCCAGCTGATTGATGGGAAAGGGTGATAAAATCTGATTTATCAATAAATGTCACTTCAGAATTAACAAAGCTGACAGGAATTTTGCCTGCAGGAACGTTAATTTATCTATGAACGAGTTTCCTCCCCTCCTTCTCAGGGGCTTATTGCCTGCACTAATAGGGTCTTGGGTCTTTTCCTGATAGGTGCCTGAATGCAGAGGCAGCAGATTTAAAGATAATAATGACAATGACTCTGATAATGGCCAGCTCCGTAAGCCTAAAGCTGGCCATGGGGAGTGTGAAAGCATCTTGGCCCAGGCGGGCTCAGCACTTTCCTCCCTTCCTGCTGTGAGATGATCTCCACCCTCAGGAGTTTAACCTGCTATGGAGGGGGTGGTGGTGTCAACCCTCTTTGACCCGCTCTGTTCTGACACCAGAATTGACATGTAAAGGTATTTTAAAACGTCCCTATTGATTTCACCACAATGGTTCCTTTGCAGCACAATGACCCCACTCCTGGAGTTTCTGGCCGGGCTGGTCTGGTCTTGGCAGCACCTCTGGCCCCCAGCTGTGTGGGGCAGGCTCCGGGGCAGCCTGGTCTCTTCCAAGACTCTTTCTTGCTTGCTTCTGACTGCCGCCTTCTCCAAGGCCCTGTCACCGCAGCCAGAACAAGGTAGAAGCCTGCAACAGAGGGAGGCGTTGGAGCCTGTTTTGGTGACCTTCTGTTACTTGGGACTTTTCCCGAAAAGAGGGTTTTCTCAAGGCCGTAAAAGTGGGAGCAGGGCTGATGGACATTCAGAAGTTTAGGAGACCTTAGATAAGAATATTTTAATATCGATGTGATATCAATTCACACTTTTTATCCTCGGATCTTCAGAGGCTTTTTTAAAGACAGACAGGTGGGGGTAGCAATCCTTATTTTTCTAAACGCAAAAGAAAGAGCCACAGATCAGCTAAATTATTTTCCTTGTGCTACAGAGAGTGATAAAAAAGAGATTGAATAAAGCCCAAGTCCATGTTAATGGACATCAAAAAATTACTATACAGAAGAGAAACACAAACATGTATTTCCCACAGTCAACGATGCCTCCTTCTCCCACTGCGGCCTGTTCTCCAAGGGAAGGAGCCCCAGTGCATGGCCTGGAAGGGAGCTGCAAGACACCAGCTCTAGAAGCTGCTTGGGACCAGCCTTTGCTTTGTGTGCTCTACAACAGATGACCCCTACCAGTGTATGGCAGGGGGGAAAAGAGGAATAGAGGAACATCACAGCGGAAGCGAGCTATTGTAAACCTCAGTGTCACAAGCAGCAGATCAACCCATTCCTCACCACTGTTTACTATTTCTTCTTTGGCTCAGTCCAAAGCAAAGTTTCCCTCTTGAACATTTTAGTGTGCCAGTCTCTGCCAGGTCCTTGTTCTGCTGCCTAGGACTTCCTGATCTTCTTCAGTTCCTTTTGGCTTTCCAGGGGCAGACCCTGCACTGATACACCTGGTGATGCCTTTTGCTGCATCACTGTATATGTGTCTGTAACTCCTAGTGCTCAGGATCCCATCGGATGCCCTGCCAAGCTAATAACCCTCCCTCCACTGGATTTGGTCAGTGGAGGGCATCTATCCCCATTGCAGCTGGGGCTCTAGTAGCTGTTCAGAACATCCCAGGCAGTTGCATTCGTCTCCCTTTTTAGTTATTTGTTATAGGTTTTTAGGTACACTTGGAATTTCCTTGGCCTGCATTGCTGAATTTCCTTTTGTGCAGACTTTCTCCTCGGAGATGAAGCCCTTTTGTTATTTTAAGTAGCGAACGAATTGACACAACTTTGTGCCTACTTAAACTTTTGAGATTATAATTAGCACATATATGGGAAAAGATCTGAGACATACATGGTCTTTAGAAAAAGGACAGACATCTGAATTGCTTGATTAAGATTGTACTGTCTGCTACACCAATTATGCTACTTGGAATTTGCTCCTTATTAGCCAGTTCTTTAAAAAGGGGGGGAAAAAAGTAATATTTATGTTGGAATACTTGCAGCCTGCTACATCTTTTATTTCCTCAATAATATTCAGTAGCTACTTCCTTCATATGCTTCTTACCCTCAAGGGCCTGGTGGGAAGGCAGAGAAGTGAACAACATCCATTGCAAGGCCACTTGCTTAAGTTAGAAGTGTTTTCTGCACCTCAGCCATTGAAAAGAGAAAAGTCTGGGGCCGAGGGGCTCAAACTTTCCTCTGAGTGCTAATATTACAGTATTTAGCTCCAACATGCCACGTAAACATTGGTTGCTATTGCTCTACACGTATTGCTCTATATATTTCAGGTGTAAAAACGTGTAGAACATGAGTAATTTGAGACAGAGCCTTTGGATGAATGACAAATTCAACACAAACCTGAAAACTGAGGATGAATGAAGATAGTCCAATTAATATTTGGCCTGTATTTCAACCTTCTCACTATAATATTTACCACTGAACACATGCGCTTGACGAATACATGCCACAGATGTGGGAGGAGGTTACTATAGAAGAAAAAATTGCAGTAGATGATGCTCAGATTGTACCATGATGGACACGCTATAAGAATTCAGAGATTAAACAGAAGAATTGAACAAATAATTATCATTCCAGTGAACCATCAAAGCTTTAGCCTTGTTTTAGGTATGACATTGGGTTAAAATTATAGCTAGGGATGGGGCAATGGGAGACAATAACCTCGTCGATAGTGCTTTTCCACTTGAGAACAGTGGCATAAGGTACAAAGATAACATTAATTAAAAGAGGAAAGCTTCATTATCTCATTGCTTTATTTCTGAATTAAATACTTGCCATGCTACAATCTAAGCTCTAAAATTACCCTTTTTTTCTTTGCTGCTGACCATTTTGATTCTTAATTCTCTTGTGTGTAAACAGACGTATGTGTATTTAGAAGGGCATGTTGAGGTAAGGACAGTAAAACTGTCTGAGCTAGAATGGGAATGTTATATATTTTCAGGTTTGCAGCTCACCAGAGCTGCACAAAACACGCAACATTTGGTGTTACCTGATTTAAAAGCCCAAACCTGCAATAACAGAATAACAAATCACATGCCTGAAGTCTGAAGCGAAACCTGAAGTGAAATGAATATCACACTTTCCTTTGTATTTTGCAGTGCTCGGGATTTGCTTCATTAAATAGGTACATAGACAGATTTTAATAAATATTTCGATACATGTGAATTCACAGTACTAAAGGTAATGTCAACACATTAATTTTCAGCATTTTTTTTTCTAATGAAGGAGAAAACAAAGTCTAATAAAACTGTGATACCAGTGCCTTTTTAAGGTGTTGTGACATCGTTATAATGAGGGGAGGTGTCTGTATACATACTGTTTTATTAAATAAAAAAAATTAAAAATCACTGTTTTGCTAGCCTTGGAGTTCAAAGTCTCTTCTGTTTCAGCCAGGGGTCAGGCCGCCATTCTGGCCTTTGTTAATCTTCATCACTTTAACTCATCATTTCAGGTTCTGAATTATTTTTTTTCTACCAGCAAGTCAAGAAAACCGTCTCTCCCTGTCCAACATTGGTCAGGAGAGCACAGATTTCTTTTGGAGAAAAACACAACTTCGAGGGCTAAATCTTACAACCGGCCCTCCGTGACCAGGCTTCCCCATGTCTGCGAAGTTTGCCTCGGGAGTTTCGTGGGTCAGCACAAACGGAGAGACCAGCGTCTCCACATCTGAAAAATTTTACTTTTCTTATGCAAAAGTTTAATGCTCCCGGTACAGCACTCGAGCTTTTTTGCTTCCTCCGGTCATGGCATGTTTTGCCTAAGGAACAGGGTTCAATTCATCTGAGCTCCAGAGGAGCAACTGGTTTCTTTACTAATACAGGAAATCCCAACAGAAAAAAAAAAAAGGACAGCTTTTCAAAGAATTCCCACAGGAGACCCCAGGGGGAGTGAACTGGAGCTTTTTGTGGTCTTTTTAAAATTCACTTCATGGTTTTAAGGTTGGGTTTGGTGGGTTGTTTTTTTTTTTGCCTTGGTAGTGGGTTTTTAAGACCACAGATGTCCTTGACTAGTCCTCGTCGATAAATTATTACAAAGCCCCTGCTGTACTTTACCATGATGTCTGCAAGTTGTAAAAACCAAACCAAACCAAACCAAAACAAAAAAACCCTAGAAAAAAAACAAATGTGACCTAAAGAGCTGGAAAGAACATTTGCTCTTCCTCATATGAAGGCTTCTTACCAGAAATTGATTTCTTGACTTTTTTTTAATGCCTTTTAACTTAAATATACCCCCATTACACTTCAGGTTTCAAAAAGTAAGAACATATATGATTGACATCTGTAAGTACATCTGCATGGAGCATATGTGCCCTTTTCAGTGATTCTATTGAACGTATATCTCATCCTGAGAAGTGTGACCTTGAGTTGTTTCTGTTTTAGTAAACTCAGCCTGGTTAGGAATCTTCCATTAATGTCCTAGAGTGAAAGCTATAGCTCATGCCCCTGGGATATCAGGAGCAGGGGAGTTTCACTATCCTCTGTGTACTGCGATCCATCTGTTAAAATGCATGCTGAGTGAGTTGGATCCTAACCCAAAATATTTTATTTTTAGGGGGATACCATGCCCACCAGATCTTTCCCTCTTGTTGCCTTTTTTTTTTCTTAACTCTCAATCCTTATATGTAATTTCGAATAACATTTCCGCATACTTGAGGGAAAGACTATAGGGATAATAAATACAAGATAAAAGACCTTTTTCTCACCCCTTTTTTTTCCCTTAATACACATAACTAGCTGTTTTCCTACTTTCTGTTTTCCTACTTTTCTGTATTTTGTTGTGTTGGGTTTCCCCCCTCCTCGTAGACACACCTGAAGAAGGAAAACGATTTTAACACATGATGGAGCTACCATGCTTGATAAGCAGGTGTGCCCCATTTTAGCTAGGAGTGTTTGACAACCACCTGATATAATGTCTAATTTGAGGAGGAGCTTTAGTATTAGAAGTCCGGGCAGGTTTTAACCGGCCTGTTGTTGCACTCCCAAGGAACAGGAGGGAAGAATTTCAGCAGCCACCGTTGAAACAGGATGACATGGATTGGAATCAGGTATGCAGTTTGTG
>VXAK01000401.1:0-35111 GCA_013399435.1 Arenaria interpres | reverse complement strand
CACATTTTTCTGAGTAACTAACAAGTAATTACTATTGGTAATTGGTAATTACTTAAATTGTCATAGAGTCTGTGGGGTGCCTAGAGGAAAGCCTGGGCTGGCAGAGTCAGCCCCGTGCTGTGGTTCCTGCCACCTTGACACCTCTGACCTGGGGAGCAACGGCCTGTCCTTGAAGCCTTCTCCTGGGCTGTTCATTCCCCCATTACACTAGATAGATAGAAATCTTCCGCATGACCTCCCCTAACGACTTTTCTATGATTGCTTGATGCTGGCAGGTCTGGTCGCATTGCAGGGCAAACGCATACCCCATCAGATAATGCCATTCATGGTGTCAGGAGTATTCCCACCTCAGGTCTTCCCAGACGATGATTAGGAAGAGCCTCACCATATAGTCCCTGAGGGCATGGCGCCCTTAAGAGGCAATATGGCCCGATGTCAGAAGTGGTGGCCAACATGCCCATGGCAGCACTGGGACAAAGAGAACATCCCTGCAAATCGGTTCCTTGCCCAGAAGGGAAGGAGAGGATGAAACACCCTCTCAGAGTGACTCTGGGGAAGGGATGTCTGTCTCTGTACACCTGGCCAAACTCATTTTGTCTTCTCCTCTTGCTGTAGTCAGCTGTGGTCAGCTCCACGGGGCTTTGGGGTGTATGTAAGGGCTTGGCATCAGGAGCTGATTGCTCTTTCAGTGCTGTCTGCCGGCTGGATTGCTGTCTGTGTCCCTGCGATGGTTATCTGGCTTGCACTTTTCTGAGTGGGGTGAGGGGTAATGGGAAAGGGAGAAGAACAGATAATGAAAAAAAAAAAAGGGCAGGTAGAAGGTATCACTCACTACCTGAATACCCGTGAAAACAAGGCTGGGTTTTTTTAGGCATCTTATCAGAGCAAGGTAAAGGTCAAGGGAGTAATGGAGGGTGGGGAGAAAATTTAAGACAATGCAAGGAAAGGAGAGGAGGAGGGAAGGGAGAAGGTGCAGAGCATGTCTGAGAGTACAGAAGGAAGACGGGGGGTGGGCATAATCAGGTCAGGTGGATTGGAGACTCCATAGGTGTTGAGCCTTGGCTGCCTGAAGTCCCTGACTGACCCTAGTGTCTGGCAAGCTTTGCACTTCTCCATAAACTGTCTCTGCCAAGACTCCTGCAGTCACATTTCTTCCCACCACCCCTTGGTGATGGGGGAGAAGGGACCTTCATTAGGTCCAGGTGACCTGATCAAGCATGGACATGCTGGGATGTCTCGGTGTGTATCCCAGGGCAGGTGATAATCAGTCCAGGTGCACCCTCCTTTCTCCTCAGGTTTGATTTGTACCCAGAGAAGGTGTGGATTCACCATCCCTGAAGGGATTCAAGGCCAGGCTTTGAGCAACCTGGTCTGGTGGGAGGTGTCCCTGCCCATGGCAGAAGGTTGGGACTTGGTGATCTTGAAGGCCCCTTCCAACCCAAACCATTCTATGATTCTATGACTTCATTTTGAAGGCCATGCAAGTCTGCTTAGTGCAGTTTAATGACTGAAAGGATTATTGGAAGATGCTTAAATGTTTATCTCAACCAGTGCCCTGGGAGAGCAGCCAGGCTGAGCAGTGTGTCCCACCATCCACCATCAGGGTCCTGTGCTGGTGGTGACAGGGCAGGGGACCCCGTAGGGCTTGGGTGTCAGCAGCAAAACAGGATTAAAACCTTCCTATTTGGGGACACACATTCACGAGCCTTTGCAGGAGGGAGAAATTGTTCACAATCTGGGCTAAGGCGGAATTCCACTTGCACCTTAAATCTGCAGCAGCATTATTTCCTCACACCTTCTCTAGTGGTGCAGAACTGCCTGCTGGTAGTATTGCTCACCTCCTTGTGGGAGTTCATAGCCCTCTGATAGGGTTTTTTACCATTATTGCTCATTTCCAGCTTGCAGGCCAGAAGCTGAGGAGCTGTGTCCTCTCATACAGAAGCTTCTTCTTAGCTCCTGGCACTTGGCCACTAAGACTGTGACATTAAGCTCCTCATAAGTTCCTTCCAGGGCAATGTGACTCAAAATACTAATAAATGGGCAGTTCTGTCTCGCATATCCCTCGGTGTCCCCATCTACAGCTTGATTTCTCCTAATATTCTGAGAGAGGTTAGGAACCAAAGATTGTCAATGCAAGACAAAAACCGCATTCTGCTTCTTCATTAAAGACCACCATCAGTAAAGATGAAATCTTCATGATGTAATTCATACCCCTAGCACGATGATGGATTCAAAATTCACAGGCACACCTGCAGAAGGATTTTACGTAGGCACGATAAGAGGAGTTGCTCGAAACCAGATCTGCTTGCAGCGCAGATGTCCTTTGCATGGTGTTGAAGCTTCCTCCGCAGCTTTGTTTCAAGATAACTCTTACACAATTACTGCTCTGGCCTAATGCTGCTGGCTGTATAAATCGCAGCACAGACACATGAAATACGTGATTTCATACAATTAGGAAACTGTAGCAGGTAGCTTGAAACCATTGATACCCAAATACTCCTTGTGAATGAAAATCTTCCAGCAAATGCAGAGACAAGAAGGATTTTTTTTTTCAGTTTTCTTAAATTCTGTGTTAGGGAATTCACCCTGCTAGTGAGATGCCAGGTATTTATCATAGAATCATAGAACTGCCTGGGTTGGAAGAGAACTTTAGGATCATCTAGTCCAACCATCAATCTAACTCAGATAAAAAAACATCACTAGACCATGTCACTAAGACTGCCTGTCTTTTAAATACCTCCAGGGATGGTGCCTCAGCCACTTCCCTGGGCAGCCTGTTCCACTGCTTAATAACCCTTTCTGTGTAAAATTTTTTCCAAATATCCAATCTGAACCTCCCCTGGCGCAACTTGAGGCCTTTTTATATTTAAAAATTCAGGAGAAATGGTAGCACTTTAGGAATGAAAACGCTTTTGTCAGAGTTTCCTATTGAGTGCCAGGAAAAGTGTCTGATTCCTTATCAACCACATGACCCAATGTGATAAAAGCCCACTTCTGCCCCCGCTTTGTTTTCCAAACACTCCACCGCCGGATTTGCCTGGAAGCAGCCTCTCTAATGGAAGGTTCCCTAAGAAAGAAGTGTCACTCCCCATCAGTGATACTGTACACAAAGGCAGGCAACTGAAAGGCTCGGGAGACACTCCTGCACTATAGAGCCGAACAATTGATCCCGGCCACAGCACCATTAAGAGTCCTTGATACCCACTGCCTCCCAGACAATGTATTGTACAGAGAATTGTGGTTTGTTGTCAGCGGAAAGGGTAATGGAGGTACTCGGTACTGTAGATTGTTTGGAGAGGCAGACAGTAATGAGAAGAAAAAAAGCTGCTCCAGTGATCAAGAAAATGAAAACCCGGTGAAAAATAACAATGGCGTTTAATTAGAAGCCCTTGTGCCCTCCCACTGGCTATCCTACCTGTGCAGCTCCCCTCTTGCAGACATTCTTAGCACAATACAGTGCTTTTAAGGTCTGTTATTCAGATGCTTTTCTTCTGGAAGTTGCTGTGTTTCTGTTTGGAGAACAAATGGTGGGTACTTAGCAGCAAGCATCAATCTTAGGTACCAGCTCTTGGGCTAAATTCCAAGCGTGCAATCCAGAAGTAGTTTGCATTGCTGAGAAGCATTCTGTAAGCTGTACCTTTTCCTATCTTCGTTATTGCCAGGACTATCTACTACAGGTGGTAGAATGGTCTTTTTTTCCCCCCTCCTAGCAGCAGAAGAAAGCTAGACCAACTCAAATGAACTGAAGGAAGACAAGAGGTTTTCATAACAAGAGGTACAGCTACTGTGATGTGCAATCACTGCTGAATCAGACTTTTGGAGACCTCTCAATGCCATTTTCACTGTCAATGTTGTTGTGAGAAAATAATAAAAAAGTAACCAAAGAACCAAACTACTGACTGTGCAAGTTAGGTCTAACATAGACTCTTAATGAAAGTGTGTGAAATGGTGGCAACGGTCAATTGTTGAGCGGGAAAGTGGCAGCCTGAGAAAGAGTTGCCTGTCATAGAACCATAGAATTGCCTGGGTTGGAAGGGACCCTTCAGATCATCTAGTCCAACCATCAACCTAACTCTGAAAAAAAACATCACTAAACCATGTTTCTACCTGTCTTTTAAATACTTCCAGGGATGGTGCCTCAACCACTTCCCTGGGCAGTCCGTTCCAATGGTTGATAACCCTTTCAGTGTAAAAATTTTTCCTGGACGTCCCTAGATCCTTCTGCCTCTCCTCATAAGACTTATTTTGCAGTTGCTGGAGTGTCGTGCTGAATTTCCTGCTTGCGGATTGAGATGATGACAGGGGAGGAAAAAACCCACCAGCATTTCCTTTTTCCAAGACTTGGGTAGTGTTTGGGCCTCCAGCACGAGAAGGTGACAGAGTTAGGGGCAGCGATGCTGAGGGTCACAGGAGAAAGTGCCACCACCTCTCAGCTCCGTTTCAGCCACCCGTAGTTAAACTTGCATTGATTCAGCTGGATGCTGTTTTGGGTGTGCTGGCAGCTGCTGAAATAACCCTCTGGCATTGAAATATCCCTGCTGGCATCATTAAAATAGAGTAAAATGCACCAGCTGGCTCTGGACAGGCTGAGGGAGGGAGGTCTGCGGTGCCTTCCCAGTGCCAGTAGCATTTCGTGCAGGAGACTACAACCCCTACACATTGGGTACCATCCTCCATCAGCAACAGCTAAATATTTGGGGAAAAGTCTCCTTGGCACACCTCCATCTCTACAAGTTTTATTGCAGATGTGGCTCGGGTGAGACAGGAGGTGACAAAATGCATCCCTGTACAAATATATTCCTGACACATAGTTTAGATTTTGCAGCTGTGAAGAAGTTCAGGTAAAAGAACAAACCTTAGGTTGCTCTGCCTCCAGATAAAATTGCTATCCTTAGTTTGCCCTTGCACAGTTCAGCATCAGTGCATTATTGATTGGAATTAGGAAGTTAATAAGGTTTGGGCTAATTAATCAGATGGGTAGGGACTGGAACTGCACTGCAAGGCTTAATCAAGTCATCAAAGCTCTCAAGCCGTGAAGAAGGTAATTAAAGGAAAAGGATGCCTGTTATATAGTAACAGGAATCTAGGAGAGGACAAGAGCAAGATAGAGAAGCTCCATTTTCTTTTGTACATTTTTCTGATATAAATCAGACCAAATGACCCAGGTACAGTGCTCAGCTTCCTATCAGCAAATTAAGTTGGATGAATTTATAAATCACGTCAGAGAGGAATTTACTCCAGCTGGTCTAATGGCCCAGAAATCTATGTTTGCTTGTAGAGGCTGGGGTTTGGCTTTTTTTTCACAATATCAGGGCCTGCGGCACAATCTCTTTCTGCCTGGGACTGTTATCCCAAGGTTGCTGCATATGGAATGAAGCAACATGGCTTACAAACCTAATTTAAAAAAAAGAAAGAAAAAAAGTTTGTTAAGGAAGAATTGATTCATGTGAAAGCATTATTTTGCAGCCTATTGAGTGCTTGCTATGGAAGGCTGAATCTCGAACTTTCTTTGCTCAATTTCTTTCCTGAAAGTAATCTAAGTACCACAAAAACCCTCAGTGGTTTCATTAAGAAGCAGATTTTATAGCCTTTCTGATTGTATTTTGCAGCTGTTTGATTAACAATAATGCAGGTGAGGTTTTTTGGCAAAAAGCATGCAAGAAATAGCCACTAATGGCCTAAAAATAGCATTTAATATGTGTCTTCCACATTTATAGTCACTGATGGAGCTAATGTTCTGATGCAAACTAGCCACAGTGAGTAGAAGTAGCAACTTACTAACATCCAGTGTTAATCTATGTGGTTCTTTGCTGGAAATTTCAGGGAAAAAAGTATCTTCTTTCAGTAATTTATGTTTTCAAAACTAAAATTTTCACATGTGAATCTTTTTATTATAAAAAGAAATGAAATAGACTTTCAGAGGGAAATTAAGAGAAGTATTTAAAGAAACTGGCACTGAAGAAATGGGTGTAGTAAAAGAGTAGGTGAAGCATTTGAATTTTCATGAGTTGACATTCTCATCTTATGTCCTTTCCTGAGGGGATTTTGATTTCGCAACTGCCTAGCAAAAAAACCCTCAAATAATATAGTAAAACATTTATAACAAAGAAAAATGAGGAAGATTAGTTTGCTAGAAAATAAGTCTAGATTAAGTGAGCTTCACTAATGCAGTAATGATCTTTAAATATGTATTTTGGAATAGTACAGTTTGAGAAATTATATTCTGTTCATATCTATATCTATAAATTACCACCATATCTAGGGCCTGACGCGTGAGACTTAGATTTGGGGTTCTTGTCTGGTTTGGGTTTGTTTTTTTTTTTTCAGCTTTAGAGAGAGAGAGAAAATCAGACAGTACATCGTTCTGTAGTAGGGGATTATATCCATACGTTTGAATGGTACTGATTTATAAATTTAGCTTGCAGTGAGTATTCTCTGTTTTAAGGAAAAGTGTTCAGGTAATCTTGCCTATATTTTTAGGTGGAACTGAAAGGGCAAAAGTGCTAGAGCTGTGGTGCATGTGTCAGGCTTTGAATTTAAGCTCTGTGTTTTGATGGGCAGTCAACAGATCAACAGTCATGAGCACAGGCTTATCCGGTTTGTAGAAAGCAAGCACTCCCCTCATGCCAAAACCTGTCGTGTGTCCCATATCCAGGCTTGGTTGTGCCTTGCCTTGCTGTTCAGCGATGAAAGAAGGCTTCAGGATCCCAGAAGAAAGTCCTGGCTAACAGTGCACAGTATTTCAGATCTGGACATGTAATCCAGAGTATATGGTATTTCTTTAGGAAGGGGTTTATCAAGATTATATTTAAACACAACTTGTTAATACTTGCTGCTTGTAAGATGAAAATGAGCCTGTCGATGCACAATCACTGAAATTAAGATTAAAAAGTCACTGAAATCATAAAGGAAAATCCAATTATTTGTACTGTCTGTCTGTGAAGAAGATATTATCTTTAAAGGCTTCCTTTCTGCCCTACACATGTACACTCTTATGCATTAGATTGGATATTAGGAAAAAAATTTACAAGGAAAGGGTTCTTAAGCACTGGAACAGGCTGCCTGGGGAAGTGGTGGAGTCACTATCGCTGGAGATGTTTAAAGGATGGGTAGGCATAGTGCTTAGAGACATGGTTTAGTGATGGTTTTTGTCAGTGTTGGGTTGAGGGTTGGACTTGATGACTTGAAAGGTCCCTCCCAACCCAGGCAATTCTATGATTCTACATTTCAAATCCTATTTGCCTAGGAAAACCCACAGTATGAACCAGGGAGTAACAGTGGCTTCAAAGAGCTAGATACTGAAAAAGAAGACATATTTAAATACATTTCCTTATGTTTGCTAACGCCTACACACTTCTGCTGGCTAACACTTTGGAGCTAGTCTGTAGAAAATATACCAGTTCTGCTAGTCAATATTTTGGAAGAAGTCCATAATAAATACATCAAGTTTCCTGGCAACCATTTTTGAGGAAATATATCAATACTTCTTTCCTGTGAAATGTCACTTCTTTCACAAAGCATCCTTGATATGCTCCAAAGGTAGGAAAAAAAAAAAACGAAATAAAAATGTCTACATTTTTATAAGATCTTCAAGTCCAAAAAAATGCAATGTCCAGAAATAATTCACGTCTCCTTTACACATACATTTTTGTCTTTCTTGGGAGGTAACAGAAGAATACTGGTACTCAAGGTACTGGTACAGATCTAAGGTCAAAGAAGTTATGTCTCTGAGTGGTCCTTTCTCCGTGTTTGGTGAAAATAGGAAAAGAAGACGAGTATAGAAAGCTACTACTCATTATACGCTCTTCAAGTGTCCTGCCACCTGCATTTCAGGGTTTTCACTAGCCGAGTTTGCATTCAGCTCTGTTTGCTGGCACAGTCTTCAGAGGAACAGTTTTACTGTGAGTTTACGTAGCTGTTTTTGGAGCAACTTTTTACTGCTGCCACCCCCAAAAAAATCCATGGCAATGAGTGTAATTGTAGCATGTGGGAAGGGTTCTTCTTTTTACTGCTTTTTAAACCTGCTCCCTAACAATTTCATTTTAAAAGAAACAGAAGAATCTCTTTCAGGCCCCAGATGCTACATGCAGCTAACCCCAAGGTTTATGTGGGTGGCTTTACTTCATTGGTTTTCAGATCAGGAAGGGACAGAGTATCCTGTACTGATGTCCCCACAGCAGCAAAGGAGTGGTTTCAGCAGCCATAAATGAGAAGTTAATTAACAGCACAGATTTCCACCAGCACTGGAATAGAAAAGGTTGTAACTGCAAGTAGTGTATGTGCCACCATGAGTCATTTTCTAGACAGCAGTAATCCAGAACTGAAAACCTTAAGAAAACATTAGCAGTCCCTGAACTATCCAGCTATTTCACCCCTTGGTGAGCAACCCTAATGTACACTGTCTTCACACAAACGACCTCTCATGTGGGGCTAAATCATCCTTGTGTTAATAGAGGCAGTCATGTCCATACGTTTGTTCTTCTGGGTACGTAGAATATATGGCCTAATGCAAAACCACTGCTCAGAGATCTGGAGAAAATAAAAACAGCGTGAGGAGATATTAAGCTTTAAGACCACCAGCAAGGGTTTCATTAGCCAGGTTTATAATAAAGACGACCAATAGGTGTTTGTCTTTTGAATTGATCTGAAAGGGTACAAAACGAATGTATCAATCATGAACGTAATCTCTATTGCTGGAAATGCACAGGGTCTATAGATAGGTGATACATGAACATAAGCTCTGACACCATCATACATCATTAATGCTCAGTTTATCACGGTAATCATCAATAATTATTGCAGTCTGCTGTCTCGGGCAGGCAGGGCACAGTGGTGTGAGCCAGGAAAACAGGAAACTTGGAGGAGCAGTGAGAAGTGGAGCTGTTTGACATCAAGCAGGGTTTTAATAGACCATGTCAATCGTTCACTGTCAAAGTAGTTTCAGAGTTAGCCTTTCAAAATTATATCTGGTTACTACTACCTTGGTTGCTTTGGAAATAGCCCGTGCTCATGACATGGGGTTAATGTTTTTTGTCTGTTCATGCCTAGTTTAATGATGGCATCTGCCTCTTACCTCCACTTTCCTGTACAGAGTGATATGTGAAATATTATAGCCTGTTTTAAAAGGGTAGTTGCAAATGCTGTGATTATTCATTGCCTTAGAAAAAAAATTACATTTAAATATGATCTATTATCTCCAGTATTTATTTGTATCTTAGAATCACTGGGCTTCTAACACAGTGGAAACTTAAATCTTTCAGTCACTGAATGTTCAGTAAATGTCCCTCTTGTTGGTGAAATGAGGCCATAATCCATTTAATCACTCAGCTGAGATCTGTTGGTTACCTGAGCTGATATCACCTGGTGTTTCTCTGGAGGTGCCAGTAGCACAACAGCCTTGCGCTACCTCCTTGACAAGACTGTTTTCACCCAAAAAGGTGTATTAGTTCCTCCACTATCTCTTTCATTGCTTCAGCAACAGCAGTAACGATAGTTGCCTGAATGACCTTCAGAAATGTAGTTATTGTTGTTATTTCCATTAGCATTAGTGTTAGTATTATACTCCTGGGCTGATATAGAGCTTGCAGTTTCATGAACAAATGTTTTTTTAACAAGAAAAATGTTCATCTTTTAAATTCTTGGTATCTGGAGGGTATCCTTCTGTTAAAGCACCTGATCACATGTATCTGTTACTCGTAGCACTTCCTTTCCTTGAGAGAACAATGACATACGTTGTCTTTATTCTAAGTGTTTTAGGCAAAGATACCTTCATGGCTAGAGACCAACTCTCTTCCTGGCTGATAGGTAAAAGATCATCTATGCTATTTAAGCAGTGCTATTTTTCCATCAGTAAAAGAAGGTGTTTGTGCTGTTAGATTCCCACATAAATGATGCTACGTTGTACCTTTTGGGCCATTGTTCCCAACTCCAATGCTTCATCTAAAAAAAATTGGCTTGATACCTGCTAGACTCAGAGCGTGAGTTTGGAGGATAACTCTATTGACTTAGAGTAAACAGGCTTGTGGCAGAACCGTGGAACTGGCTTTTTTGGAGTCAACATAATGAAAACTTGCGCTTGGCTGAAGTGCTCTAAAGCGTTAGTAATAAGTTACACTTCCACTGCTGTAAGGCTGATAAGGCATAAAGTCAGTCCTGACTAATTATGCAATTTACATCCTCATTTCTGAAAGCTTTTCCTGACATTGTGTTGTTGTTTACGTATAATGACATATTGAGGTTCTGTTTCTTACCGGTCATTTTCTGTCCTACGTTGATGTCACGTAATAAATATGGACATTGTCATTATCTTGTCTCTAAGATAAGATAAGACTTGTGTCCTTTAACAAAGGTAAAACGACAGTAAGACATTTAGAGTTGAAGAACTTAAACCAGTATGAAATGCCGCGATTTGTCACAGTGTTTGATTTTGTAAAAGATGGGATTAAGAGACAGATAAGCTAATATGCTCAGGAGGAGTCAGACGTGTCAGAGGGGTGTTTTGCCACTCAGTACAGTTTGATCAAATAAACAGGGAGAATGGAAGAGAGGAAAGGAAGCAAACAAAAAAGATTTAATTTAACTCCCCTTTTTTGCTTTGGCAATATTATTATTTTTTTTCAGGTTGCTTCAGCTGCCTTGAGTCTAGCTGGGATGGAATTTGGTGTAGTTCTTATTAATTGACAAATTTTAAATTGGCACAGAAAGGGGTTCCCCTCTGGGTCAGGAATGGGGCACCAGTGATAGACAGGGCAAAGCTAGTTCCACTTGGCAGATCCCTTCTTGAAGATTAGGATTGTGTGACAGAAGGACAGACAAACGCTCTGGTATTTTCCCCTCATAGGTATGACTGTAAGGCCGTTGCTGAGGCACTGCATGGGGAGAAAAAATAAGGGAGAACAAATATTCGCAGATGTGTCTTGTAATTGTTTATAGTATTTGCTGGGTGCACTGGAAGAGCATACAGAGCAGAAGGTAGGCAAACCCCACCGCCTGACTTCATGAAAGGTTAAGCTGGTCATCGGACTTTCACTGATGCTTTTCCTCTGTCTAACATTTTTCCTGCTGTGTAATACACTGTAATACCAAGTGAGTTTATCCATTAAGTCTGTAGTAGCATGTTTATTATGTGGTGGCTTCTGCTAAAAAGAAATGCCTTGTCCTTTGGAATTGATGCTTCTTAACCTTGGCCTAATTGTGGTCTTGAGCTGTCACTCATTTATTATTTATCTTCAGACCCTTTAACCTGCTTCTCTATCCATTTTAACAAAACAAGGCTACCCTGGAGGATTTGCCTGGTCTAAAATACATGCAGCTTTCCAAGTTGCAGGTGGCTTTGAGTGTTAATATCCAGCAACATCACCTATTTTAAGGAGAAGCTGGCTTGCTGCACTCAGTGGAAGGTTTGCTCAACCTCTTGAGGATAAGCAGGCACAAAGTTTGTTACAGCAACTCCATTAAACCCCTTTGTCTTGCCTTCTACAGTGTTCTTGCTGCTGATATAAGTCATGGTGCTGCTTTATGGGTGGGGTTTTTTGAGTACTTTTTTAAAGCATTTTTTCACTTATTTAATTTTTAGAAAATCAGGTCAGTTTTCAGGCCTGGTGCAGAGGGTGTGCCAGCATACCATTGGGTAGGAATTGGAAGGAACAGATTAGAGGAGGATATCTTATACTGGGAGATCTTATACTGGCTCATCACCTACCTTTCAGTGATGTGGAGCCATGAATGGTTGTGCCAATCACTGCTAGGTCACAACTTACTGTGGCTCTTGGGGATTTAATTTATCCTCTGTATGAACCCAACAGGCTGAGTTTCAAGGCTGGCACAGAGTATATTCCGTTCATATCGACAACATTAAACTACAGCTGTTTGGGGAAATGGCAAAAACGACATTTGGAAATGAGCTCCAAAAAAGTTTGCATTTAGACACTTCAGGAATTTTATTATCACGTCGTTCAGTTCTTAGCATGGGAAGACTGTACAACTAACAGACATATTTCTTGAAAACCTGTGTTTAGCTCTGTTGCCAGGGTTTTTGCAGGAGCTGACTTGAATTTTGTTGGAACACAGTGGAAAGCGCTGTAATATCTAGTGCTCCTCATACTTAACTTATTCTGAAGGATTTTGTGCATAATTTTAAAAACTATTTTTTATATGCATACATTTCACTGCTTATTTTTAATATCACTCTGTATTTTAAACTGAGCATTTCAGTTCTTCATTCTAAAGGAGTGAACTGCTTCAGCATCATTTTTTACCCCTGTTCTGGTAAAGAACTGGGAAAAGATGACTGATAAGAAAGTTTGTAATTGAAAAATAACATCTAAACAGATTTCTTTTTCTTTGTCTCTTCAACCAGTTCTGCTTCTCAAATTTCCTTCGAACATGAGCTAAATCAAGAATGAAATTCACTTTATGGACAGTTTAAGGGGCAGGAAATAATGCATATCTGTTTAATTTCGGAAAGGTGAAAGAGACCCTCCCTGAACCTACGTGCCCTGGCTGCAGAGCTGGCTGGTTGACCAAAGGGTGAGGCAACTTGTAAACAGCAGAGGTGGTTGGGCCTGATGTGGGGAACGAAGCAAATTCCTGAAAATTCACCCACGTCCGACAGAAATCCACAGTGGAAGAAACTGATTTTACCTGCTTCCTCTGAATTCGTGGCATTTTTAGAGCTTGCAGGGTTACCTGTTCTTTATGGGCTAGAAAGTATCTCTGACACCAAATCAATGGGATCATCATGGGGATTTGCCCCTTTGCTGGATAGGACCCCCCCAAAATCTCCTCTCTGGACAATCACTAAGCAATGTTTCTTTTCCTCAGTGAGGTGGAACCAAGTATTTTTAAAAGAATAAAAAGAAGTCATAACCCAATCCCTTTCCCTCTTAAAAAGAGGGATACAAGGTCAGGAGAGATGTGAAGATGTGACTCGATCACTTGATGCACATGAATGAACGGCTACCTGCTACCAAACACAGCGGTTTCATCCTTTCATTCCTGGCTGTGTTCTGCTTCCTTTATGCTGCTACTGATGCTTCTTGGATCCCCCACAGAGAAGCAACTCAGGGAGCAGAAATGTTTCTTTTCCCTCCTTTCGGTAGAGTTGATATTTTGCCTGTCTCACCCATGAACATGGAGCCAGACAGATGTCACTGAGGGTACAAGCAGGAAGGAATTTGTGGAAAAGTCTGCCTAGGAGCTCAAGGAATAGCGACCAGGTGTTTGATAATTTTTTCTGTATTATGAAATAACAGAAGTTTTGTCACCCAGCAAGCAACGGTTTATTTGGTTTTATATGGTTAAAGTGGAAAGCCCTTGGAGGAGATTCAGGAAAATTCTCTTCCTCCTGCAGTAGCCCAGGGCTAGCACAAAGGTGGGGCAGAGGAAGAATAGGTCTTCACCATCCCAGCCAAGTGCCCTAATCACTCATCTATTCCCTAGTCTGGGGTGGAGATGTCTGTCTCTCCAAATTCCTGGGCTGGAGAGTCCTTTCCTGGTGAGAATTTCCTGGAGGGGGGTACATTCTCAGGTAATGTCTCCATCTCCACAAATTAGCATGAGGTTTTAAAAAACAAAGCAAAAAAAGCTTAAACTTTTGTGAGAAAATTCCTCAATAGCTCCCACTTGAGACCAGGGCTTTTTTTGTAGCAGTATTTGGCAGCTGCTGAAAGGCTGCAGGAATGTCACCGACTCTGTAGCCAGGCGAAAGGAGGGTGATAAGTTGGTAAGTGCTGTGCAGAAATAACCTGGTCTTAAAGCACCTTGGCTCTCCTGTCCTGTACAAATACATGGCACAGTAACAAAACCCAGACTGGAAGGAGAGAAAACCTTGCACCGATCAATTAATCTTTGACCCATTCGCTTCTCCAGGTGGTTCTTTGGGGACTGACAAATAATGGATCCAATATTTGGATGCAATCAACACTGACATTATGAGAGTTAATAAAACTCATTATCCTCTGGCAGTTTACTCCCCATGGCAAGGGAAAGGATGTTAATTTAAAGGCTTTTCTTTAATTAGCTAACATTCTAAGTAGCCATAAGCCTCTGCCTGCAGCTTATGCTTAAAAAATGAGAACAAAACTTAGAGCAAAGCCTCTTGTGTAGCGAAAAGCCTCAGAAATTATTCTACCAGCCAAACAACCAAAATGAGTATGTTTCTTCATTTTTGAGGGCTTGCCTTTGGGGGATTATTTTAACTTCACTTTTTTTCTGGTCCCTTACATAGTAAATTAATGGAACATTATTTATCCTAACATAGAAACCATACAAAATGTCATTTACCTGTTCTGTTATTGTTGAGATGGATGCATCAGCAGAGATTTTAGACATCTGACTTATGACCAGTGAGGAGCAAAGGGGAACAAGCAAATGGCTCAGGAGTTACCCATGTGTGCAGGAAGGTTTGTGTATAACCGCAACAGAAAACTCCGGTCCTACTGGGTCTGAAAGCAGAGGACAGACTTTCCAGTGCCTGTAGCTGAAATGGAAGGAAGAGGCATCTGCGTGGTTGGGATGTTCACGAGCCCTGAAGGGCAGGTCCTTTCACTGAAGAGGGGCAAAATGCTACTGACCTCTGGGCTGTGCTAGTCACCTTGAGCAAACATTCATCTAAACTTTAATCACCGAAAGCTAAGTGCCTGGGATGAGCTAACATGTACGACCTTCTCGTTGGTGGTCACTGTAGGCATCCTCTTGTCAAACCTGGTTTACATGCCTTCTCGGGGTGGGAGGAATATCTCTGTGGAGGTGTCTATTCTGTCTCCACTGGCCATAGAGGGAGTAGGGGTGAGTGGGTCAGACCAGAAGCTTATCTGTTTGGTGGCTGAACAGAAGCAATTCCCACCCGTGTAGATGGGATTATTATGACTCCTGATAAAACCTAGTGCTCCCATTAAGAAAGCTAAACCAGCCCCTTTCTTTGCTATCTATCTGCCATAATGCAAAGTCTGTGGGCAAAGCTTCATTTTGCATAAATTTTACCCAAAAGGCGGCTCTTGGTATACACCCACCCCACTGTGCCTTCAAACTGGTAGAGGATTGTTATTATCTTTGCTCATTATTTGGAACTTGTTGAAATACATGAGTTATATTGCGTATATTCTGCTGCCAAAGCACCTTATCCAGCTGTGGATTTCAGCTTTGCCCCCTCCTCCTCGAGCCCAAAAAGCACTGGCTGGGGTGACTGTCATGATGGACTGGTTGTTCTTTCCCTGCACCTCTTCACAACCACTCCAACACCCATAGTTACACATATATCACTACAATGGTAAGAATATACTAATATAGATAATTGTTTTTGAGAACTGATCAAGTCAGACCAATACAAGATGTCTTTATACCACCACCAATGCATTGTATAAATATATAAAATACAGACAAAATCTGGGTAGCATTAGAGGTTCAAAAGTGACCAGGATGGCATGGTTTAAGAAGTTACTGCCTCCTAACTGAAAGTTCTAACTTTTAAACCACTCAGGTTCTGCACTGCAATAATTTGATTAAGAGCATGTGACTATTCCAGCCCAGCATTTCAGCTGTGAGTATGGTAATTTTGACCTGGACCACCGTAATTTAAGCTGTTCCAGGTAGATGGTTTGTGTTTCTGGCCATACCCTGTCTCTACCTGGATAGGCACGACCTTGTCATTTCAAACAGCATATCTACCCAGTACAGACTACTATTCAACATGTGGTAATTTCAGTGGGTGTCTTGCCTTAACAAATTTGGGCCCAAAGACACTATCATAGAGATACACCCTGCCAAAACCCCAAAGGTGTGTGTCACTGCCCTGGAGACTCATCACATTGGCAAGTTCCACTTAGAGCTATGAACTATACTTGGAAGTGAAGAGTCAGCCTTATTTCAGTGATTTCAGTATGTTCTCATAGATTTAAATCAGAGTATTGCATCCACTGTGGTTTGAAAATCTCTTCTGTGTGTTATTTATAGGCACAAATCCACAGCTGTTTGAAAACAAGCCTCTGCAAATTTTGGTTTTGCATTAAAAACACACTCTGCGGTCCATTCTGCTATTGGATCATCTGTCACTGTCTCCCTGCCTGCCTTGTGGCATTCCTGATCCATTCATTGATAAATGCTTCATGGATATCAGGGAAGAGAGCTGTATCCCTTGGCAAGTACAAACTTTCTATTTACACCGGCTACTGATAGATCTGGGTATAACATGAAGAGTTTTAATATTTCCATGACAGAGGAAGTCTCAGGAACAATACTTTACAGCTACAGGACCAATAAACAATACTCCTCTGTGCATTAACCCAGTAGATATAATGCATTAGACTGCAACTGGCTACGTAGCTGAAATCCAATTGAGGTCAGTTCTTTTTATATGTTGTTTCTGTTTAAGGGCTTTAAGACACTGCCAATCACCTCTAATTGCTCTAAACAGTCTGCATTAAGTGTGATTACCCTGTTGAATTCCCACTGTTGTTAGGGTCTTTATTTTAGCAAAAAGTCTAAGCACTTATCAGATCTTCCTAACAAAACACTTTAGCTGCAGCCCAATACCTTAACCCTGCTGTGCTATTGTCTACTTTCAACTACATCCTGCGTCTAACTATGCCATCTTTGATGGATCTATGTAAATATGGACTGAAAAGCCCCAGCGAAACCTTTTGTTAAGTAAATATGGGAATTTAAATAAGGACACAATACAAATGATTTCATCTTAAAGCCTGTGCACGGCCCAGCTCTATGCAATATACTTATTTACATGCTTTAAAAAATAATCTTTGTTGTTAAAGCTATATAAATATCAGTGCAACAAATTTTTGGTCACACAGGCTTGTGCAAGTCTAGTGTCTAGGAGTTAGAAGATATGGTTCAACAATAATATAGGAATAAAATTATAAATGGCAGTAATGCATTTTAAATATAAAGGGGAGGGTATGTATACAGAGTATGCAGATATCTTGCTTACATCACATTTTTCTGATGAACCAAATGATGCAAAGTCCTGGTATGGAATTTTACATCTATAGGTACTAATATACTGCACAAAGTCTGCATTGATTTATCCGAATACACTGTTCTCTGGTAACCGTTCACTTTACCGTTCCGAGGTTGGGGATAATAGCACAGGCAAGCCTGAGCTTGCTAACTTGATTAAGATAAGCAGAAATAAGACTATAGAAGTTAAATTCATCTACAATAGTGGTCTAATTAGGGGATCGAGATTTCCTATTCTGGCTCCTACAATAACAAGCTGATCTATTCTAAACTCGGTTCATATAAATGCAACAATTCTGGTAGGAGAAATTAGACGTACAGTATAAGCACTCTGCTTCTTTCTGCTGGTAAGCCAGTTTGGGAAGTTCCCTCCTTGTGTGATTTTGGGATTCCTCCTCATGGTGACTCTGTTTGCAGCATTACCCCAGAGTTGCATGAGCAGCACGGGAAGCAAACTATGTGAAGGCAAGAGGGGTGAAAAAATGAGAACCAGGAATTTCTCAAGACCTTTTTTGCCACCAGAGAAAATGGTAGTAGAACTGCAGAATTTCAGAGAATCACATGGGGTTGGAAGGGACCTCTGGAGATCATCCAGTCCAACCTCCCTGCCAAAGCTGGGCCACCCAGAGCAGGTTGCACAGGAACTTGTCCAGACGGTTTTGGAATGTCTCCAGAGAAGGAGACTCCCCCACCTCTCTGGGCAGCCTCTTTCAGGGCTCTGCCACCCTCATTTGAAAGAAGTTCCTCCTCATATTTAGATGGAACATCTTATATTCAAGTTTGTGCCCATTTCCTTGTCCTGTCACTGGGCACCGCTGAAAAAATTCATATAAATTGTGCAACTGTTTTCCCCATCTTTCCTTTTCTGTTGCCATCTGCCTTCAGGGGCAGGAGTTCCAATATGGAGGAACCTGAAGAGTCTCTAGGATGTCATCACTGTTACTCAGATCTCTTAGCTGCAGATAACTGCATTAGCTTAGACCACTGGGGTAACAAATGAATGGTGACCTTAGTGTTGGGTTAGCTTAGACCACTGGTGTCATGAATGAAGGGTGGACTCAGTGTTGTTCTGGGTATTTGGTGGCTCCTGCTGGACTCTGTGGGTATTAACATCTGCATTTGCCAGTTTAAAGGTAAAGGTCTATGTGTGCTGCAGTCAAAATTCTGATTGCAGTGTAGGCTTATCCTTAGAAAGAAAGGTGTATTTGAGCCCATATTTTTTTATATTTCACATTCTTAGTGGGATGGGTTTGCTTCTTTAAAATCACTTCTCTTTTGTCTCATCTATTTCATCTCTTGCTCATCTCTAATTGAATTCCGCCTACTTACAGTAGGATCTTCCTGCTTCCACCCAGTCTAGGAGCTCACTGGGTGTTCACCAGGAGGCCACAAGCTCCCTCCAAGTTCTCAGGAGGTTGATTCTGACTTGTCTCAAAGCTCTTCTCCCACTAAATCCTTTGATGTCCGGTTCCAAGCTTTTACCTTATTACCAACAAATCGTCTATCTATTTCATTTTTGAAACAGTGTACACGGACACATTGCTAACGTGCTCGATGAAAAACAGAGAGGAGTTTCGTTTCACAATACAAATATTTCCCCAAAAGGTCTTTGTTCCTCTGTGCTCATTGCAAAATAAAATGGATTCGATTGAGATATGTACAAATGAAATGATGAGAAAGACCCTGGTTTATTTTGGCATTTGAATGGTACATCGCAAGTATTCTCACGAATGTCACAAGAATTTGATATATTGTCTTATTTTGGTCTCTAACTTGGCATTGAGTGGCTAAAATCTATTTTAAAAGCACTATTGGTTAAGGTACTCTGTGGATTCTTATAGTGAGTAGATTAGCACCTTATAAATCAGTTCAGGAACCAGAGTTGGCCTAAAGGTGCTGGGAAAACACAATATTTGAGTGTCCCTTGTCTCAGAGACCTTTCAATGCAAATGGGTGAGATAAGTACAATAAGTGCAAGAGGAGGAGAAGAAGGAAATCAGGAGGCAGTGCAGTGAGCTGTGGGATGGCAGCAAACACTGTCAGTGACAGCCGGTGTGGGGAGCACAGCAGAGGGAGAGAAAATGAGGGGGTGAAAGAAAGAGGCCTAGAATAGATAGCCCATGAGCAGAAAGAGGTAAATAAACACACAGCTGTAAAGTTGTCTCTGGATGTTCAGTGACTCCTGCCTTGGCTGCTTTTGCAATTCTCTCTACTGCCCAAATTCTAGTTTTACCACAAATCATGCAATACAGGTAAAGAAAGACGTGCCACATTTTCTACTGCTTGTACAATGGTTGTAGGAATCCATGAATGCTCTTTTTTTACCCTCCTCCTATTGCCATGATATTCCATCCTATGATTTTTTATGTTCGTCCCCTTGGGAAGTATCTACCCGATTGGCATTTGGCCACAGAAACATATTTCTGTGTTCAGAAAGCTGTGCCTTCTCACGCTGGCAGCACCTTGTGTAGTCTCTGCAATACCTTTATTACTATTATTATTATTATTGACATCATCATTATTATTACTATTACTAGTATTATTATTATTAATTCTATGCATGAAGTCTTTGTTATTTATTGCCCAGTGGTTGTTTAGATGCTCAGGGGGATTCTTAGAAAGAAAACCAGACCATTTGATAGTTTTAAAAAGCTAAGACATAATCAGTCTTTCAGCTCTCTCAATGATTACACTGTTGAAATCACATTTCTAAAAGGACTGTCAGAGGCACTAACTTACTTCACGTTGCATGCTGAGTTCTTTCATCACCTGGACCTTAAATTCTTCATGAAATCTGGTGGCTACTGAGGATTCATTCAGAAAGAATTTGTCCCATGTGATGCTCAGGCAGCTGTTTGCTACCATAACCTGAACTGTCCTTCTATAACTTGTTACTTAAGTTCTCTCATGGCTGGAGTGAGAATCAAGGGGGAGTCAGTGCTTTTGGTGGGCTCATGGTTTGAAGATGAACTGCGCGGCTTCCAATTTGCGCGTGCAGTCATATAACTAATGTTTTAAAAATATGAGACTTTCCTGTCGCTTGGGACATAAGTAATATTTTCAGAGTAGAAAGTACTACATAAGGCCCTAATTAATGTGTAGTCTTCTGGGTATAGTCTTTTTACTATACTAAAGACTTCCAACTGTGTGGGACAAATGCTCCTTTGAGATTCTCCTTTTGCGTTGGTGCTACTCAAAGACAAATGTGCAGGAGATGCCCTTTTTAAATTCCTTTCTGGGCTTACAGTAGCTTGAGGGATGATCAGAGATGACTTTAAAGGTTGATTATTTCTTTTGAGTTCCCTGATTCTCTCTGCAAGATCATAAGTCTATGGAGTTTTCTTTTGGCAGTTCAGACACCTCTCGGCATAACTCCCTGGCTTACCGTTCTCATTTCACAAAGAAACTAAAACCTACGCTAGTACCTGCAGCTCACAAATGAGAATATAACATTTCATGTGTTATGATGCTGCTTCCCTGTTTTTCCCTGCTGCTTCTTTGTGATAAGGCAGGAATGGAGGTACAAGTTGCATGCTCTAAATGATCTGTTTAATAAACACTTAGTGTGAATTCTGAAAAAGCCACTGGAGCTAATGTACCATAAGAAGGAGGAACGTGGGTGCACGATTATGACCATTGCTTCCTGAATTGCATCAATAGGGACTAATTCTAGAAATTAAGTGTAGTTACTTGCTATTCACCAACAGAGCATACAGCCTTTCAAAACACACCCCAAAGTTTTCATGATTTAAAACCATCTAATGGTCCATAATCTGCCATACTCTTAGACTGTAGTTGTTGAAAGTGGCCATGGAAGACTTTAAGTACCTGTTAAATACTAGTTACAGGTATCTATATAAGAATGACCAACTCCCTTTCTTCCTCCCCAGTGCAAACACATTAAAAAATACCCTGCACACAAGTAGCTACTAAAAAATTAAGAAGTTAAAGACCCACCACAAATTAGGCTAACTCATGTGCAAAAATTGCCCACAGAAGCAATACCCTGGAATGTAAATAGCCTCATTAACTTTAGAAAAGCTGATTATTGGCCAAACATCTTATGCTAGACCTGCAGACCTTTTTGAACCCCCATTCCTAGTTTTCCTTATATTTCCCCAAGGACCAAGAAGTCTTACAGACTCCAAACACAACCAACCTAGTCAATTAAGAGGATTTTAGCTTCCCAGCCATGTGTCTCTGGAACTGGTGTGTTGCAGCTCAGCACATTTCCAAGACCTTACAGGACTGGGTCCCAGTTTACAATGGCAGGAGGACCCCAAGGAGGGAGCATATTCCCTTTTCCTTGGCACGTGGTGCAACTTAATGGTACAATAGATTCCATGTAGCTTAGGTTGACCAGTTTGAATACTGCCCAATGTTTAGAATACTATCAATAATGATAAAAAGTTCGACGTAGATGTTTGGCTTGCTGTGACCCTACGGAACATAAATCAATATGGCTCTTTATGCCACCAGACCACTAATGGCAGCAGTTCCTTGGGCAGCACTTTCAACTGGATGATTAAAAAAGCCCATTAGCAGAGATTAAACTGTTTTACAGAACTGATTTTGAGTTGAATTGTATATTATAACTAGATTTTTCTTTAAAAACATGCATTTTACTACTTAGCATGTGAAAACTTTCTCCGAGTTTCATGGGAGCTCGTGGCTAGGCCTTTGAGGGATTTGATTCTGTCCTGTTAAAACCAGTAGTTCATGCCTTCATTGCCCTTTCAGAACTTTCAACCGTGGTATTAGATGCTATGCCAATTTAAGCAAAAACCTCTTTGTTCTCCTTAATATCAGCAGAAAGATTTAAATTTATCAAGAACAGTGGATATCAAAGGCTGGCTCACTTGTTGGTTGTTCAAACTGTAAAAAAAATTTAAAAGTTAACCTTCTGGCTGAAAATACACTGTGTTCGTGTTATAGTCATGCTGAAAATGCTAAATGACCCTTCAGACTTTGCGGAGAAACATTATCTATTCAATTAATGGGCCGTAAAATGATTTAGATAAAAGACAAGCCTGAAATGTCTTTAGAAATCCAAGAGAGGAAAGCTAATACTATCTAATTTCTCAAACTTCAAGGATATAAAAGGTTTAGGAAATGTAGAACATCACTTGCACAGGATTCTGCATAACACTTTAGGAAACCAGAAACTGCAAACTGAAGGGGGGAGGGGAAGTACAATATCCTATATGCGGTAAAACACACGTTAATGCACGAACGCACACTGTCATTTTCCAGGGGCGATGCATTTAATACACTTTCCAGCGAGGATGACTGAAGAACGAGAAGGTCAAGTGATCTGACCGCAGACATTGGTCAATGGCTGTGGGTGACTGGAATTAGTACTTTTCTGGCTCCCACAAACCGCTACACAAGGACCTCTTATAGATATATATTTTTTTTCAATCTGTGAAATAATTTATTAGTTGTCACGGCTGTTATGCCACAATAAACCAGAAATATTACATCTGTATTGATACATACACAGAAAATGTAAAAAAAAAATAAATAGAAAAACAAGGACTTGACTTTCATTGATTCTGGGCAATCTGCTTTGAAGATTTCACCTTATAATTGCTAAAGTTGCAATATTGTCTCAGCTTTACAGAAAACTACTTGAACTTTAATGACATTTTTTTCTTGCATATGTTTTTTTGTCCTGAATATTTTATAGTATGATAGTCTGTCTATTATCAGTTAACAAATATCCTTTCAGCTACACCCCTGTATGGAGATTCTGACTAGAATCTAATAGCAATTAGTCTTTAACGAGTCATGCGTGCTGAATACAAAAATGTTATCTTTGTCTTTCAAAGCCCTGAAAATACTCAGTATTACCACTGAGTCATACATGGCTGTGTTAGGGTGGCTGGTTAGCTCATTATATATATAAAGGTACAAACCAACGTCAAAATAGTAAGAAAGTTGGAGTTGAGACATTTTAGGTGAACTTAACTTTCATGATTTCGGTACATTTAATAGAGGTTTATTGCACCAGGAGATAAAACCCAGTAAAGTAGATTTGAGGTGCTGGATGTCAAGATAAGGAAAGCAAAATGCGAGAAACCAATAAAAATGTGTAAATTGTATTAGTCGAAGGCAAAAAGGACGGTGTCTCTGGGGATAGTGAGGTTTTATAAATAACGCTAAGCTTGCTTTCTAATTGAGGGGTGACCTGGGTGTTCCAATCTCTCTCATCCACTAGTGTCCCTCTCCATGTTGTTGCTGCACCGAGTCTGTGCCTGTTGGGCAAGGGCAGTGCCTTTGCCTGGTGGGGAGCTGCTGGGTGCTCCTCTGAGGGAGGGGGCATTGGCTGGGGGCTTTTCCTTCTGGCCACACTGCAGTTCTTGTGCAAACAGAGCCCTGGAAGAGGCTGCCGAGAGGTGGTGGAGTCTCCTTCTCTGGAGACATTCCAAACCCGCCTGGACACGTTCCTGTGGGACCTGCTCTGGGTGACCCTGCTCTGGCAGGGGGTTGGACTGGATGATCTCCAGAGGTCCCTTCCAACCCCTACCATTCTGTGATTCTGTGATTCTATGTGGCTGTGTAAGCAGCATGAAGCCAGGAAATGGCAAATATTGGTACGGGTGAAATGATGAAAGGTATATGGGTTGTGTGGGTTTGTCTACGAGAGTGACCAGCAGACTGTTCACCCTTCAATAGCTATGACGAGCACTCAACGTTTCTGTGCTGCTGTTGACAGCACCTTCTCCAGGTGAGGTCTTTCTTGGGCACACTGATCCAGAGGTGTTTTCATGAAAAAGCTGTCAAGTTCCTGTTGAGACTTTTCATACCCTCCTTACGCGTGGGAGGCAAGAGCAGGCTTTCTTGAGATTATTTTGAGTTTTCTGATAGTGCAAACCTTGCCAGGGATATGCCATGATTTCTGTTACTGTTGTTTATAACTAGCCCACATGGCCTGAACCCTTTTTTATTCAGGTGCAAATGCATAAACACAGCAACATCATTGTTGCTTATAAAGGCATTCCTGTGACTACTGGAGGGACATCGGGGCAACTGATGCAAGTGAGCAGGTTCTTGGTTACAGTAGTGAAAAAAACTGAGGAGCAATTCAAAAGAATATCTAGGTCAAAATACATATGACAGGCTGAGAGAGTTGGGGTTGTTCAGCCTGGAGAAGAGAAGGCTCCAGGGAGACCTTAGAGCCCCTTCCAGTCCCTAAAGGGGCTCCAGGAGAGATGGGGAGGGACTCTGGATCAGGGAGGGGAGCCATAGGATGAGGGGTAATGGTTTTAACCTGAAAGAAGGGAGATTTAGATTGGAGGAAGAAATTCTTTGCTGTGAGGGTGGTGAGGCACTGGAACAGGTTTCCCAGAGAAGCTGTGGGTGCCCCATCCCTGGAGGGGTTCAAGGCCAGGCTGGATGGGGCTTGGAGCAACCTGGTCTGGTGGGAGGTGTCCCTGCCCATGGAAGGGGGTTGGAATCAGATGATCTTGAAGGTCACTTCCAACCCAAACCATTCTGTGATTCCATGATTCTATGACTAATTAAAGTCCCTCTTATTGTTCAGGGCTGATGGTATTTTTTTGTCTCGAACCAATATGCAGTTGGTGCATACTGTGCTCTCCAGAAGTGAATTACTGTGGTGTGTCAGATGAGCCTTCCTTTTCCTTGGCTATATTAGCCAGTAGAGCTATGTGCTTCATTACTTAGTGTTTTTCAGCTCTTTGAAGCACACAAACTACTAATTACTCAAGCCACGGCTGTTAGGGTGTACAGTGTTTCTACAGGAGTAGGCTACTTCCTCTCTTGCTATTCAGGACAACTAAAGGTCATATGAAACATTTTTTAGAAGAATCTAGCCGCAGTATTTTGCTTATAGCTAGTCAACACGCAACATTCCTGTAGGAAATGTCAAATTGTGCAAGATTTGACTTTTTGTTATAAAAAAAAATAGGCAGACTGAAACCAGAAAATCGTTTTGAGGATGCTATCTGTCTGCACTGCCTTGGGGTGATCTTCTTGATAAAGGCCATGTGTGGTGGATGAATGTTAGACTGAAACCCTGGCACAGTCTGCCAGGAAATTTGCCCCAGATTTAGCGAAAGTTCTCTGAATATGAGGTACTTCTGAAGAAACACTTGGGTGCGGAGCATCTATGCTTGTCTGTGCCATTCAGCTGCCTTCCTGACCCCCAGTTCCACTGTGGGAACCTCCCCTTTGCCCTCATCGCTCGGAGAACAGGAATAGAAATTACTTGACTCACTTTCTTAGTTCAGTGAATTGAGGTAGTTTCTGAGCTGCCAACGGTTCTCATAAAATGGTGCACTGATACCACCCAGAGGGTTTGAGAAAAATCTTTAAGAGGACACCCTGCCCCGGGGTGGCTTTGAGGCTCAGAGCCTGTCCCTCAGGATGAGGGAGATATTTCCCCCAAAACTTGGAAGCAGGGAGGCAAAAGAAGGGGCAGGGAGAAGCACGGAGCAAGAAACTCCGCAGGTTTAAAGTTCACAGAGATAGTGGAGAAGCGGAGAGTGGCACCATCAGAAGTGCTTAAACTGGACACGGAGGGGAACGCAGAGGCAGATACACCCAGGGTGTGCGCAAGTCTGTGGCCAGGAAGAGCACAAGCAGGACACGTTGGGTGGAAAGGGAGGGCAGAAAGATGAAGAGGCAGAAAGCAGCAGCGGGGAGGCTGTCTGCAATGCCAGCGCAGGAGCATGAGAGCTCAACCCCTCCACACAGCTGTTTTCTCTTCTCTGAAATGTCAAAAACCTAAAAGAAATGTATTTGCTCGTCCCTACCTTTCTTCGAGTGTATTTGCACATATGCTTTAAATGAACTCCTGCTTTCTAAGGATAAATCACTGCGCTTCAAACCTTCAGGGGGAAGCTTCAGCGGACTGGCAGTCAGGAGGCTGAGAGGTCTTCTGGTGGTGAGCAGGGCTCTAACAGGACACGCTGGCAAACCATATAAAGCAGCGAAATACAATATAGCTATAAAAGGGAGCACAGATGCCACGTTATATTGATATAAAACGTTATTTCCCCCGTTTCTTTATTTCATAGTCTGAATTTCCAGCCTTTCCGGAGCTATCGCGACCTTTGGGTGTTTTAGGTGACATGATATTGCCCTCTTCTGGCCAAATATCGAAATGACTTTTTTTTTTGGGGTTGAGGTTAAAGAGTACAGCCAAGCCTTTCTCCCGGTGGCTCGGCTGAGAGCAGCTACAAAAGGCAAGTCATGTTAAGTCAAGGCTTAGGAGTCCCCTGTGATAACCGCAGAGGGCAGGAAGGAAAAGCCACAGCTCTGTAACCCCCTGTGTCACAGCGCTGCTTGGATGGACCGGCGTGGGCCACCACACCTCGCCGTGGCTGGAAGGATCAAGGACTTGGTGCATCCTCAGCCCCAGGCACTGATTTTCCTCAACCACGCAAATCCAAGATTTAGACAACTAAGACTGGCCTGCACAGGGCTTTTCCTACACATGAATGCAAGCACATGTCTCAAAAACCCACAAATTAATGTTGCTAGGCCTAAGTGCTGGAAAGTCTACGTTAAGGCCACAAAATCAGGACAGTGGTGGTCATAGACTGAGGTGGTTTTTGATTTTTTTTCTTTGTCTGCCTTCAGCTTTTAAAGTGAACTTTTTTCAGGTACTCTTCTATAAAAAAAATAATCCTAAACTCTTCATGGGAAAAGATTTTTTGTTAAGGGTCTACGGTCTCTAAGGCAGGAACTTAATGTATGACACTCTCGGAGTGTCCACCTTTAAAAAATAATTCCACCTTAGCCTGTTTGGTATAATGTAAATGTTTTGTTTGCACTATCTGTTTCAGTAAAGTCTCAAAACCTGAGAGTTTCAAAGTAACTATTGCTGACTGTGGCATTCGTTAATCACAGCTGGTCTTCCCTCTATGCCAGTGAAATAGGGTCACTGCACATCTCTGTATATTCTTTTTTTGGGGTGAAGATTAGGAATCTAATTATCTCTCTTCCCAGAATTGGTTGAAGATCTTTTTCACTCCAGTTGGTCAGCGTGGTGTGGCTCCAAGGACAACTTTGGTGCATGACTTCAACGGGAGCTTGGGTTGATTCACTGGTATGGGTAGCAGATCTCAGTGAGACAGCAGATCTACAAAAAAATAAATGTTCATATTCTTCAAACACCAGAACAACAGCTATCTAATACATTTTTAAGCCGTTACTCCAAAATCTCCCTGGATGACATATTTCCAGCATCTCTCCTACAATATTTTTTTTTTTTTTGGGTCGGAGATATGAACTTGGAAGTAATTTCTCCTGTAATTGTTTCACCTTGATGTTGCTTATGTTTATGACATGTTTATGACATGTTTATGACATGTTTATGCAAATGCCATCTTCTCAGTGCGTTACTTGCAGGTGAGTTGCATATAACAAACATATCTATTGCAGGTAACAGAGGGACAATCTGCCGGACAAATGGTTTGCTTAGCACTGTATCACAGGCTGTGGAGATAACTTTTAGCAGCTCCCACCCGTGTATTTCGGTCTTCTGAGACCAGACTTCTGGACCAGATGCCCAAGACTCCAGATCCAAAAAAAAAAAAAGGAAAAAATATAATAATAGCTAGAAATGTGTCTGGTACGTAGAATCACGGGATCATGGAATGGTTCCAGTTGGAAGGGACCTTCAGGATCATCCAGTTCCAACCCCCTGCCCTGGGCAGGGACACCTCCCACCAGACCAGGTTGCTCCAAGCCCCATCCAGCCTGGCCTTGAATCCCTCCAGGGATGGGGCAGCCACAGCTTCTCTAGGCAACCTCGTCCAGTGACTCATCACACTCGCAGCAAAGAATTTCCTCCTAAGATCTCATCTAAATCTCCCCTCTTTCAGTTTAAACCCCTTCCCCCTCATCCTATGGCTCCCCTCCATGATCAAGAGTCCCTCCCCATCTCTCCTGGAGCCCCTTTAGCGACTGGAATTAGGTACATATTCCTGAATGGTGTTTGTACTAGCGAAATTCCTAGGATTTGCAGGTCTTCCAAGAACAGTCAGCAATTGCAAACAAATGGCCCACTAAGAGCAGCTGCTGGTTTTGTCAACATGTCCTTTCATGTCTTCATTTTCTTAGACAATGTAGGACAGATGGTTCAAGTATTTAGCTGCAGGTACAACTGCAACTGGGGTAGGAAGGGTATCTTTAATGCAGTGCAATCAACCTTCCAATCTATTTAAAGAGGGTTATCATTGTTTCTTACCACTCAGCAGAAACAGGGGATGAAAAGACACCAGCACTTTCTGAAATAGAGCAGAAAATTGGGGTTGTTCTCATCCTCCCATTCTGCCCTGCTCCACGGTGCACACTCAAACACGCAGAAGTGCTCGTGGTTCTGGACCCGAGTGAGGTATAGGTTTAGAGCAGATGAAATAATGGCACAATAATGTAACATGTTGATAGGAAATCACTTTTCAATACTTGAGACTTTGTCATAGATCAGAATAATGAAAGCCACCCACCATCTAAGCTCAGAAAGGGAAAGTTTTACGGGGAAAAAGAAAATACTTTCCAATATAGCTATAAACTTTATTTATAAACAACAATGGTATTGAATAATTTGTAATGTATGCATAATGAAAACACTAACATAGCTTTTGGACAGATGTATGAGCAAGCAAAGAATGACAATTGGCAGATATATACATTTAGTTCTGAGATCAGATATAGTATATAGGCAACCAATACACTGCCAAGAGACACAATTCCTTAGGGCACATTCAGGAGTTTTTTTCTGGCTTTCTGTCTTTGCTCATGAATATAAGTCAGTTCTGCTGTAAATCTGGACATCAAGTCCTGGGTGAAACATATTTCTATGTCCCTGCTGTTGGTGTTTGACTAAGACCAGCTATAGAATAATTGTGGAGATGGTTCTGTGGGAGGTGGCCTTTATGCTTGGAGTGGGTTGGGTGGCTTGTGCAGGAACACAGCGTTCAACCTGAAAAAGAAATTCAGACAAAACACTAGGGTAGAAGCTAGGACTGGAAGAAGACTGCTCAGATATCTCCCATTTCTTTTCTTCTGAAAAATACATATTTGAATTCACAAAATCATGTCATTACTTACATTTTTTAGACCATTGAGCAATGGTCTAATTAAAAAATAAAAATTATTTTTTTTTTTTTTCATTTGCATGTTTACAGAGTAACATTTCAGATTTTTTTCTGTTCGGACAGAATTTCATCTAGACCTCCTGAAATGAAATTTTACTCTGTTTTATAATAGATCAAACAAGGCTTAAACAATGCTGTATATAAATGTGGGTGTGGATTCCTGTCTCCCTCATGTTCTCCCTAGCAGCTTTTGAACGCCACAAAACCAGATCAAGCTGCAGCCCTAACTTGTAGATGGGTCGAATTAGGTGAGTTGGATCCTCTCCAGATTGTCCAACAAAGCCAGGGAGTGACTTTGATGCGCAGACCCTTTTTTTTTTTGCAGGGATTGCAAAGCCTGGAGAAAGTACTGGCAAAAGTTTGATCAATTCCTGTGCCAGGAGAACTGGCTCCCTGATTACAGTCCAGCAGACAGTTAACTGCACTTTAAGTTCCTTCCTCATTAATATTTCCAGAAGTAGGAAGTGTTGCTGTAATGAGCTATTTTTTGATGTTGATTTAAATGATTCATAGAATTTAAAAGGACTCTGTTATGTCATCGCAGTTATTGACCAGTGATATCTACCACGCTACCACTGCCCTTTAAAAGATGACAGAGATTTTTATTGTTAATGAAAACAAGCTTTAAAAATACCCTTTAAGAACATTTCATTTTCTTTAATGCAGTCAGCTGAAAGTACCCAGACTTTCCAAACCCATTAAATTCTGATTTCCCCCTTCCTCCCTTTGCTGGGTCAGGTTGAGACTTTAGGCCAGTGCTTTGTGTTGTGCAGGGTGGCCAGGGCTGTCTTCCTCCTGCGTGACGTGGTGAGAGGTGTCGCAGCAACGAGATGGCAGGTGCCAGTTGAGAGAGAGACATTTTCCATGTGGGTCTTCCACATCCGAATTATAATGAAATGCAGGCTACAGCCAGTAAAATGTACACTGTCCCCATGTTTATTCTTTTTGCTTGTTTTTGTCTCCACACAGAATCACTTTAAGAATGACTTACAAGTATGGAATAGATTCAAAGAATGGTTTGGGTTGGAAGGGACCTTAAAGATCATCCAGTTCCAACCCCCCTGCCCTGGGCAGGGACACCTCCCACCAGACCAGGATGCTCCAAGCCCCATCCAGCCTGGCCTTGAACCCCTCCAGGGATGGGGCAGCCACAGCTTCTCTGGCAACCTGTTCCAGTGTCTCACCACCCTCACAGCAAAGAATTTCTTCCTAAGATCTAATCTAAATCTCCCCTCTTTCAGTTTAAAACTGTTACCCCTCATCCTATGGCTCCACTCCCTATGTATGTATGCTCCTCTTCTCTGCTTCCCAGGTAATGACCCCGTCTGGAGGCTGTAATTAAGAGCACACACTACCTCTTATCTCCTTAGAGACTGCAAGAGAAGCTCGCTGTTGCTTTTTCCATCTGACAAATGAAGAGATCTCCTTTCTGCCTGTCAGCTGTGAGGCAGACCAGGACCTCTTTCAAAGTGACCAGCCTGCCACCTGGCAGAGCTGCACACAGTCAACCACACAAAAAATATGGGGTTCCTTGTATCACTGCAAACATGGGGAAAGACCCTTTGGGTGTCTCGAGCCAGTGTAACTGCAGCAGTTGCAGCAGAGATTTAGGACAAGGTCTGGGGTGTCCTTGCGGAGATTTCTGAGGGATTTTCTTTGCATGTGTGGTGCTTCACATCACAGCTTGTACGGAGTCTCTTCAGCCCTCACTGGCATGACTCGGTGCTTCTGTGAGGCAGATGGTGTCCAGATGGATGAGCTATCATCTGCCTCAGCTCAGCCAGCCAGAACAGCCGGGGAACTTGTGTGAGGGCAGTAACTGGTACTGAGGGAGGTCATTAAGGGATTGCTTTGTAAAGGATGAGCTTTGACATCCAGGACTTGCACATAGGAGCTGTACTGCCTGACCTTTAAAATACGGTTTAATTAAGATGGATGCTCAGTATATTTGTATCCACAGGTTCAGCTACTGAGGTGCAACATCACACGACCACGGATGCACGGCTTCTCACCCTGGGCTGGTGGGTGTGAAACCAGCCCTTGGGGCTCCTCAGCACTCCCAAGTCTGGAGCTAACAGGGTCCTGGCTTAGATTTGCCTGCCCTTGCTGAGGTGGGACAGGTCCTTTTCCCACTTGTTGGGTGATGAAGGGAGGCTCTCAGCTCCCTCTGTGCTGGGGTGGCAGGGGAAGGCCAGTAGCCTGCCCCAGGTGGCCCTTGTCTGAAGGCAGCATGGAGGCTGGTGGCAAGGTGGGACTGGCTTGTTCGCTACGTGCATGGGAAGCATGTTTTGTTTTCCCTTCCACCTACACGCGGGCCTACAGAGAGACCTGAGGCTGCTAACCGTTTAGGTTATTCTGTCTTGCGGCACGGTGGGGCTGTCAGGACCCCCAGCTGCACTGTGTTGTGGTTTAGGCTGAATTGGCCAATTAGAGGCCACAGATGCTCTCCCCCCACTTCTTGTTCCACTGAGAAGAGGAGGAGGAGAGATAAAGAGATTTATGAACTGAGAAGGAACTGAACTACTTTAATGAAATATTAATAATAAAATAAAAAGGAAATAATGAAAATAGATACAATATATACAAACCCGTATCAAGCTCCCGGGATGATGTAACTGGCAGGCACTGGGGAAGTCCCAGACTGGACTCAACGATGGATGAGAACTGGATTCCAGCTCTGGAGTGAGGANCTCTGGAATGAGGAACACACAGACTGGGATCCAAGGCAGATGAACAGAGAGGATCCTCCTCAGATGTCGGCCATTGAAGAAAGAGCTGACCCTGTGATCCCTCAGCTTTTATACTGAGCATGGGGCAGGTAGGATGGAATACCCCTGTTGGTCAGGTTTGGGTCATCTGTCATGTCTGCTCCTCCCTGCAGGTGGGACCCCTCTATGCTTTTTCATTTCTGACCCTCCGATGGAGCAAATAATGGAATTAGCTGTCCTTGGTTGTTATAGCAATAAGTATAAGCAAGAGCATCCCTGCATACCATTCCTTGGCATGAAGTACAAACATTGGCCTTACCACTCTGAGAATGAAGACTTTTCTGCACAATACACTATTAATTTCAGAGAGTTAGAAGGGGCCTAGCTAAGAAGTAAAATTACTGAACAGGAAGTTGGTTCTGTTTTACCTCAAACCAGGACACACTGGCACCGCATAGCTCGTATGAACGCTTTCTTTTGAAGGTAAACGGACTCAGTTCTGACAGGGCTGGAGTTCGATAAATGTAATGAACCAAACCTGGTTCCAAGGTGGGGACTTGGGAGCAGAGTCAATCTCCCTTTTCTTTCTCTGCCTTTCACGTTTCAGGCAGATAGTACCATGCAGTTATAAGGATGACGGCAACACACATGAATGTTACCAGATGAAAGAGTCTTCTTAACACTGGCACTGGCACTTTTGGTTTAGTGGACATTGCAGACCATTGTATTACAGTCTAAACTACCTTTCTGTGGTACATAGAGTTTTCCTACAGACCATCTCGAGGTGGAGTTCATAGTTATTCTTGTGGTATTCATCCCAAAGTGTTCAATTTTCAGTGGGTCAGCTTGGGAAAGAAATCAGAGGCGCTCTACTGCTCTTGTGTACTTTCCGTTCTTGTATGGATAAGGTCTTTGACTATAGAATCATAGAATCATCTGGGTCAGAAGGGACCTTTAAGGTCATCTAGTCCAACCCCCACGCAGGCAGCAAGGACACCCCCAATTAGACCAGGTTGCCCAGGGCCTTGTCGAGCCTCACCTTGAATATCTCCAGGGATGGGGCCTCAACTACCTCCCTTGGCAACCTGTTCCAGTGCTCCACAACCCTCATAGTAAAGAACTTATTCCTAATGTCTAATCTAAATCTGCTTTTCTCCAGTTTAAAGCCCTTACCCCTTGTTCTGTCGAATATCCATCTGTTCTGTCTATACCCATCTACATGTGAAATCTTTCATTGTCTTACGAAGCATTGATATAAAAGGTACAAAGACTAACAAAACAAAGACAAAAATTCACCAGCTGTGGTAATTAAAGGTTGTGGAATTTATTTTTTTTTTTTAAATACAGACTTCAGTTCCCACATCTTCTTTGCTGTTCACCTTAAGTCAGCTAGCTTAGGACTGGAATTAACCAAGTAGGCATTGCTATTCTCATTGAGAGTCTGAGAAACAATGAACTGATTGGCATGTGGTATCATAGCAGGCTTTAACAGTCATTAAAAAATCATTAACAGTGATTTGGCTTGTTTGCCCATTGTTTTGAAGAAATGCTAAGTAACTGCTATTGTTGATGCTAATTTTTAAGTAGATTGTTATCCAGCTGCTCTTTAATGGTGTTACCTCCAAGGTCATGTTGGGAACAGCTTGATTCAGTTTGGATGAACTGAAATCACAGCTGTACCCTGAGCTGCCTGTTAGTACCTGCCCTCGCTGTGCCCAACTCCTTGCAGCCGGTCTCTTTTCAGGAGCTTTTTCCTTCTACTTCACACCCAGAAATCCCTGTCCCCCTGTGCATACAAGCCTGGGAGGAGGTGGTTGTTCTCAGGTACCTGCCCTGATGTGTCCCCAGGAGGCTGGGGACATCCACAGGGCAGCTCAGCCCTGGATAATCCGTTAGGGTTATTTATTGCAGCCGAGACTAAAGCAGCCCCATACCTAAGTGACAGCAACAAGAGCATCCAGCAAAGTCCCTCGCTGCACTGAAGTACTGGCTTGCTGGAGGCAGGCTCCTGCAGCCCTGAAATATCACTTTTGCTAATATCCTCCCTCGATTCCCCAGGAGCAGCCAGGATTACGGATACCCAAACTGATAGATGTCTGATACACATGTTTTTTAATAACTGCATCATAAAATATTCAGCAACCCCCGGGACCGCAGTGCCTGGTCTCTAGCCATGACCCAGCATTATTCTCTGAGCAGCTGCCTCTCAGGGCCTGAGGGCTTAATTTAGACTCCATTGAGGTGAGCAGGAGCTTTCTGGTGGCACTGCTGATGCTGGATCTTGCCCAAAGGCCCAGATCCTTCTTCATCTTATTCCTGTAGAATGTTCCTCCTTAAAGAGTCTGTGCTAGAAGCATTACCTGTGTTACTGCTGTACCATGCTGGCCTCCCCAAACCTGAGCAAATACCTCCTGAATCTCTTTCCTCTTTGCATATTGCTTGGGAAAGAATTTGGGTGCTATTTTTCCTCTGAGGACTAGGATAGATAAGCATAGAAGAAAGCCCTGCTATGAATCTAGGTGACACAACACTGGATGTGGTTTGAGCATCCCTAGACAGCATCACATCAGTCACAGGCCTTGCAGGGCACAAGGTCTCATGGCCACACCACATAAACCCCATTTCTTAAGAGTTTAATCACATGCAGGATAGAGGGCATGGTTAATCAATCAAACCTGTCTCGGAGCTGCAGGTCTACCCGTGTCGCTTCTGGCCAATGGACTTTGGACCTACTATCAGGACATGCAGTTGCAGAGAAAAATTCCCAGTTTCAGACTTGCCAGTTGTATCTCTCTGTGTTATTTTCAGCTGTGAATTCTTTTCTCCTTGGTTGCTCTGTGCCTTTAGAGTAGGTTAAGGGTAATGTAGTGACCGGCTTATTTGTGTCCTCCTTTATTATCGCAGCTCAAGCGAATGCCTTCTGGAAGACATCACCCCCGAGGATACCACTGACTGAATCAGCCTTGCAAGCTCTTGTAATGTACCTGCAGCCGGGCACAAAGAGGATTCACGGCTACTAAACATTTTCTGGCCACTGGAGGAAACAGCTTATCTCGAATGCTGTTCTTGGAAATGAGAGCGGCTCGGAGCATCAGCCCCGCTGCTCTTCTAGCAGCATCCCTGTGGCGCTGGCAAAATGCACTGCCTATTAAACAAAGTATGGCTAATACCCTTAATGACTACATTAAAGGGGGCCCTCTCCTTAACAGATTTTCCTTGATTCTTGGAGGTGAGGCTGTTGGGATTAAACAGTGCAGCAAGAGCCAAGGGGACAGAGTCAGCTTTCATAGAATCATAGAAT
>VXAK01000399.1:22081-34039 GCA_013399435.1 Arenaria interpres | reverse complement strand
GGTACCCCTGTTCCGCAGATCCCACGCTTCCCCCGGGTCCTCTCCATCTAGCCGGAGACTCTATCCCAGATCTTCCAAATGCTGCAGAGTCATGGTACCCCAGAGAGGCCGAGCCAGACTCCCTCGACCCTGCTGCTAGCTAGACTCCCCCTCCCCTTTGTCCGGGAGGGGGTCCCTAGGGTCAGCAGCTCAACGAGGCCGGCGCAAGCCCCTGTATTCCCAAAGGGCTTCTGCACAGATGAAGTTTCAGCAAGGAGCGTGTCTAGGCCCCCCGCATCTTCGGCGGCCGAGTCCCTGCAGGCTACAGATAGGAGATACACCCAGGCTCCCCGTAAACCAACAAACAAAAAAAGCAGGCATGCCCTCGGGAGACAACTGAATTTTCTTCCGAGGGGCAATAGGGCTTATTTCCCAGCGCCTGCCCGGACGTTAGGGCTGGGAGCGCTTTCCACTGGCCGTAGGGAATACCAGTCATTGCGCTCCCCCCAAATCGTCCGCTGCTGGGTCTGTGGAAGTTGTTGCCTCTGTCCCGGCCCTCCCCAGCCCACCGTGCCCCTCTCCGCCAGGAATCCCGTGGATGGTTTCAGACGGATGCAGTTGCTGCCTTTTGGTTTTGCCTGAAGCGGCTCTCAAATTTAGAGATAACTTGACTGGGATTTTCTTCACCTCCTGATAATTCAGTGCTCTCCTCGGTGATTTGGGCTGGGTTTGGGGGCGTATTTCATTTCTCTCGTGCATGCAGTCGTATAATTCGGGAAGCCGATACGAGCCTTTTGCTCCACAGCGAGGCGTGTATTGTGGTTAAACGCCCGTTTAGCTGCTTTTCCCAAATTCTCCTGGAGCGGCATTTCGGTTGCTTTCTCCGGGCTCTGCTCCTCGGCAACCTGATACCGCTCCTCCTGTCCCCTCGTCCTTCTCGGAGCACATCTGCCGGAGGAGCAGGGTGCTCGGGACCGTCCCACGGCTCGAAGAGACGGGCAAAGCACAGCACCCAGCCGGGGTGCAGCGCGGGGGGAGGCAGGGAGGGAGAGGGGGGGTTGCGCGCCGCTGTGCTGTGTCTGCAGGTCGCTACAGGAAATCCGAGGTACCGGGAGTGAAATCTAGATGAGAGGTGGTAAAGAGCGTGTAGAGGGCAGCAGTGGGGATAAGATCTTGCCTTCCCCTGACAGGGCTGGGGCCACTCCTCCTCTGGAAAAAAAAAAAATTAGAAATAATCCCAAATGCAAAAAAATAATATACACGCTCCCCCCCGCCACACACACACACACAGAGCAGCAACACGGTAGAGTTTTTCCTTTCGGCTTACACATCCTGAGCTGGTTTGTGCATTTTCTGCGCATCTGTAGCGAAAACGTAATTAACATGTGGTTATTATTTTCTCTCCTGAGTAACTTTCCCTTGCCCTCCTCCAGGCCTCTCATCAGAACAGGCCTAATCAGATTTGGGTGGCTTGAGAGCTGGGACTGTGCACTGAGAAGGGGGCATCTGCCTTAGGTGGTGGTCAGAGCAGATGGTGGTCTTCTCAAAGAATGCACTGGGAATAGGAACAGCAGTGCGGACGGATGTCTGGCACAGAGACTGTTCAGATTTCTTTTTCCCAGATGAACGTCCCAAAGATGCTGGACATTTAACACATACAATTAAAAAACCCCTACGCAGATAAACACACGAGGTTTAGCAGTGTAGGACATTGTTGTCTGGCAGCCCTGTTCGGGTACAGGCGGGATGCTGCAGCCTTTAGGTCAAGGAGTTGGAAAAAAAAACCAACGCATTTAGGCTGTACCGAGGAGGAGGAGGAGGGTATCTTTGTGTGCTACTGCAGCACAGACAATGGATACAGCCCAAAGTGCCCGGGTCTGCCCTTCTTTCACGTGGATAAGGCACGCTGAGGTGTAAAACACCTACTTATCTGCGGACTGGACCGAACCCCCGGCGCTGGATAGGCAGCTCTCTGCCTTCTCCCCAGATTTGCTAAGAACTGTGGGAGAATTTGTTGGTGACAAGGTGCTAAGATGCAGTTCATTATAATCTCCTGTCCCTCTTGTCCTAAGCATTTAGCATCATTTAGACAGTCTTTCTCATACAAATGCGGGGCGAGATGGAGAGGCGGCCATGGCTTGGGTGACGACAGGGGGGGGGCTGCGGGTGGGTTTGGCCATAGGAGCGGGGTGCGCAGGGGAGGGTCGGCCCCAGACTTGGGGGTCGGGCATTAGCTGTGGGACTGGTTCCGCTCGCTCTCTGAATCGATGCCGTACTTCGCCCGTGCGTGGTGGGAGCTTGTCACAACTCCGGAGCGGCGGCCAAGCCTGGCAGGACAGATTCATCCTGGCAGCCCGTGATGCAGGCTGGAGGGCTGCGGGGTGAGGCAGGGGGGAAGCCTGGCGTCAGACCGGCCCTTCGGGGACCGTGCGGGGGCTGGGGGATTGGGTAGGCTCTGCAGGGCTGCCCGCGTTTGATTTGGCTTTGTCCCGCTCCTTCCCCGTCCCCGGCAGAGCTGACACGAGGTTCTGGGGTTCCCGCGGGCGTTACTAAAAGGCTGAGGACGTTTGTGCGGGTGGGTTGGTGTTGTACGAGTACAGTTCACCTGCGCTGGCTCCCTGGGAGCCAGATGTTCAAAATTATTTCACAGTCGTGCCTGGTGAAACTCGCCCGAGGAGAGGTGCGATCATGGCTTGGGGGGAGAGCTGTAAAGAGAATCAGTGAGGCCAAAAAGCAAAATGGATGGAGGCGTTTCACCGACAGCAGGAAAAGCATCACAGGGGACACCGGATAAATCTCACAGTGCAGCCTGTCCCTAAATACATTTTAGCTCCAGAGACAGGGAGCGTTGTGATGCGAAAGCCACGGTGCCAGGCCTTGGGACAGCATAGCACAGTGGCAGAACGCTTGAGCTGAGAAGCCGGGCATGTCGGAAAGATGCTGCTCCAACAGCTAATAGAGGCTACATTTTTCCTGGAACAAGTACCCTTCAATGCCCATATTCAGTGCCCCAAAAAAGCTGCACATCTATAACCTCTAAGAACATTAGTCAACAGAAGGTTTTCACTATGTGAATAACCACTTAGACTTTCTGTGGACTTCAAGTGATAAAAAAAAAATAAATCAAGCCCGTTCAGAAGAGCCTTAGACAAGGCAAATGGGCCTGAGGGTATTATCTGAGAAATTGTCTATTACTTCTATAGCACAAGCCTTACTTAGAGCATACAGAGCCTTCACCTGCTATGAAATAGCCTACCCCTGAGCACGTGGGGCAGCCCTGGCTTTTCCAAGGAGCTGAACCGACGGCAGGTTTACATTTAAATGCGCACTTAGGAGACCGGCACGATGCTGGCCTGGGTGTGCGGACCCATCCAACCCAATCCGGAGAAAATCTACATCGATATGCCTTCCAGATTCAGCGCCGAGTCTGCACAACATCAGGACCAGTTTTTACTTCTGAATCTACTCCTGGTGAGTCACAGCAGTGCTACCCAGTCCTCTGGGCCTGAGAGATGGCTTAAGCCCACCAGGCAGTAGCAAAAACCCCCAGTACCTTTGCAAGGTGAATTTAAAGAGCTCTGACGATCTGCAGTTACGCAGACTGGCAGAATGAAGTTCCTCGCCCAGCTGGGAGCAGGAGAGTTGGCAGCAGAGCCCGTTTCCAGCTCCTGCCCACTCCCACCCCTCTGGGACAGCCTGCTGAAGCCACTTCTAGGGATAAGGAGGGGGGAAAACGGCATCTAATTCAGTCCTTGGTGGTTTTTTTTTTTCTGCCAAGGCTGCAAGCCTGATTATAAGGCAGCCCCACCGTGGTTGTTGGTGTTGTGAGACAGCGCACATGGCGCAGCTCCAGAGGGAGATACCACCGTCCCCAGACAGCCTCCGCCTCGGGGACTGGCTTTGGTCACCAGTGCTGGCGAGACCTGGAGTCACATCAGCAAAGGTCCCATATCCCACTTTTCCTCCCAGTCCCAGTCCCCTGATACATCTGACTGAACAGTTTCTAAAAGAATAATCTCTCTTTGCCATCTACGCTGTACATCCTATGTGATTCCAGGAACACCGATGGCATTGCTGATCCGAGAGGAACAGCATTTTTTGGGTAACTTTCATCCAAAGGTTCTCTCCCTCACCCCACAAGTGCTTTCAAATTTGTGGCTCTTGGTGGGTATCACTCTGAAGAAGGTAAAAAAACAACCAAAGAAAGCACAGCTCTGCAGGGCCTTGTTAAATGAAGTTAAAATGGAAAGAAATCCAGGTCTGATAAGGTGCCGTTGTTCCAGCTCTTCAGGTTACGTCCCACCTTTGCAAAGGAAGAGGGGTCCAAGCACTCAGGGCCCCGAATGAAGGAGAAGCTGGGAGGACTGTACAAGAGCAATGTGTAGGCTGTTCTCAGCTCTTCTCATGGGCCATGACTCAGAGGGGCTTGCTCTGAGCAGGGGAATTCGGTCGCTGACTAAGGAGAGCCGCAGAGCCCCGGCGAGGTGGCCACGCTCCTTTCAGCGAGGACTTTCTCAAGAATCTCTTTGTCCAAACCATTCTCAGCAATAATCTTCTGATAGTATCATTTCTACAGTCTTGGTTTTGCTGTTACTTTAGGCCTGATATGAGCGGTCTGTGAACTTAACGTTGTGGGCAAAGAAATGGTGGGGAAACGACGGAGGTGTGGAGGACCATTGATGGCGTGTCCATTTGCCCAGCTCGTGCGGGTGCTCTGCCTTCCCAAAACCTGGTCTGCGTTGCTGTGACAGAGGAATGCATGTTCCTCTGTACCTCTTTTCGTTAGTGCAAATTAGCAATTACCTTCCCCTGATCCTATATTAGCTGTGCCCACCTCTAAAGAATTGCATCAAGATGGGCCAAAGCCACCCCTGGGTTTTGGTGCCTGGTTTAATTAGCTGATTGTAGCGAAGGCAGGTACCTGTTGGCCAAAATCATCGTCTTTTTTGGAAGGCTGCTGAATTCCACTTCTATGGCTGGTGCCAAAGAGTAGCAATTTATTTGAGGAGGAATAGCTGCAGACCGTGTGTGCGTGTACACGGGAGCAGACAGTAGGAGCAGAGGTTTGGCGTAAGGGCTTCTTCCCTGCGTGTCTGAGATTAAGGCAGCAGAGTTAAGTTAAGCGGAGGGTGGTTGTGTCTTACCAGCGTGGTACAGGGCCTTTCGTGGACTGACAGGCAGGAAACTGAGCTGCTGTATGAATGGTTTCCCTCCATCCTTGCTCTGCTTTGGCTCAGCAGCCCAGAGAGTCACATTTCCCATCTGACACACGGGCAGAGGTGATGCTGGAGGCTCAGACAGACACATTCCTCGCCGAGAGGAAGGGGGTGTTCTGGGGAAAATGGGGTAACTCAGTCTCTGTGGCTGAGTTTGGGTTTTCTGCTTGCCAGATGAGATGATGGGTCTGTGTTATGGGAGTCTCTGGGCTAAAGAATGGANCCCAAAAAAAAAAAGGACAATAAACTTTGGGCCCCCTGGCTTGGCTTGCATTTGAAGAAGCGATCTCAAAGCAAACCCTGAGTCATCCATTCATCCAGGCTGCCGAGACATCCCAAACTTTCTGGGTTTCAGCGCTGCGTCTGTGCTGGTGCCCAGTTACCCGTAGGGCATTCCAGTTTGCGGTCTCACAGCACTGGGACAAGCAGCCAGCCCGGGGAGGAGCTGGTCCCTTGGGGATCCATTCACGTTTGTCATTCCCATCGGCGGTTCGGCTGCCGGTCGTGCGGCTCCCGGAGCTGGGACCAGGGATCTCTGCCGGGCTGGGAGGAGGCCTGCCTGCTCCCGCTCACCTGCGCTGGGCGTTTTGATCCAGCAGAAAAGCCCTTGAGCTGGTGACAAAGGTCTGGATGTGGGCTGGAAAGTACAGTCCTGTCTCTTAGCAACTGGTTCCTACCTCTGAGCTCTCGGAGCCGTGTGTGGGACAGAGAGCATCAGTCACGCTCCTGCTGCAGCAGCAACGCGCCGAGGAGGGGATGGGGGGGATCAGGCCGGCTCCAGCCACCGCCAAGACGCTTAAAGAAGCTCAGGCATTTCTAACACAAGCAGTCATCTGTGGGTCCTAATCAAAGCTTCGGTTTAATTGCTTTCCTCGTGCCCTTCTCTGCACGGGCAAGGGAGCGGCGATTGGCTGGCGGCGGCGGCTGCCTGGCAGCTACCTCCGAGGCTGCTCCGCACTGCCCCGGCTTTTTTTTGGTCACAGGGGTGGGAGGAGGAAGAGGGAGGACACGGCCCATGTATTTCTAGAAAAATTAGATGTCATAAGGGTCCTTCCCTGAACTCCTCTGCACCGCACTTGGGAATCCCCCGTCCCTCCCGCGGACATTTGCATTGCTATTTTCTCTCTCGGTGCTGGGTTCTGCTGTTTCACCCTCATGTTTCCTCCTCCTAACCAAAAGCAGCTCCTCTCTGGTGAGCGTTTCTCAGAGGCTGCCTTGCCAAGCACAGTTTCATAAACATTTTCACGAATCCTCTGCTTTGTCCTCCTAATTAACCATCCAATTGGCCCCCAATGGAGCCTTCACCTCTCCTGCGAAGATCCTGCTTGCACAGATTATAACCTGTCAGCTGCCAATTTATTCCTCACACAGAGGGCAGGTTTTATTAATTGTCTGGCTGCCCTGCCCCGTTTGGTTTACTCTCCCTTTCGTCTGCTCCCAGTAGCATCCCTGTTTGGAGACGCAGACTCACAGAAAGCCAGGGGGGCCCAGATGTGAAGCAGCTCCATACGAACCGTGTGTCCAACCTGCCGTGATGTGGCTCTTAGACCAGATGTGATGGGATGTTGCTGGCCTGTGTCAGACCTGGGAGAGGGATCTCTCTGGATGGATTACCACGATGGAGCGTTAAAACATGCATGACTTGTGCTCCCCCCACATGTAGTCAAGAGCTCAACAAAATCCACTTGGCCGTCCCAGGTTAGTGGGGAATCCTTCCCGGGCATCATTTACAAGTCAGAGCTGGGATTTTGGAGAGTTGGGTTCCGCCTTGTGTGCTTATGTTGGAAACATCCAGAATACAGAGGGGGGCTTACCGGAATGCAGGGAGAGACCTAACAGATTTCCATCAGTGGCTCTCCCCCATGCCCTCCCCCCCAGTTCCCTGTGTAGGACCCCTCACCCTTACAAAGACACGTGTAAATGAATAAACCCAGAATAAACGCACGCGGTGACAGCGGTAGACGACGGCTCTCACCAAGGGTAGCTACTGGGTTCCCACGCTGGGAAAGGGGGTGATGGAGTCCAGCATGACCATCATTTAAGGCGCAGTATTCTTGAACCCAGCGCACACTTGCAGGGAGCAGCGAGTGATGCGGTGGGATAAAGCGGGAGATCGGCATTTCCAGGCTCCGGCACCAGGGACGGGCTGTGGTGAAGCCACCGTGGCACGGCCGGGCTCAAGCCCTGCAGTGCGCTTACCTGGCGAGGAGGCTGGGTTTGGGGAGGGGAGGGCGTGCAGGCGTTTTTACACACCCCCCCCTTGCGAACGGCTGCTGAGCTGTCAGCATTTTCCTGGAGGCACATCTTGCTCTTCCTGTGGGAGTCTCCCAACTGTGGCCCACATAACTCGGAATTGCCGGGGAACGGGGAGCTGACACCAGGATGCCACGCATCCAGGGCTCAGCCTCTCAGCCCAGCCCGACCTTGATTCACTCTAGCGTCATTTGTAACTTATTTTACATAATTTTGCTTGCCACTGACGAGCTGAACTGCCGCTGCTGCTCTCTGCCTCCTCCTCCTTAGTTTCATTTTGACATCCCCGTGTCCGCGCTGTAGGTATGATGATGCTGCACGGCTGCCCTATCGCTGCTGGGTCTATTCCCAGGAAGAGAGGGGTCACCTTGCTGTGACAGGTAACCTCATCACTCGTTACCGTGCCTCGTCCCCCTCCAACTTGAAAGATTTTTGCTTCCGTAGTGATCTTTATTAGATTAGTGCCTCGGTGCTGTGGAGATTGCTCACACTGATAAGTTACTTCAAGAAAGAGCCAGCTCTAGACATGTTCCGAGTTTGTGTTACAGCTATCTATTTTCAATATTTTTTAGATGCCTAGTTTTAGATTTCTTTCAGGATGCTGTGGAATATAAACCCCTATTCTAATTATAAATGCAGTCTACCATTTTTCCCCCCTTTTTCCCACCCCTGAAGCTTCCCCCCCAAGTCACCTAGAACAAGATCCAAATGACATTAAGCAGTAGCTAGCCATCTTTACAGATTTATTAAAAAAACAAAACCAAACACAAAACCTCACATTTTAACTCTACCTATATCAAAACACTAATAAATACTGCAATATTATAATAATCCCCAAATAATAATGTCCATGATACCTTCCCTGGTAGCAAGCCACCGTGTGATGTTATCCCATGTAGGTCATGGCACGCCGCAGAGCCCAGCTGTGCCACGGTCTCCAACTGATGGGTGAGAAGACAGTGGCCCTGGGGGGGTGATTTTCCAGGCAGCTCAGTCGGGTGCTCAGCCTTTCTCACCAAAAACATGAGAAAGAGTGCTCTGACGGCAGCTTGGACTGCTCCATGGCCTCCGGTATTTTGTTATCCTTCAAACATCCTGCTCGCCTGCCCTGTAATCCTGCCCACAGGCAGGGCAGCGCCGCCTCCCCGCTCCTTCCCGGCAGCCGGGCGCGGGGTGAGGTTTATTGGGGAGCGCTGTGCTTTCCTCTCTGCTTTTCCCAGATCCTGTGGCTCCTGTCGGCAGGCAGCCCAGCACTCCCAGGGAAGCAGCTCTGCTCTCCTGCACAGTGCAAAATGTCCTCTGCCTCCCGGGCAGAGCAGGCATCCTAGGAATCCTCCCAGCCTCCCGGGATGGAGGGCAGCCCCGTTTTCCATCCACCGAACCCTGCGCCCACCTACCTCCCCACTTTGCCGCCCCGCAGCAAAGGCCACCTGGGCCCTCTCCGCAGCCGGAGGCAGGGCTGCCATTTCCAGGCTCACCCCTTCCCAGGCCGCCGTGTTTTCATTCCCAGGGCTGGGAGCCGGGAGAGAGGAATAAGTCGAGGTCAGAGCGAAGGGCTGGACCCATCTCGACAGCTCGGCTGCAGCTGCTGGAAGAGGAGCTCGCTCCTAAGAGGCGCCTGTCCCCCGCTGAAAGACACACACCTCAGCTTTGTTTGCCGTCTAAAAATAATGCCCGGCTCCCCCTCACAAGGAAGTATTTACTTTGGAAAAAAAAAAAAAAAAGAAGAGGGTTGTGTACAGTTCTGGGTAAAGAAACAATGCAAATGCACCCAGCGCAGGCTGGCGGCCGGGGCCTCGGGCACACCGGTGCGCCAGCTCCTGGCCTGAGTCAACGCGTAGCTTTGGGGAGAATGACTTACTCTTTGTGCTTTGGTTTCCCCTGGAGGAATCAAGTCTCCTGGGCTGGAGTGAAGCTCAGCTGATGGGCAGAGCCGGGGCTGGTTTTCCTGCAGTAAGTAGGACCGTAGCTGTAAAGCGCGGGACGGGACTTCGTGTTTGCTTGGCGGTTCGTGCAAAATGACATAAATGCTTAGCGCAGGGAAACATCATCAGTCATCAACATTTCAGCAAACACTTTCCCCCCATTTTTCAACCAGAAGTGATCAGAAAAATCTCCCAGCAAAATATCTCCAGGAGAAAAAAAGAGCAAAATCTGTAAGTGAGAGCATTTCCCACAGCCTTCCGATGGGTTCTTTTTATTATGAGCAATACAGCTGATACTGTTCTCAGCCTAGCATTTCCCAAGTGCCTATTTCTAAGGCTCGCACTGGTGCCCGTGGCATGAGGGACAAGAGGAAGAGGGAAGTTCGAGGAATTTAGCTCTTCTTTCTCCTCGCAGCATTAGCAGAGGGAGCCTGCTGTGGTTTAACATATCCCCCGCAAAAGCTGCTTTCATCCTACACCTAAATACCATGAGGAGTGAACTTCCTAAAGCCCTGGAGAAGTCTAAATATAGAAGCCAATCAAGGGCTGACTTCCCAGAGATGAGAAGTACCAAGAATGGTTTCTTGATCAAAAGTTGTAAGAGTCCATATTGAAATAAAATGTCTGTTTTGGTACCAAAGCCTGTGCAGAAGGAGTAATTGCAGAGGTGGGCTGTGCTGCCTGTGCTCGCTGCTCTGTCTGCCGGTGGTACCCAACGGTGCCGGGCACGGGAGGCAGCCGGGGAGGCCGTGGGCTGCCCAGGGAGATGGACTCAAGGTATCATCCCTGAAGCACCTGATGAGGATGTCTCTGACCCCATGGCAGGATTTAATCCCTTCCTGTATGTCGTAGTTTCTGTCCAACTGCTTTTTGCTGTGCGTGTCGGCTCCTTTTTTTCCAAAGAACAGAGATTTTCCAAAGAACAAAACACGAAGTGTAAAAATTAGACAGGCACCTTAAAGAGAAAAGAGAACAGAGTGCTTCAGGTAAAACACAACCCCAAGTTTGCTAATCTCAGAGCAGGTACATGATGGCACCTTTGTGCATGCAGCAGAGGGAACCACCAAGGGTTTTCAGTGCAGGCAAGGGATGGCTGATTGCCGCAGAGATAGTGCTGCCGAGCGAGGGCTGGGGAACCCGCGGTCAGGCCATGGGGTGGCTTGCTCCCGGGTCCTGACCTGGCTGGCAGAAGGCAGCCATGCCCCGCTGTCTGCAGGCAGCAGGAACGCAGGCTGAGAGAACCATGCTGCGTCTTTCCTGCATGCAAGGGAGGTGACCTTGAGGGGCAGCTTGATACAGCTGGCCCCAAACCTCCCGGTCGGGTGGCCTGGAGATGAGGGTGACAGTGCCCCTTCCAGACAGCAGTGGGAATTTAGAGTTTAACGTACTGGAGAGGGGGAGATGCCGTGGCTGGGAGATACGGAGATGAGCACTTCCATGTGGGAGGCATGAGAAGAGGCAAGGGCAGAGGGTCTGTTCCCCGGCCAGAGAAGAGAGCGCAGCCATTATCAGGCAGGGCTCTGCCGGCAGGAAGCGGCTTTTGACTCACAGGAAGCTGAATTCGGCTGGTATCAGCCCCTCACGCGAAGGCCAGGGGAGCATTTTATCTGCCGTTGAACACAGCAGATGGGGAAGCAGTCGGCACTCCCTCCCATCCTTCTCCTGCTCCAGCAGCCCCTGCCCAATGGCCTTCCCCTCTGAAAAGGGCAGCTTCTCTGCGGAGCAGCAAAGCAGGGGCAGCTTCCCGGGCCCCAGGAGGGCTGCCAGCCCCGCTGGAGGAGGCAGAGATTGTCCCTGCCAGCCAGTGCCAGGGCAGAGCTAGGACCTTCCAGGCATTTTGAGCCCAGCCCAGGCAGGTACTGGGTTCTCCAGTTGGTCTGAAGAGGAGCTGGAAGCACATAGGCTTTGGAGAGCTGGCTCCCTGGCTTGCAGCTCAGATTAAATCCTCTCCTAAATCAGAGAATCTGAGGCAGGGAAGGGCTCGCAGGGATGGGGAGCCCCATGGTCAGAGCTTGCTGCTCGTCCCTTGGCCTCTCCGTGGAGCTGCCCCGGGGTTGGGAGTCTGGTTTCGCGCAGGGCGGTGGCAGCTCGCAGGGTCTCGGGGTGGATGGAGGTCACCGCAGAGGGGATCAGATGGCAGCCGCTGGCCCTAGACCTGCCGCCCTTGTGGAAAACCCGGTTTGCTTGTCGGCGCTGTAGTTTAGCAGCGAATCCCTCTGGCTATGACAGTTGTCACACACAGGCCGGGCCAGCCCAGGAACGGCGGCAAGGGGCCTGCAGTGGCCCAGCGGGTCGCAGGGAGTGGGAAGGAGCCGGCTGGGTGGGAGGATGCCGGCCATGGAGGCGTGCGGATGCCGCTGTGGGGCTCTAAGGCAGGGCAGGCCCGTGTGGGAGCCATGGCAGGGCTGCCAGGAGAGCAGCCGGGAGCAGGCGGGACAGCTGGGGCCTGGGGCAGCGGCAGCCTGCCCCGTCCCGGGGGGGCCTGCCCACACCCCGGGGCCGTGGGGAGCGGGACGCGGGGTGCCCGCAGCCGTGGCCCGTGTCCGGTGGGGGCCCTGCGGGCGTGAGGAGGCGGCGGCGGGCCC
>VXAK01000399.1:0-13134 GCA_013399435.1 Arenaria interpres | reverse complement strand
TGCTAAGTACCCTCCCCAGAGTGTTCCTAGCTGTGGAAACCGTTATCAGGGCTGACATCTGGCTGTCCTGGCAAATATATAAATTAATATCAATAATCTCATAAAGCTTTTCCCCTTAGATGTTCTCTTAAAAAGAAATCAAAGAGAAAAACAAATGATCCTGCAGATAAAAAGTCCTGCTTCTTACCACCAGGACTGGAAGGACAGAAGTGCCTTTCTGCTCTGAATAGTACCTAAATAGTGACTAAGGACCTGTGAAAATGCATAGAGTAGATTAGATAAGGTAACTTTTACTGGGGAAGAGCGTCTGATTTCAGTAACACATATTCAGGAATTTATCGGGAGCAAATCACCTGAAAAACCATTGGGGTGATAGAAAAGTTATCTCGGTGTATGCACATGCATACACACACAAAAGCATATATAGGTAAAATTGAACTCAGTAAAATGAAAAAAATTAAGTCATTCCCATCTCCTGCCCATTAAACAAATCTCAACACATTTCATTTGTGATCACAAAAATCCCTAATTTAACGTATCTGACATCAAACCCTCCAGGGCGCCCACATAATTCATAAAAGCAAATTGTCTTGCTTATGGGAAACTTTGAACATCACTGGACTTCGCTGTGATCTCTTTACACTGTTACTAAATTAGGACTAATTCCAGTGGGGTTATACAAGTGTGGAATTAGGATGGAATAAACCATTCTGCCTGTTCCGTCTGTATGTCAAACATGGGGCATGTGATGTAGATAACTTTTTGAAAAATGAGCTATAGGATTCCAGTAGCCCCCTCCGGTGACGTAGGATATGAGGATTGTACCCATGGAGTCCCCCAGGCCTTTTAAAACAAAGGTTTTCTTTCTTTTCCAGTTAGCTTAAAAAAGAAAAAAGGTTTGGGTTTCTCAGGCTCAAGCTCTTATCTGTTGGAGTTGCACAAATTCACAGTAAATTTGTGGCTGCTAATGGGATTATTCCAGATTTACATCAGGATGGTTTCAGGCAGAATCCAAGCACCAAAGATCATCTACCTCCCTCTTCCTCCCCTCGTGAGGATGCGGAGCTGCTTCTCTTGAGCCTCATTCATTTCTGCAGCGCTGAAATATTAAGTGGGGGGTGGCAGGAGAGCGACATATCATCCTCCCAGGTCTGAAAGCCTCACCTCATCCACACCTTGTGCTTCAAGGAAAGAGTAGCCCTGTCTTTGTTACTCTTAGCAAATGCTTTCCTAAACTCTTCTTAAAGACTCAAATATCAATGTCCCCAGCCAGCCTGGGAGGGTGACAGATTTTGTTCCCCTTTCCTCTTTCATTGCAGAACCAGATTGCAGGAAGCACCCCTTCACTGGGATTTTAGCATCTTTTCATCACAAAGTAACCTCCTTGCACAGTAGAATAGTGGATATTTTGTGTGCTTAATGTATAGAGATGTAGAAGTGCTCTTAATTTGTGGGCTGAAGCATGACAGAGACCACTGACATACAGCTATGAGAAGGGAGGAATTAGTTTACAAGGTTCCTAAAAGCTTTGCACCTTCATATTTGAGCAAGTTGATGGTCTGAGTAGCTCTGCCCCCACTTTCCTGCATCCAGAGGCAGGAAGACTTCAGCTGCCCAGGGATGAATTAGATGGATCTGGAAAAAAAAGCATTGTATTTCCATGGACCTGGTTAGCGTCTTGATACAGAAGGTTTGCAAAAACCTATGTGATGTTTAAGCCAGTTACAGAAAGTTTTTGGGTCAGGTCATTTCCTAATCAGACATGATAGATCTTGTATTTCCGGAGGTGTGGAGTGTCTTCAGGTCTGCTGAGTTTCACTGGGATTTTTTGATATTCAGCATTTCTGAAAAGCAGGCCCGTTATGGTTGGGTTGATGGGTTTTCTAAGGTGCTGTAAAACATTTTGTGAAGGCTCTTTTTCAAGGGGCTGTGTCAGAGGTGCCTGTGAAACCAGTGACCCCAGAAAATGCAAGCCAGCCAGGGAGATTCAGAGACTAGAATGGAAACCTCCCACCATCGGTTTACCTTCAGCTCCTAGAAATCCTTCTTCCCCGTCCGCTGTTGCTTAAGCTCACTTTCCAGTGGACACCACACATCCCTTCAGAGTGTGCTGGAAGGCTGGGTTGATTCTCCACACTTGGATCTGCCTGTACTGAGGGCAAAGAAATCTTCCTTTTGGGCAACAGCCACCCCTGTGGGAAATGGCAACTTTCCTCTTGAACAAAACCATGCACGAACCTGTAAATTTCATGTTAGAATAGATGATTCTAGCCATCTGCATGTCCTACATGGAGAGGTCATAAGCTCCACGGTGATGATGGCAGAGCTGACAAATCTTTGAGGGTTCAGAAAAATCACTGAGAATTTGCTTTACGGGGACTCCTCTGGTCTGGCAAGACAGAGCGATTGGCAGGAGCGGTCTGAGTCTAGAGTGATCTCTAGAGCTCAATAAGATGCAGTCAGAGGAATCAACAGGAAGAATTTAAATTAAAGTTCTTTAAAATTAAGTTTGTGTTTTAATGAGTGTGTTAAAAATAATCTTCATCACCAGATAGAGATACTTAATAAGTTGCCTTAATGTTAACTCCTACCTGAGGGAATCCCAGCAAAATTGGCAAGACTTTGCAATGCTAAAGCAAGCTGCAAATATATTCTTGCTCATCAACCTCTGCATAAATCCCATTTGCATGGAAGTGCTTCTGAGGCATCAGCAAGACTCGTTTCCTTCCTCTGCTACATTCTAGTTTGGTAGACTGAAGAATTATATGTGATGTGTAGTCTTTTTTGCAGGTGACAGCAAGGCTTTTTTTTTTTTTTTATCAAACAACATCTGTTCTGTAATTATGTTCTTGGTGGGGTCATGTTCTTATAGGAACCCGTGCTCAGCGGGCACCAGCTCTAGCTGGGGATTTTAAGTGCTTCTAAATACCTAAGTTTAACAATTACGAGCACATATTGCAGCTTTGTGCTTCCACATCCCTGTATCTAAATAAAGTTTTTCCTCTGTTCTTCAGAGAGCGAACCACCTTCCTCTTTGGTTTCTGGGATCATTGACTACAACATGCCCCTCACCTCTACTTACCTGAAGCAAATGAAGCTGCGGGTAATGAATTCCCAGGAACAGGTGAGTCGCGCTCCGGGCGCAGGGGTTGCAAGGGGCAGAATGGGTTCCTGCCTGTGCTGAGGGGGTGAAGGTGCTTTGTTGGTGCTTGGCACATTGATTTTTGGAGGATGCTTTTGGAAATGGACGGTTTGTCCAGGTGGGTCAGGCTCTGAGACCAAGTACAGTGAGTGCTGGTGCCTGGAAGTTGGGAGGGTGGCGTGTCTTTGATCTTCTGGCTCAGAGAAAGCAGAGAGGGCTACTTCAGAGTCATGTAGGTGGAAAGGAGCGGAGATGAAGTTGATGCAGTTATTGCTTATGACAGTCTGCTTGCTTTTTTAGACGTGCAGTTCTTCTAAGGAATTGTCTTAGAAAGAAATGTGGCAAATAGGAATTTGTTTCTTTACCTGCTCCTAATTGCCTGGGAACTTTAGCAGACGGGGTCTGAAACCCAGACTTTGCTTTGGTTGCTCCAGTGCTCTCTTAAACTGATTGGCAACTTGAGGAAGTTCAACTGCAGCTACTTGGCTCATGTGTCCAAGTGGGAGAAGGCTCAGTCGTTTGATGAGAGTGTTAAGCCACTGGGTTTTGATTTGGGAATGGATGGGGCAGACTGCCACAGGATTATACCCAGGCTGTGCAATTTGCTGAAGTTCTGCAGCTGCAGAATTAGCTATGGGAACCTCTGTGCACCATGGAAACAGTCTATAAAAAGAAAAGTATGTTTTACTTGCTCCCCACAATCTGCACTGGAAGCCAGTGCTGGGTTTTCTTTCCAGCACACTGAAACCTGAATCTGGTCTCACGCATTTACTGCCAGTTGCAAGAAGTGAAAGAGTTTGCACTGTGCAGTGGTGGAAAACATTGCTGAGAGCTTGAACTGTGAAGTTGTGCCCAGTGGGTACTTATATCTAAAGGGACGTTGGTCAGAGCATCCATTGCCAGGGTGTAAAATGCCAGATGGGGGTTTGCTGTCAGGAGCTGGAGAGATACTGAGCTCCTCCATCGCTTCGGCAGTGAAACCATCTTGCTGGAGGACAAAATGGTATCTGACTGGAAGCATTTCTGTGGTTGGAGCTTTTCTCCTTTGCATGTGTTGGATGCTTGAGTGGGTTTAAGGTTTTGTTTGCAGTAAGTTAAGTTTTGGGCTTTTGAAATGTGAAAGCCTGAGATGAGCCAGGTTTTGAGCTCGGGCTGGATCGGGCGGTGGAACTATGGACAGCTCCGGGGGGCGGCTGGACTGGGGTAAACTGGGATGAGCTGGCGTAAACTGGGATGAGCTGGGGACATGGAGTGGATGGATGTGCTGCTTTGTGACATTTGATGGCTGCTCCAGGACCACTTTTGGATAAACAGAATCGAAAGCTGACGTATTCCAACCACCTTTGGCTTGTGCCAAGTGTTCGCTGGGTCTCAGTGTAACTCCTAGCAGAGAGGCGTTGAGATTGCTGACCCCACTGTTGTCCATACTGGTGACTACCAACCTGTTCTTCCCCAAGGTTAAGGACTCAGTGGGCCATGAAGGCTAACTCTGCTTCTCAGCATTTGAGGAGGTTCTTTCAAGTGAAGTTTGATGTATAAAAAGGGATGGACTGAGAGGTTTGTCTAGGTACCACTTATGCATTTTCGACCAATTCCTCTTGGCTTCCAAACCTCTGTTCAGGAGAAGTGTGTTATGAAGCTTCATTAGACTCCTGTACCTAGTTTCTGCAGGTAGAAAGCTGGATTTGCCGTTTGATCTTATTTCCATAATAAAAAACACTCCTGAAGCTGGCAGGCTTTAGTACTGAATCTTGAGTTTTGAAGCTGCACATGCTTAAGGATGCTTTTTTTGAGAACTTTGGTTGGTAATTTAGAGATTGGAAAGTTTATGGCCTGAATTTTGGTGTAGCAGTTTGCACTGGAGCTACCACTAGATAGATAGATAGAACATGCTGCTGACATGAATACTGCTGAAGCTAGCTAAGATTGGAATAGAAGCATATGTCATACGGGAACAAAAAAGGGACCAGCTGAGGCAACCAGCAGTTGTTGGTTTAGATCGTAAATCAAACGGCTTGATGTTATTCCCTGCCTCTAAAGTTTTTCTTTTTCTGAGCTCTCATCGGTAGGTTGCAGTGCAGCTTTCTAAGCTTTTCAAGCTGTAGCAGCCAAGGGAAAAACCTATTTGGAAGAAGTAAAATTTGCTGTTCAGTGTGTTACTGAAACTGATTCCTGAGAGCAAAATAACAAAAGATCAGCCTTATTGCTCAGTCTTCTGAAGCATTAAAGCTTTGCATCAGATCTGGAGGTAAGGGCAGTGTGGAGAGGACAAAGGTGGCGGGACCTGGTGGAGAAAATCCAGTTGGTGCCGTCCATTCTGAGATACGGGATGGTGCCCGACGTCCCCTGGGGAAACAAGTGCCACGCTCCTAAGGCAGTTCTGGCTGTACCTGGAGCTGCCAGCGCTGAAGCCTGTGTGAAGGAAGAGAGGAAAAGCGGAATGAACCCAGAAACTGCCTGTTCAGCACAGCTCAAAACATGCTGTTTCCTATTGCATGTGATAATATCGATACGAGGCTTCAGTTCCCTCCACCAAGCATTTCTTTCCTTCTTCATGCTTTGCACTGTAAATACGACAGTACCATACTTTATTCCTGGAGGATCCTGGCGGTCTTTGAGGAGCACGGGCTGCTGCTCTCCCCAAGGAGAGAACTTTAAGGTTAGGGAGCTGTTTGGGGTTCCAGATGTTTACAAACTGTGAAATTCCTCTCAAGATAATAGAAATAATTCTGACTTAATAGAAATAATTCTATACGCTGTGCGGTTTTTATATATCAACATTTACAAAACAACGTTGGTTCCTCTCTATCTCAGCTTTCTGCCATGCCACCTTACTGCCTTGCAGTCATCAACATTTGATGGTGAGAATAGAAATAACTTAAGCAACTGCCTTGTGTTCTACTTGGCTTTAGCCAAAACCCAATTATTTGTACTCAGCAGCACTCAAGGAGCAACTTGCTTCACTTGGGGTAACAATGAATGAATTTATGCCAAAGTGGCCTTTTAACTTCATTATTCAGGAAAAAAAGAAAAAGTGTGCATGTAACTGTAATTTATTAGTGCTGTTAAGCACATCAGTATTAGGGCAGCAGTGTCTCCATGAGGAAGCACAGCCAGAAGAACCTTAGAGAAAGCATTTTATCTCTGCTTAGGGACAAAAAACAGTCAGGAGAGGAGCTCTTTACATGGTTGCTCACAAAATGAAGAGAGTTCCTGCAGAATATATTTCAATATATTTCTTGGAGTCAGTACATTTATTCTGGCATGACGGAAAACAACTGTGACCCGTGTTGCTTAAATTGGGTTCACTAGAACGTACAGGAGCTCCTGGGGTGTGAGTCTTCCTTCATTCCCATTTTATACCAATTTTCATATGGGTGAGAAAAATCAGGCCCCGTTCCACAGAGTGCCACATTTCAGGGGATCTACTGAGGCATTAAAGCGTCTCTGAACTTCTGACCTTCCCGATCTAGCAGCAAAAAAGAATGAAAAGAAGATATTTGATATTTATCTGTAATGATCTTTCCACCTCATTTTCAAACGATAAATATTAGCATTTTTTAATGATTGGTTATTTGAGTTTATTGCAGTTATTTTCCAAACAACCTTCTCTGTCTTATTCAAACTCAGCCTTGGATTTATTTTTCATGCCACGCTGTCGGGCGTGATTTCCACTGGTGGCTGGTAGAATATGAAGATTTTAAAAGAAGAAATCCAAGAGCCTTGGCAGACAGAGTCCAGGGCCGAGTAACCAGGTTTAAATGATACAGAAACATTTTCAAAGGTTGCTTCAATGACTGCTGACAGAAGGTCATGCAATCAGTGAATGGCAGGAGCTGCTCTTGGTTGGGAAATAACACAAGCGCTTTTCTTGTTGCTATGGCTTTGCTACGCTGACTTGTAAGTGTTTGAAAGGGACAGAGCCTTGTCCTGCACCATCACACACTCCATCCATCAGTAATTTCCCTGTAAACCTGGAGTGTGTGACAGCGCGTGGATGTGAAGTGGTTTTCAAAACACAATTTCAAGCAATATTTTACCAGCAGAGTAGTCCTGGAAGGGGGCATGGAGGGGTTCATATCCCAGGGATGTACAGGGAATTGGCTTCGTCTAACGCTGGCAAGGATCGAGCCTCCTTTGCAGGATTTGGGAGCTCGTGGAGCCTCGTGACCAAAGGCTGGTTTGCGATGTTCAGTCCTCCTCCTTCCACTCTCCCTGGCCCACCTCTTATTGTGCTCGCTCTTCAGTGTCTCAGAGGGCTTCGGTATTACCAGAACAGCTACGATGCATCTTCCCCTGGCAGCTCGCTTGCTTCCTTCTGCTTTGGATCCATCTCCAGGCTAATCCTGGGGGTGCAGAACTGGCACAGAGGAGGCAGCAGAGGCAGGGAGGGGAGCGAGCGGCTGGAGAAGAGGGCACTCTAGATCTTCATTTTCAGTCTGTAAGTTCACTACTGAGAATTGTGGACATCTCCTTTTACATAGTCCAGAGACCAGAACCAAATGTGGCAGAGCTGGCAGCTGCTGTGTAAGATCCGGGACCTGGATTTATCTGTTTGAGTGCTTAGTGAAGAGATCCCAAAGAAGCGCTGTATGTGTTCATAGATGCACAGAGAAGGCAGAAGCATGCAGGCAGTATTTGGAAGGAAGTGGGATGATGCGTTTGTATCACATGAGGATGATAAGGTACTTCCCAGTCCATTAAAGAGGGTGTTAAACATCATCAGGAATAAACATCTCTAAATCAACTTGACTAGATAACTCTTATTTAAGAGGCCTTTTCTTGGCTTGAGAAGATCTTTGTTTCCTGATGTTAATTTTTAAGACATTTTTGAGCACTAGAGGAGTTCCCTAATGCATTCTTACCCACAGAAGAAAAGGGAATATTGGCTGTACACACAGAATGAGGCACTGTGACCATAGCTGTTTGAAATACAGATTTAATCTATGCGATAAAGACTTGCTCTTAGATCTGCATCAGCAAAGCCCTCTAGTGGAGATGGAGCTTCTGCTGGCAGAAGTGGGCTTTGCCTGATAAATTGAAATTATGCCCTAAATGAGAGACTTTGTCCAGGCGAAAGCCAGGGAGGCAGGTTCAGCCGTCATAACAGCGTTCTTTACTGGCAAAGATAGTTTAGCAAAACTTTCATCCTTGGCCTTAATGGCTCATGAGATGCAGGAGGTCAGATGATCAAACCGTTTAGCCTGGTTTCAGACTCGTGTGAATGGCTCGCTCTCAGTGAAGGTCAACCCATTTTTGTTATTGGCATTAACTCTGACGTTCCCAGCCAGTAAAAACTTAAGAGCTTTTATTTCCCGTTGTGTAGATCTCTCAGTATTTTCCCCAGTGCCGCTGCATTACAGGTGAGCGTTGTGTTGTTCAGTGCAGGCTCAGTGCAAGCAAACAGCTTGAGACCCTGACTTGGGCTGGATGCGAGAAATTCTGCCGCTCCAGCTTTCGTCTTCAAATGAGGTGGGACGCCAAGGCCCCGACTCTTCACGATTTTAGGGAAAATCACGTTATTTTCTGTAAGAAAGAAGGTGTTAGTTTAAATGAAGTGGCACTGCTCAATTCCAGTGATGCCGGACACAATTCATCCTCCTCAGCTGCTCAGGTGTATTTACTTGCTGCGTATAACTGGTCTGGTCCATTTTCCTCACGGGTGGCTGTGCACTGGTGGAGAGAAGCTGGTCCCTTTCCCGCTCTCTGATGTTTTTCGGCTTTTCAGGTCCTGGAGAAGTGGCTGAGGGATGTTTAGAAGTTTATCTCACTCTTGGTGGAGTTGTGGTTGTCGTGTTAGTGAGGGCTGGGATGGATTGAGCAGGAGCAGGGCTTGGCAGATCAGATGTGAACCGGGCAGCAGGAGCCTGTGGTGGGAGTGCCTGGGGGGAAGGATGGGTCGGTGGCACTTGGCTGGGGAGTGTAGAGTCCTCATGGCTGGTGACAGTGACTCCTCGGAGCTCAGCACAGCACAGACGTGGCCATCCGGACAGGCTGGCCCACAAAACTCGTGTGGGTTCCCTGCTCGCCCCAGGGAGACCCCTTTTTGCACTGGGGCTGATCCACCCGTGGGTGATCAGAACCGATTCTCCTCCGTGCACGTTATCCAGCAGTGCAGTCTGAGTAGCCTGATAAAGCCGAGCTGCTTGAGCCTGTTTCTGGGAACACTGAATGATTAGGGACCAGAAACCACATTATGTGTCTTTAATTCATCATTTCTTCCAAGTACATTGGTGAGGGGAGATGCTGCCCGTTCCCTGTGCAGTAGCCAGCATCAAAGGCAGCAGTTCCCAGTAGAACTGGAAACAAAGTTTTGATTCAGGTAAAGCGGAAGTAGGAAACATTCTCAGAGGAGAAACCAGGGTGATGAAAGCATTTAACATCCATGGAAGGGTCTCATGGATCCAGTTAAATTTATCCCGTACCTGTGGAAGGCTTTGCACGGTGAGGTTTTCTGCGTTGTCTCCCAAGCTCGGGTGCTGACGTGCTATACGTTGACTTTGATGAAGTCACACAAATGGCTGTTTCTTAATTGCCTTCTCCCTTTAAAAAGGGGGTAATACCTTAGAGAGACTTCTGAGGTCTCACTCACTAATAAAGCTCTTCAAGAGCTTGGATGGCAACTACTTTGAGAGTGCGAACTATTATTAATGATTTCCGTTATTATGGAAGATGAAGCTGTGTGGTTCAGCTTTTTAACCTTGAATCGTGTACTTGCTTTTGTTTCCGCTGCTGTTAAACCTCTGCAGGCAGGCTTGCACCTTGCCTGCTCGCACAGGCTCCTCGGGCCCGCGTCACGAGCCTTGTGTGTGCAAAAAGAGTTGTGTGTATTTGAGGAGTCAGTTTTACTCACAACGATGGATTCTGAAAAGCACAATTCGGCTTAAGAATGGCGAAAAATGGGTTTAGCGGTGGTTCTGTTTATGTTGTCTCGATTCTGATTTGGGTGCCCAAGAGAGGAGCTGTGAGGGTCGTCTTCACTGTGTAAAATGATGCAGACATTCCTGCCGGTGCTGTGGGTTCAGGCTTTGGCAAGAAATGTTAGGGGATCTTTGCCTACGATTGACCCAGCCCTTCAAACAGCCGTTCCTTGTACTCCAGAGGAAGGCAAATTCCACCTTGTAGAAACAACTCCTTTACTTGGCAGTGACTGGTGTGCCCTGTGAAGTACAGAGCTGTGTTTCCTTTCCATCTCTTGGTCTTGGCTCCTGGGGAAAAAAAAACCCTTTTATTCATGCATATGCCAGATGCTAACAACTGCTACTTTTACAGAAGGAGCAACCAAGATGAAGTGGGAATACAGTCCTCAGCCCACAACAAATCTGGTCTATAATAAAGTTTCCCAAATCTTTACTCCCTCCCCCCTTTTTTTTTCTTCCCCTGACTCTGCTCTGGATGCCAGATAAGTTAAATACAGTGTTGATAAAAGCTGCGTATCCCCTTCGTTCCATGGAACTGGGGGCCCTCCTTCAGCAGCTCTTCTGGCCCCCCTTTCCTTACTGGTCCCACCCCTGAGAGATTCGCATTTTAACGCTTGTTACCCAGTGAGGTTTGATGGTCATGGAGGACCCGATGCAGGAGGTCCCATTTATTATTTAACCTACTTTTCAGAGGCACAAGAACATCAAGTGACTCGCACAAGGTCGCCCATGAGTCAGTGACTCCTGGCATGATGGCCGGATCCTGCCGTCCTGCAGTCCCCTGCTCTCACCACTTGATCTCTGTGCCCACACTCCTCAACAACACAACTATTCAATTAAGCTCCTACGGTGCCTTAAATGTAGTTTATTCCTGGGTTTGACAGCAGCCCTGGTATTCTTGCAGAGCCTTGCCTTAGGAAATTACGACAGATGAGGTCAGGGCATTTCTAGCGATGCCCTTAGAAGCATCACTGCCTGGTACACCTGCAGGATGCACGGTGCAGGGGCCGTTACAGCCACGGCACGGCTCTTCTTGGGACCTGCAGCTCAGGCTCTGGTGGCATCCGATGGGATCTTGTCTGGGAAGCACAGCCTGACAAGGAGCCCCCAGTTTTCTGCATGGGCAGATCTGTGTCCCTGGGAAGGGGTTTGCAGGGACCAGAAGTAATGAACACATTGCAAGGAGAGAGGGAAGGAAGCAACTTATAAATAATATATTTGATGTGTGTTATATATATATAATATAATAACAGTAGTACTGGTTTATTATGTGTTTTTTTTTTTTAAACATGGAATCCCGTAAGGCACTTACCCCTGTTCCTGACAACTTGATAAATTATTATTACCAATTCTATATCTAATTGCCAGTTATTTCCCCCTAGATAATTTGAATCCGAAAAATACCTGCTAGGAAGGAGCTTGCCATGCTGTTCCCCAAAGCTTCCCTCGCTGTTTCTGGGGGCAGCTCTTCTTCCTCCGGTGAGCCCCACTTCTGCCAGCCTCGTGACCCCGAGCCCTGGCACAAACAATTGCATTTCTGTCGGGCTCATGACCCCACTTGTAACGGTGGTGACACCCTCCCCCCCCCGCCGGGGTCAGGACCCCCTCCCCTGCGTGGGGAAAAGCTCCTGCCCAGCAGCTATTGCTGGATTGCTCTTCCTCCCTCGCTCCCTGTGTGGACGCGGCTGCTCGACATTAAGTTTGCCGATGTGAAATTTAGGTTAATCCATTTCCAAAGTGGATTAACCTAACCCACACAAAGGCACTTAGTATAAAATAAGAGTGTCCACATGGTGAGGCAGCACAGAATAGTGACTGAGCTTCAAACTTGCACCCTGGCTGGTTTGTGCCCCCTGCGAGCTCCCCAAAAAAGAGGGGCAGGCGCCTCGCTCCCAAGGGGGATGTGCTCTCCTAAATGGCTTTAAGCTGGTCTAGCTCGATGCCGAAGGAGTAAACAAAGCCCAGCAATGGGAAGGGGTTAAAAGCCCGCTCCACTGAGGTCCACGGCAAGTCTCCTGTTCACCTTAAATGGTCAGGATTTTATTTTAGCTCCAGGGAGGAGCAGCAGCCATTGAGCTGGAAGTGAGCGCAGAGCAGGCCCCCAGGCTGGGGGCTAGCAGCCCGCTGCCCTCCCAGCCGGCCGCTTCCTGCAGGAGCACGGGAGGCCCCCAGGGCTCCGCTCTCGCCCTTCAGCCTCTGGCTCCATAGATCAACCTGGAGGAGATGGAAACGCAATACCGAGCGATACCCATTTTCACCTCCAGCCTCGAATCTTCCCAGCCCGCCCCTCCTCCCTTGCAGGCTTTCCCTGGCAGTGAAGTGGTTAACGCTGAAGTAGAAAACATCATAATTGGACATCCGCACTAACAAGCCATAAACACGAATGTGGCAGTTCCCATCCTCGGCTCTGGCACCGGCCTACCGCAGGCTCCGCCGCGGAATCCGTTACACTTGGTTTATTTCGTAAAAATTTCCTTCGTAACCATTAAACAGCGAGAGACGTGGGATAGGCCGGGGAGGGGGGATGCCAAGAGGCTGGCACCCATCACGGTGATCCCCAACCGGGCGGGAGGTCACTGACCCACCGCCCTCGGGGCCCTGCCTGGGAGCGGGTACCATCCCGGGGGATGCAGGACACCGGGCGCTGCCCGCCCGGAGCCGGGTGACAGCATCCCCGTCCCTCCCGGGGGGATCTGGCAGCACGGTGCCCTACACAGGGCTGTGCTGGGGGCAACGGGCGAGCTGGGTGGGCAAAGCCTTGCTGTCAAGGAGCTGCCCTGAAGAGCCGCTGGTTTAACAACAGCCGAGATCCAACGTTGAGAACAGAGGCTGCAGCGTTGAGTGATGCTGCTGCTGGCAGAGCGGGGTCCTCTTCTGCTCCCACGGTGGGAGAGGGAGAATCATCTGAAACAAAAGGATTCAGCGGAGGAGGAGGAGGCAGCGCAGGGGCCTGGGCACCGCTGCACCCACCGAGCGCAGGGGAAGGGGGGCTGCGGGGCACCCACCCACCTCCCCGGGGACTCACCGCCGGGGGGTCCCGTAACTTGCGCCCGGTAACGGAGCTCCGGGGGC
>VXAK01000394.1:7699-28799 GCA_013399435.1 Arenaria interpres | reverse complement strand
TTGAAAAAAACATGAGTATTAAGATAACGAAGCTTGCTGCGTGGTTTCTTTCCTTCCTATAGGAATGACTCTAGGCAAAAGTTAGCATTCTAATCTATGAAGACACTTGTTCAGAGTAGTCCCTTCCCCAGTTGCCACAAGGACGCACTGTCCAAAATACAACTTTCCTCCCACCTGCACCACCAGGTCAATAAGAAAGAGAAATTGATTGATCCCCAGTGAAACCCACCCAGAGGGAGTTGGTTAGATTTCTTTTCAAAATTACAAAATTCTATTTGATCTTTTCTCAAATTCAGGAAGTAAACTGGAGTTGTAAGAAAGCATACTTTTCCGTTCAATCGTGTGTATGCCAGTCACTTTGCTCACTCTTGGTGTCTTAGTCCCTAACCTAACTGTATGCTCTGAGATCCTCTTCCTGTCAATATAAATGCAGCTAGCGATAACAAATATGTAGCTTCCACTTTTCTGCTGGCTTTGTGTGAGGTATAGCATACTGAATAATATCTTCCTTCATAAAAGCGGGTGGTGTGGAGTGACGTGGTGCATTCAACAAGTTATTTATAGGGAGTTCTTAGATACTTTTTTAGCTCTAAGGCTTTTCTAAGTGGAAAAAAAAAAAAACAAAACACAAAAACCAGAAACCATCACCAGGAGTTTGAGAACTAGCAGGTATCCTCTGCTTCTGTTTGTGAACTCATACTGCTCTGCTCATGTACGTTAGCGTTCTTAAGGTATAGGCTGATGTGTATCTGGTGTTCCATATGTAATATGCCAGTCATCAGCAAATGTTGGAGTGCGTTAATGGGTCATGCATTTCCTAGTTACTTGGACAATTTTCTATACTAAAACCTGGAAATTGGTAGGTGAAATACAAAACTGGCAGAAGCTCTGCCTGATGACCATTGAGTACATACCTCTTAAAAGCTCTTTATCAAAAGACATATTACTGGGGGGACAAATGGCCAATTTTTTTCTCTAGTCTTTCTGCCTGTAGTGAGAATGGTTATCTGAGGGAAAGGGAGAGGAATAATGCCCCTTAAGCCACTACATCTTGTGGATCTCCTGATGTCTCATAAAGATGTTCCTCTAAGACAGGCCCTATTCAGAAGAGCAAGGGGAGAATGAGAAAGATTAACTGAACATGCAGAAAGGGCATTTTCTGCTACACGTGATTTTTGTAACTGAATATTACCACAATTTTTAATCTAGTTTGTTTCCCTATTATGTTTTAAATTTCAGCAAACATCTTGTTTTAGACCTGTTCTCTCAATATTCCAATATCTTTTTTTTTTTTTTTTTTTTNTCTCAATATTCCAATATATTTTTTTTTTTTTCCTGTCTCCCCACATGCTAACAAAAAATGTGATGAAGGCCTTACTGGACAATTGTTTTTTAATCTTATGGATCTGGGGAGCTATTTTATAAATTACTTGCTACTTGTTGCAAAGGTGCCATCAGCACCAATTCTAAGTCCTTTTCTAAGTTTTTATCCGAGTAGCGATGTTTTGCTTCAACTTCGAAAGCTGTTGCCTACTGGGCAATTGCCTGATGGGCTTTATCTAAACATGCTAAGTAGTTTTTCTTCTTTTCTCTATTTTCTCTTTTGCTATATTTTTTTTTTTTTCCTTTCACCATTTTCTCAGTTATGTTGACACTGGTTTAACATACAGGTTAGTTGAGACTGTCTTTAATTTACAATTGTAAATCCAGCCCATCTGTTCGTCAAGGTACTTGTAATGGTCTGCCCTGGCCTTTGCATTAGCTGCAGTCTCCACATGCACACCCAGCCATACTGGCAGCACCATCTTCAGTTAGTCAAACAGGGACCTGCTTCATAAAGTTGCTAAGTCTACACTGTGCAAAAGCATTTGGTTTGGCGTTTCTATTTCATAGTCTAAAAGCATGGCATCAGAAGTTCTCGGTGTATGAAGTAATTAATTATAGATTAGTATTAGAATGTAATGCTCTTCAGAGACTCATTCTTAAGTCCAGCGTTTCTTTATGCTATTCTGTTGGTGTAAACAGTCATAAAAGTACCTTAATGACATGCAAGCATTATGTTGCTATTACATCTCAACTTTTCCCTTTTTTGTTCTTTATACTCTAAGATGTGAATAAAGAAGGTTCAGGGATCAGGTTTAAGATGCTTTAAAATCAAATTTTGTAACGGTTCCATCTATATAAAACATTTGTATGCATAGCGTCCGTGTGAAGCAATTGCAAATCTATGCAAAATTTTAAGAGCTGATGTAGTGAGCATTCCAAAACTATTTTTGTGCAAGCAACACATCTCAATGATTTTAAACGAATTCTGATTTTTAACATCATGCAGGTGCAGTCACCCTCCATCTGACAGACGCATTATAACTTGTAAAAAGTTCAGAATAACTCTTTGAAAACTCTGTGAGACTTGGGCCCTATTCCAGTGATAGGGAGGAGAGCGCCAGGGCAATTACTGCCTTGAGCAGGTCAGAACAGCATCATCGGAGGTTTTTGCTTATTATATATTTTGCTTTATACCTTTTGTGCACCTTTATTAGTAGATGTTAATTACAGACAGGCAAGGCATTTCAATTTGCACCATACCTCTTTTGTTCCATGACTGAACAGTTGACTTCTTAGGTCAATATAATGACTGATAGTCATAAGTACTTCAGTTGAGAATTAGACAGATGCTACTATTCCTAAAGCCTGCCCTTTTTGTAGCATGGCAAAGTACCAGAGACCTTGACTACTGAACTCTAACTGTTCTTTCTGAAAAAAAAACAAAAAAACCCAAAAAAAACCAAAACTTGCAAGCTTCAATATTTCCACATGGGGGGGGAACAACAAAAAACACTAACATACGAAAAACCCACACCACCAAACCAGAAACAAAACCAAGAAACCCACACAGTACAAATAATCTTGACTTAGCCATCCTGGTTATGATTGACTGTAATAAGCAGAGATCTTGCAACAGATTATGCTGTCACCATACAAATATTGTGCTAGGACTTTGGAAATATGCTAAAACTAATAAACATCACTTAGAAAAATTGTTTTCAAGTGTCTGGTTAGATTCTTAAATAAACCATTCACCTTCTTTCATTTCTTACGTAAGAGTATCTTTGGAAAAAAAAAAAAGAAATGCCAAAAAACCCAACCAAAAATATCTCCCACAAAAAAAACCCTAAAGATAACAATTAACTGAGTTGAAAGGGGGGGAAAAAAAGACTCTAAGACAATGAATACACAAAACAGGTAAATTGATTTGGGACGTTCTTCTGATATACACACTGATTATGTTTATACCAACATAAATATTTATGAACCACTGAGGGTGCTACTTTTGAAACATAGTCTGCAAAGCAGCATTTTCGTTCTTTGGAATATCAGTATATTTCAAAGCTTGTTTTCTTTCCAAATGAAGATGAAAAGTCAAATTTTTGTAAGATGAAAAATCAGGAAATTATTTCCACTTGATAGAATTTAAACTGTTTATAGTACTGTTTTCATCTATTTATTTACTAGTAAGCAGAAGGAAAATGAATCAGAATGTAAATGTACTGTTTAATTTGGCATAGTGCAAATGAGAATTCGAAACTCAAGGCTTCCCCTTTCCTCCTCAGGTTGCTCAAAATACTTATGCTTTCACAAGGAGTTTTGGCAGGCTTGTGTTTTCCTAGCTTAAATAGTCAGTTGTGCCTTTGGTTAGTGTAATTCTTTATTGACCCCTTAAATTTGTTGTCTGGTTAAAGAGAATCCCTACCTGAACTACTGCTAGATGTTTGATGTTAAAACATCAGCATGTTTTAATTTGAGTTATTAGATAAAAATTCCATCTAAAACCCCAGCAAATCATACCGTTACACTGTTGGTTTGAGCGAAAATGCCAAAAAAGTAATGTACAATACTGTGGTGTGTTCTGATCTGGGGTTGGTGGCTTTGCTTTGTCTTTAAATAGAGCTAGAAAACATTGAACCAGCATTTGTGTCAGCAACTAGGCAATATCTTACGCAGAGTTATTCTGCTGCTTGGTGCTTGAAGTGGGACTGTGGGCTACAAATGAGAGCAACATCACTCTTTTCTCAGTGGCATGCTGCAGCTTTGTGGATCAACAGCGATGTCTGGAGGACTCACTGCAGGCAGTCCAAGTGGGCTAGGCTGGACTTGTGTGGAGTTACTTATCTCCCTACAAGGCAGCATGGGGCAGCTGATAAGCAATATCTTAAAGCTGTAGGAGACAGCGACTGCCGGCTCAGAGCTTCAAGTGGATTTTTGGCTCTCAATCGCTGTGACCGGCAGAGTAGTCCAATCACAGCTAGCCCTAAACTCAGCAAGGGCCTCTAGTGCTCCTGATGCAGAATCTTGGCTCTTTTATAAACATGGTTTTCCAGTTTCCGCTGGGTCTGTTTCACCCTTTACTTTCTCATTTCTTCTAACTCTGCTGTTGGGTTAAATAAGTCACACAAGCTAGCCATCAACTGGTAAACTCAAGCATACATATCTGGGATGTATTTTAGGCCCTATTACCTCTTAGAGTTCATGCAACATATTACTGTCTGAAAGTGGTTTAGTATGAGCAATTGAAAGTGGCAGTATGAGACATTCGGTTTTACCTGTTACCCACATTTGGAGTCCTTTGTCTACACAGAAAATTCTTTTAATGAATCTTCTTATATCATGTATCACATTTACTTTAATAACAGTATAGGAAAGCAGGTTGGTTAACTGATACATGCTATCTCTGGATTATTTTAAACTATAAGCAAAGTGTATGCCTCTCAAAATGTGGATTTTCTATGTGTATTTTCCTCAGCATGTCTGAATTTCACAGATGGCTAGTATTTCATTCATCCCACAGCAGTAACCCTGAAGCAAAGGGGATAGTTGATCAACCTTTTTCAGTGTCATTAGTTAGCATTTATTTTCATCCCATTTGTGTAAAAAAAAAAAAAAAAAAAGAAAAAAAAAACACAAACTCAAAACACAAACAAAAAACCACAACCAACAACAGACAAACCTGATCTAACCTTTAATCGTCAGTGCATGATTATTTAGCAGCAGCCTCATACATTTTTTTTGCTGTGAGGTAGAAGTACAATAAAAATTTAAATGTCTTCCTGCTAAGTAGTGGAATTGAAGTAGTTTAGAAAGAAAATACCCTGTGCTGAACAGTAGGAATGCTGGATTTTGCCAGGGCTATGTTTGTGTTTGTTTGGTTTTTTTTCCATCAGCTCACTGAGGCAAGTCTGCTTCTTGAAACAAATTATTTTGAGAGAACTTTGTAAAAGAAATCTGACTTTAAAATGCTTTCAACTCTTCTGATTTTGGAAAGATTTCTGTATTCTGAGACATTGCCAATATGCAATTCTGGGTCATAATGTTTGCCTTTCTTCTTAACAATAGATTTGGATTTACTAGCCAAGCACTACATGCATTATGTTGGAGTGGTATTGTCAAACTCCATAATTAAAACTCTCAAATGAACACTTTGGAAATATGTTTGTATCTTACTGATCTGCGTTTTCTAAACAGTATGTAATTTGAAGATGTGAATATGTTCAGATTTTTAATGTAAAAAGTTTCTTGTCAAATGTGATATATGGCTTTGTTTTGGAAACATTGTACTGTTTTTTCATACTTCAGTGTGGTGAAATCCTCTGCTCATTTTCTGCATGAGAGTGTTATTAGTTTATATCAAATCTTGTACTCCTTTTATTTCTATAAATTTTTATTTTGAGATTAGGATATTGACTTTTATTTTCCATGCTTGTTTCTGCATTTTGTGTTTTTGGGGTTTTTTGTCCAAGGACTTGGAGAAGGCCTTTGAGCTTTACAATTTATCTCAGAGACTAAACTATGTCCAGACTTAATTATACAGGCATTGCATTCTCTCACAGCAAATCAGTTAATTAAATATTCATCAGAACTGAGCGGGACTGTAAAACCCCGGACTATTTAAGCTCAGAAAATTTCTATGCCAATCAACATATCGTGATGAGATGTGCTGGCATCTATTGCAAATACATCAGTTTTCTCTCTTGCTCTTTCTTCAGGATCTCTGCACAACTTTCTCGTTTGTTCCGTACCTCAAAGTGTAATGCTAGGATGTGCTATATGATACGTGTCTGAATGACCTGCTAAGGACCATGCTCACAAAAAAGCTTCTCCAACTCCAGGGTAACTTTATAAGTGAAGCAGGTCATTGTAGAAATAGGTATTAATGAAATGCAATCAGGGAATGGGAAATAAGCCTCTCAATTAAAGGCTGTTACAACACTGCTACCTTGTGTTTGAAGTGCAAGCTATGTTTTCAGCCTGGCTACCCTCATCTAAATCTAGAAAGCACGCATTTGAAAACAACGATAAGAACTACTATCGTATGTGTATTTGCACTAAGAGGTTGAGGGGAAAGCAGGCAGGTAGCACATCCAAAATGTTGATGAGTGCACTGCTGAAAAATGCATGGATAGCGTGGTTACTGTTGCAGCAGAGTCTTCTATAGGGAGAATGTTACACACTAGAAATGTTCCAGAATAATGGGACTAGCTCACATACAATAAACCTAGCTCTGTAGCTATTTTTCTGCTTGATTTTAGCATTTTTCTGTTTGTTCCAACTAACTCTTAGGCAAATATAATTGCATATATAAAGTATGGCTCAAGTTGTATATTAGTTACTCCTAAGATTTCAGCTGTTGTGTAGAATTGTGTTTAGAAACAAATAGACCATTTGGTTACACTTTTATAAAAAATTATATTTTTTATGTTTATATATGTATTTGTGCATATGTAAGCTCACAGTGGTGAAACATTACAGTAATAGGTTGCTTTGAAACGGTGCCAAGTCCTGCAAACAGAATACTGCTTGTGCCTTCAAAATTCATGAGTCACGTAACATTCAGAATACAAATAACTCTCTTTCCTTAATTACATTGAAACATATCCGATATGTGAACTTAGAAATGCTTTTGATTGGTTTTTTGCACCAGAGGAATCTAACACTGGCAGCCACAGCCCTGAGACTGAGCACATCAGAGGTAAGTCTCTGGACTCTTTAAGAACTGTGCCTCAGCGCTCAGGTACTACTTGCTTCAGCTGCTGTACTGGCTGTTTGCTATTTTCCATCTCTTTGAGGAAAAGGAGATGTAGCTAGCAGTATGATGCTGTGCCTCACCAAAGGCTTTTACAACAACCACATAATTCTGTTTTTCAAAATGCCTTAGTAAGTGCCCAGGTCCACCGAAAATGATGACAAATGAGGCGTGTAAGTTGTGTGAAAGTCTTGAGAAAATGGTTTTAAAACAGATGTCTATAGGAAGTTTATAAACACGTTCTCCGCGTGGTGGGGTTGAGTCAGCCTCAGATGAAGGGCAGGAGGTGGCTGGCAAAAAGAAGCTTTAATGTAGGCTGAATGCAATGATATATGATTCCAGGAAGAATCTTGGGAATGTACTTCTTCCTTGAAGACGTTAGTTAAGAAGAAGTTCAGAGTTGCAACCAGAAATATTCTGGTGGCTGATTTGTACTTTTTCAAGAAAGCAAGACTTTGTATTACATTTGTTCTTTGGCATAAGGATGACCAGCCTGATTTGTGGGCAGTAGAAGGAGTTCCCAATCAGTGCCTTATCTGCCTTTTTGTTTCCTTGTTGCATCAATTCTGTGTATGAAGTATGTGTTATGTAGATATAAATATTTGTAGTGCATGTAATGATGTATATAAAAGAAAGGAGCTGATTACCCAGAACAGATGATATGGCAGTTGCAGGTGGACTCTGTGCATTTGAGTAGTGTGTGAAGACAAGAGAGCTGATGTTCTGTCTGCATTTTTTACCTTTCTGAGGATTGCGTGGTTAGGCTTTCTGCAATGAGGCTAGTAGGAATAAGGTAGATGTCTGTGCATATGCAAAAAAAAGCTCTAATTTAGAATAAAAATTACTAAGTATCTTAGTAAAAGCATACTTTTGCTATTTCTCTTTCTCCAACTCCAGATAAGACCACTTAATGTCATTAAACATCGTCATTCTGATGCTCCGCTTTGTCTCTCACTATCATCCAGTTCTCTATCCTGATATCTCTTCTTCAAATGACTTCTCCATAACCTGCACATCTTCTCACAATCCACCTTCTTCTGTTTTGTCTATCAAATTTTACTCTAATTTTCACTATCCACTTTTTTCCTATCTTTACAGTCTTCATCGTGCTCCTTTCACAAATTGTCTATTTTTTTTTCCACTATTACCACCTTGATAAAATGATAGGGTGCCAGTTCTGTGGAACAGAACTCGTGTATTCCTTTCTGTGGATTCTTTGTTGTTTTTTTTTTTTCTACTTCTGAGCTGCTTTTGTTTAATCACTCTAAACTTTCATTTAAAATTTTCTTACTTTGTGCTGATTACAAATGCATACTTATTTAAGTAGATTTGTTCTTATAGCAAGAACAGAATATTACTGAACTACTTAAATTTTCATTGTTGATTTACATTATATGAAAAGCTTTAACTTTCCTATGTATCAAATACTATTCAAGTGGTCTATTTCCATGCTTTACATTTTCTTTCTTTTACTAACATTTTTTATATACTCCCTCAAAATTAAAGGATGAAGTTTTGGACTTATTGACAGCAATAAGAAAACTGCTGTGTATTTAATATATTATGGGAAAAGTTCTGTCATCTTTGTGTGACCTGTTCCAGTCTGGTCCTTGATTCACTTTTTAAGCCTATTAATTTATCAGTTGTACTGGTCAACAGCTGGCGGTACGCCATACCAAAAGATTTAGCTAAAGATTTAGCTAAAACTTCTTTGACTGCATCTTTTGTTCAGGAAAGCTTCTTGTCATAGGTTTGGTATGGTTTTGCTGTTGTTGTTGGGTTTTTTGGGTTTTTTTTTTGTTTTTGTTTTTTGTTTTTTAAATCTTTGCAATGTGGTGTGGAATATTTCTGTTCCTAAGTATTTTAGTGAGCTTTTGGAAGTGGTTAACTAAATAACATATATTGTGCATGTACACGTAGAGTATAGTGGAAATGTCACAGTATCCAAGTCAGTCTCTTCTTGTTTTACCAAGATGCAGCTAATAGAAAACCATGACATGGAAACTGTTTTACTGTAGCAGCAACACAAATAGTTTTCACTGATACTCAGTTTTTTAAATACTGTACCTGAGCATGGAGTAAATTTTAAGTCTGAAATATATTCTTCTACACTGAGGGAGGGGTGCTGAAATGTAAGTTTTCAGGACTGAAAATGTCAAAGAGTAGGTTAGTAAAATAAGCATCCTCTCAGGGTCCCTTCTAGTCTAGATGACTTCTCATGGTCAATTAGTATGAACTGCAGAAACTCTTTGGTTCTGCTTACTAAAGCATTCAAGGGAAAACACTAATCTGCCCCTAGGCACTAAAAAATATTATTAGTGGCACCACTAATATTTCATTGAATACTTTTGATGGAACACTAGAAATAAATAAAAAAATAAATATTTATTCCAGATAAATATTTTTTCCTGTGTAAATATAGCTCTAGTAAATGCAAACATGCTGGCATAATCATGATGCTCTGATTCTGTCAAAAAGTGAAGTAAATTATGCTAAGCAATGCTGTGGTCTGTCCACTATCCCTGTGCCTGGCTATTCCTCTATGTAGGCAAGCTCAGCCAACCAGTCCTTCCTAATACAGAAATACGGACTTGGTGCTTCTGAGTAGCATTGCTTGTTCTCTTGTTACTTGGGTTTGGTTTTTTTTCTGTAATTGATCTAACAAAAGGGGGGTATAGCTTTGAAATATGAGGACTAAACGATGCTGTTTAGTATGGTTGGGACTTTTGTTGGAACAGTTGGAAAATTATTTCCTTTAAGAACTTGGAACTATGTTATCAACACTGTAAAATTTTACAGAATGATAACTCCAACTTTTTAACATCAGTACAAAATGAGTGAAGACAGAGCAACTTTTATAGGGAAGGGGAATTGGAGAGAAGCAAGTCACTTATTGGTATACCACAACCCAGAAAATTGTATTTAATTGTAAACATTTTTGAAGAGGTGCTTAAATGTTATCAAAATTTATTTAAATATTTTTAAAAAGCTTTAAATTTTAAAGTGACTTAACGCTTCTATTATAAGCGTTTTATATTGGTGGCAGACTATTATAAGTGTCTGCCAAATACCCCAATGCATTTATAGTTCTTATTCATTTTTTTTCAAGGTACTTGCACACAAAAAAGACTAAAAAAAAAAGAATACAAAGCAACAGTTATGGTGTAAGCTCTTACTTAGAACTTAAATGTGCCTTCAGTTGCAACCAGTCGCATTGAGGCAGGGTCAGTTTCCCCGTGTTACTTGATCCTGCTTCTGTGCAGCAGGTTAGACTAGAGGTTATAGACGCAGCATCCCTTTGAAAATTAACTGTACAAATTAGCTTTTTCTATCTAGGCTTGACTGATGGTGTACCAAGCAATAGCATGATGTGATTTGAAATGGACAGTATATTAAAATAGGAAGATCAGACTACTGGCCTTTTTAACAGTTAATAGACTATCTTGCAAGAGCACAGACTTGGTAAGCATTTGTCAGCTTCTATAAAAATGAAATGGTGAATTATGAAGCCTCTTGAATTTAAACAATGTGTCTGATATCAGAATGTTTGCTTTCCTGGATGATTTGTTTGTATTAACCTGTGCCTGTTTGCCTTAATGACTGAGGGAATAATAAAGCTGATCTGTTTGCTTTGACAAGAAGGCATTTATTGCAAGTGCTGTGTACTACAGAGGCATCTCTTTTGGAGGAGAAAAGGTCAGTAACCAGTAAATGCCCTTTTAAAAAAAGTACTAAAAGTAATAAAATACTTGGAAGTTATATTCATCATACTGAAGTTAACATTTTCCTGCTAAGCAATGTTATAAAATTTTCCATTGCTAAAATCTTTGGTACATGTCACCGATAATGTGTTTATATACACACAGCATTCATGGTTTTGTAAATTTTTTTTTATGCTGTAATTTATCTTCCTGATTAGAAAAAAATCTAGATTTTCATTTCTTAGGAAGTAAGAATAGAAACCAATTTTCATAGTTCTTGAAATGTTTTGAATTTTATTCAAACCACTTGTAGACAGATAAGTCTACAAGAATGGAGGAGCACCAGCTGCAGAATCTCCAGGATCATGACAAGCAGGTCGCCTGTATCCCAATTATGGTCCCAAACTCTTTCAATCCATAAGTGGTTTCTTTGTAAGCTAGTTTTTGGGTTTTAATGTGAAAGTTTCAAGAGATGGGGACTATCTGGTCCCAATGAAGGTTTTGCCAGGGTTGATATTCCTCAACACACACTTTTTTTTTTTTTATGAAACAGTCTTATACAGAAAATTTCACAACTACCAGTAGTTACCAAAAAGCAAAACACTGCAGTTCATATAGCTAAGGCTAACATTCTGAAAACTTATTGCTAGTTATCGTGAAGGTTTTTAATATGATTTTTTTTCTCAATTTTCTTCAAAGCTTCAAGAATTAATCATAGAATTTGGAAGGAATTGCAGTTAGTATTGCAGTTTGGTCCTTATGATGTTAGGGAGGTCCACCATCATCATTTTCTTTAGGATTTCTCAAGTCAGATGGGGAGGCTTAAAGCCTCAGTAGGAGAACGTTCACTTTTTAAAAGCTCGGATATTCAAATGATAGGATATTTGAAAGTGCTGCCTACCTCTGCTGAGTGTGTCAAAATGTAGTACAAGCTTCCGTGCTAGTTTTATGCACTAAAATATTGTCAGTAAGAGAAGGAGGAAAAAAGAAAAATAATCATTGTCATGTCCTGAAAATGAACGGAGGCTGGTGGAGTGTGTTGGAGAAGTATCATTATTCATGCTGCTTGCATTCTTCAGTCCTTTTGTAGGCATCTGCTTTTAGCCACTGTTGGAAACAGTGGACTAAATGGACATTTAATTCTGATTCAGTAGGGTTTACTGACATACTAGAAATAGGACTGGAATGTCATACCTAAATAGTGTCAAAGCCATACTTCCAAACTGCTCTGGTAACAGTTGAGAAGGAGAAGAACTAAAGAAGAAAAGAGAGGCTCTAAAAGCAGAAAAAGTCATTATAACAGAAGCTGTCATTTAGTGCTATATAAATTAAATCAATGTTATTCTGGTAGAAGAATAAGAAACTACCTTTCTAGATAAACTGAAAGATCTCTTTTTCAAGCGACAAGTCAGACATCTCAGGGAATTCCTCAAAACTTCATTCTGTAGCTGGCCTGGTGGTTCTAGTCAGCTATTGTGGATAGAGTACTGAATCCCTGGTGTGACCTGTGGTAACCATATTAAGGACTCGATACTTTCCTATGTCTTTGATACACTAGAGGCATGCTTATGGTTTTTCAGGACTATCACACCAGAGGAGATGCATTCTTTGATACTTTAATTCAGGCAAGGTTAAACATCCCTTCCCTTTTCCCATAGGAGATATGGAAGATCCGAGTTTCAAAACAAATAAGATGTTTATCCTGACTTTTGTTATAGGTTGGAAGTAGAAAACATCTGTTATTTTCAGAAAACTGGAGAAAAATGCTTTTCTCACAGAACTGATTTTACTGATAGCTCTTTTTACCACTTTCTCATATGTGATGTTTCCTGTAGCCTAGGTTTTATACAGGAATTGCAATAGGATTGTTTGCTTGAATTGATTTTTGTTGCTCTTTTGAGGACCAATACGTCATTGAATACCAGTGCTAGAGAGATAAAAAACACATGAAGGTCTCAAAGTCATCCTCCCTGAGTGTTTCAACAGGAGTCTATTTGGAATTTCATTTTATCATATTGTTGCATGGATGACAAAATTAAATGAATGCTTCTAATGAAGCTCACTGTCTTGTAATCTGAAAGCAGTATAGAGCTGCTTATTTGGTTTTGGTAGTTTGAATGTTAAATTCAATTACTTGAGGACCTGAAGAACATTCGGTACAAACATGAGTAAATACGAAGTATCAGAATTGTTTAATATCCAAGAGCTTCACAAAAAGGGAAAATGCAGATGATTTTTTGGAAATATTTATTTTTTGAAATAATGAAAATTATCTTATGCTATCTAGATCTGATTTAACATTTTTTCTATTTATAATCTGCAATTTCTTGCATTGTCATCATTGTTCACAAAGGTAGTGAAGTTAAATTCAAATCAGTTACAACTCCTGGATGAGCTGATTATCTGGATGGTGTTAATTGGCATAACTCTACTTACTTTCATAGAAATACATTGTGGTGGAACTGTTGAAATTCTTTCCCAGTGTGTCCTGTCTGTCTTAGATAGTTTAAAAACTTGTTCACCTTATACACCTATTTAAATTTCTTACCTTTTATTTATCAAATAAACTACTTGCTTTAACTGGTTTTAAAGTATTTAATGTCATACTTAATTCAAAATACAAACAAATCAAAACAACAGGCATCTCTTGACGCTGCCTGCTGCATCTTTTAAATATGCCTTCAGTTCTGCTTAGCCTGATTGTTTGAGACAGAATTGCTAGTGAAGATGTCTAAAGAGAGATCAAGAAAACTTTAATGACCTGTGGGGCACAGCTTCAAAGTAATCATCATCAGCATACCTACTTTGTGGTACAAATGCATTTCTAGCCTAATAAACAAGTGTGATGTAAATTTTTATTATAGTAATAGAACGTTAATTTAGTTGTTGGATTTGTGATCTTGAAATCTTGTACGTAGCAAAGTTGTCCAATATGCACATATGTAGGAAATAGCAAATTTGAATTAATTCCTAGATAAAATTAGTATGCATTGAACTTTGATGATTTGTCTTTGTTTTGTTTCTCTAATCAAAATTTCAGTTAATTTCAGTTTTGTTCTCTGCCTCCCCCACATTAGTTCCATTGTCTTGATTTGCATCATTTGTAACAGCTGGCTTCTTGTCAATCTGTAGTTTGGACCTTTACATCAAACAGCAAATTAATTACAGGGAAAGAAATCCCAATAGTACTTCTATGCTTAGGGGCTTTCACAATTATCAAGAAGTGAATGTTGATGACTTTTGTTAGAAATGAGAAGTGGAACATGGGGAAGGGGGCAGTGCCTGCTTCACAGGTACCATTAGATATCTCTAGACTTAAGTGTTGGTCAGTTAACTGTACCTTCCCTTTTCTGGACCTTCCCCTCAATTGTTGTAAAGTCAAACTAGGAAAAAATAGAAATTAAAAAAAAAAAATCGTATGACGTATTTTTTGATAAAAGATGCATAACCTTAATGCGTCTCAAGTATGGAAGCACTCTCAGGAGTTTATTGGAAAGCCTGTTTGTATCCTAAATGTTAGTTCCTTTTCCCTATATCACATCTTAAAAACATAACCAAAAAAGCCTACTTGAATTAGTTCTGTCATAATTGATCTGCTTTTCTTTCTGTAAAGATAAATCAAGGGACCCTTTTAAAATTAAAGAACAGGTACAAAAGGCTCACAAGTACATTTCCTGGAAGGTGCCCATAGAAACAGAAGTTGAAAATGTGAGCAGTTTAGAACCTTACCATGCTTTTGTGACATCTACAAGTAATTTAGCCTTCTGTCAAGTTGCTGTACTTTGTTAAAATCCTTTTTTCTTAATGACCATTAGTAATGGTTAGGAAATTAACATTGCTTTTGTATTTTGCTGCACTTCTGTTGTGTTTTTTAAAAAAGCCAAACAACAAAACACAGCATTCAAATAACAGTAGTTACTGTGGTGGGGAAATAGACAAAATGAGTGGAGTTGGGGAAGTGGTATACATATGGTATAAACATAAAGGAGATGTGCTCTGCTTTCGGTGAAATACTCTATTGGAATGATGGGCTAGTTTAGTCTAATTTATTTGCTATTCTATTGCTCATTTCCCCCATTTTTATGTTTTTCTTGAACAAATAGGTAAGATTTCCTTTGCTATCTTTTCAAGATACACATAATCTCTGTCTTTCTGATGGTTTTTGCTGTCTTTAACTGACCTATCTCATGTAGTCTATCTTTTCAATAGCGTGCAGATCACAAAAGAAAGTAATACCTTGCCCAGCTCTTAAGAGAATATTGAATTTGGTAAGATACAGTGTCTGTTTTGTAGAAATATCCTCCTCGTTTTCTGTACTGTATTGTTAGCACAGTTTAAGAGCTCAGTCCAGCATTATTCCAAGGTCATTTTCAAAGTCCTGCTGTGATTCTGATTCTTTTATATTTGTCTCTGGTTTTGAGCTGAATGTGAAATTTAGTGGTTTAGCTTTTGAATGGGAAATTTAATTTACAACTTGTCAGTTCATTTACAAAACGGATACCACTGTGAAGGATTCTCCTAAATATATATGCAGCCTTTCTCTTTTGTTCTCTGTTCGTTTCTTTGTTCCCGTGAAGCATGGAAATACACAAAAATCACTTCGAAAATCTAAATTCATAGCTGTCACTGCTGTGGCCATATCCTCCGGGCCTTCCAGGCTGCGCCAACTGTGTGAGACAGCAGATGGTGGCTGCACATGCAGGGTATCCATCCAGGAAACAACACTTGCCTTCTCTCAGCATCCCTGCCCTTCGTCTGCCCACGAAACTCCAGTTTATTGACAAAACTTGAGTAACTGCTTGTAGAAATGTTGGGTTCTCTTTCTCTTTTTTTTTTTTCTTTTTTTTTTTTTAATAAATAAACCCCTCTTAAATTTTATTATATTCCTTTCCATACATAAGTGGTGTACCTGGAAGTGTTGTCTCTGTTTTATGGTGAGTAGGCATTATGTGTAATCTCTGAAATGTTTGTGATAAATCAGCTATCGTAAGCTTTGAAATGTATGTTTTACTTTCAACATTTTAATCCTGTGTGAGATAAATAGTCCAAAATGACTGAGAGGCTGCTAGGCAGTGAGTTGTAGCATAAGTTAGAACCATTAAGTCCATTTGGATTTGTCTCAAACTGTAACAATGACAGTATATGAAATAAGACAACTTTGTATACATGGAAGTCATTCAAAATACTGAGTCCCAAATGAGGTGTTGCTGCAAATCTTAAGCTTTGACAGCTGAGATTTGCTTCAAAGAGTCTACATAAGAGCAGCTAAGCTTTTCTTGATTAAATTACAACTTTTTCTCTTTAATGGCGTGTGATCTAAGTCTGAATAAACCTATTCCTTTTCTTAAAGTGAAGTCTATTCAGTAGTTGTGTGGGCTAGATAATCATGATGAGACAAGCAAACTTGTGAAGCATTATCGCTATAGAAAACTAAATTGAAATACAATGGCGTTTGCATACATGCAAAGGGACCTGAGCTGGTGGGCACACAGAAGAACCCAGCGCACAAACATGCCACTGGAAACAATGACAACGCTATTTTCAGCCAGGATAAAAAAAGTCAAAAAAGCGGTCAACGTGCGTCCAACTGGTGCTTTGATTGTGAAGTTTAACTGATAAAATGGGAGATTTGTGTCTCTGGTTATGTGAATGATAGCACTGATTTCTGTTAAATGCTCTAAAACAATAGATTTCTATGGTTGAAGTGATGTTTTCAGGTTTCATAGTGACTCTAAAATTTGTATCCCAGTTGACTGAGTTTCTGTTGCCCTTATTAAGGGATGGGAATGAGAAATTTTTATGCATAGATGCATGATAGCATAGAGGTTATAATTCATTCACCACTTTATACTTCCCCCGGAGTCCATGGGTATTTTGCTCTGATATTTTTATTGGCCAAACAAACCTGTTAACAAGCATGAAAGTTCTGAGAGACTTTTTAATACTAAAATTACCAATTTATATATGGAGAATTATTCTTTGGAATGTAAAACTTGTAGAAAGGATATATACTTTAATGTATTCTACATTTTGCAGCTTTCTTGTATTTTTAGCATGTGATTTCACAGATCCTTAATATTTTTAAATACAGGTAACGAATTTGGACATCCAGAATGGCTTGACTTCCCCAGAAAAGGGAATAATGAGAGCTACCACTATGCCAGAAGACAGTTTAATCTTACTGAGGATCATCTTCTTCGCTATAGATTCCTAAATGCATTTGATAGAGATATGAATAAATTGGAGGAAAGATTTGGCTGGCTTGCATCTCCCCAGGTAAGCTTTATATACTAAATGATAAGTTTTTAGTCACCAGTTGGGTACGTGTTCAGAATAACAACAATGCTAAATTTGCATGCGGAAATTTTAAACAGCACTTTATTATGCGCTGCGTAATGCCCCACCATATATTTCAAGTTGTCAAAACATGTCACTGAAATATCTTCCACAGATAATAGAAATCTGAACCAGTCTCCTTTTAGCTTCATAGCAAGCCCTTTTCCTATTATTGTTGCTATTTTTATTTAGTTACTGCAGATTGGATAAAGCAGACTATAAAATTGTAGGTAATCCAATCCAAGGATTGCTTTGGGAAAGTGTAAATTGTTCTGATGATTTACTTCTCTACAAATAATTACTCTGTTACTGAGAAAACCCTTTCAGTAGGGTATTGTCTAAGTTATAGTCTTCCAGTCTTCAACCTGTCACTTTTTTATTTGTCTTTTTTTTGCCAAATATTGCACTATACTTATTATCAAAGTAACTCAATTCTTATAATTTCTCAGTGTTTAATTATTTCATACTAGTCATAATCTGCTTTAAGGATTTTTGTTTAAATGGATGTCTAGTTATTAATGGCTTTAGCAAATAGAACAAAGGTGGTATGTGCAGCAGTTTAATGTGGCTTATCAAAGCTATTTCTCACACAGATTTTATAAAACAGAAACAAAAAAAAAAAAAATTCCAGTGCTTCATTTTCTAAATTACTAGATGTGATGCAGATCTCCATGAAAAATAGGCTGAGCGTTTGATTTGATAAATGGAATCCATATTTTATAAAGTGTGATAAAAAGACCACATTACCAATCTTTGTGCAAGAATCTTTCAAGTGCTGTATACCTGACATGCTTCTATCTCTTTAATTTTACATTGCATTATAAAAAGTAAGCCATGGTTTAGTAGTCAAAAATTTTATATGACAGTACATAGGTAAACAATTTCAGTTTGCCTGTTAATGCCCTTATCTATGTTGTTAGAATCTTTGACTGTTTTACTTGAAATGAGATATAGAAATAGTGGGGTTTTTTTCTTTTTTTTGCTAATTCATTTGGAAATGAAATATTTTGTACGATCCAATTTTAATTTTTTTCTTTCCTAGGCCTTTGTGAGTGAAAAGCATGAATCCAATAAGGTCATAGCATTTGAGAGAGCAGGTCTCATTTTTATTTTCAACTTCCATCCATATCAAAGTTATGTGGACTACAGAGTGGGTATTGAAACTCCAGGAAAATATCCTTTTCTTTACTGTATTTCTTGTACAGAAAAGCTTTAGAAGTTAAAAACTAATTCTATTTTTCTGATATGAATGCAAACTGTATTTAAAATATAAGAAACCACTTTTTTGTCATTAGTATAATCTTGCTTTAATTCTTAGTGTACAGCTAAAAAAAAAACTTAGAAATTTGCCTTCTTCATAAGACACCATTTTCTAGAACTCGAAAATAGAAATAGTGATTTAAAGATTATGTGTTAGTTTCCTTGTGATGCCTGTTTTTTTGGAAGTATGTTGAGGCATGTAACAGCAAGTAACTTCTACTTGTTAAATAAGCTGCAAAAGTGACCACAGCAACAGAGTCACGCAGGAAAATATATTAGTTTACAACATTCCTGATGTAGGTTTAAAATTTCTCTCTTGTAATTAGGTGGACTGAGAATGTGTTCTTGGCTCAGCTGAGAAGTGGTAAATTATTATTCCTGAGTAATTGACTGGTAATTAGCACTGAGGAAGATCGAAGAAAAATGCTAACTTGCCAGAGGACTTTCGTTTGCCCAAATTCAGTTTGTTTCAAGTGCTTGAACAAACAGAATCTAGTGAATCTTCATGAGTCACTAAAAGCACTGCAGTTCCAAACTTGTGGCCTACTCTCTTTTTATTTATCACCAACTTCAGTAAACTACTGTGGTATTTTATGTGCTTTTGTTCAGTGTAGCACCTTACTGCTCTAACTCTTGATCACCATTGATAGGACCTGCATGATCTCAGGCCTTAGTGGGATTCTGGTTTAGAAACATCAGGTCAAACCCACCTTCTTCAGTGCTTTCACCTCTGTGCTGCTACTGGAACTCCTGGAAAAGGGAGTAGTAATAAAGAGTAGTAAAATCTTAATCCGGTGTTGGGAGATACCAGTACTTGAGTGTCATAGGGTTCAGGTATCCACTCATTTAAGTTGGTGCTACTGCTCTTCATCTCTCTTCTATGAAATGCTTCGAGTTCTACATATGGAAAAGGTGTAACTTCTTTGTTAAGGACTACAGCATGTTACAGAATTAGCATGAGTTTTTTTGCTCTGATACACAGATACAATTAAATCCAAACCACATTTTGTTGTTCACTTTCTGCCTTTTTCAAGGATGCTAGCGGTTCAGTTATCAGAAATACTTAAGAAATATTTCCAAAAATTCTCACTCTTAATAACTTCTGTCACTTATTTTTTCTCTCTTTTCCATAACATGTCTTCAGGCGTGTATTTAATTGCAATTATATATGAGGCTGTCTTCCTAATTTTGTTTTCTGGTTTGTGCTAAAGGAATTAAATAACTAGCTATTGCTTTTCTGGATTTGTAAACGCCCTGCACGCATTGTTACAAAAATTCTACTCCTTGACACTTACAGCTAAGATGGGACTAAGCTGTGCTAAGGCACTTCTGAAACTATGTGGGCTTTCTTTATAGAAATATTTTTATGATCAGTCTGTTAACAGAATATTTAATATAAACAGCCTTTTGGTTCTTATCAGCACTTGAAATTTTTCAGTCATTTCAAAAAATATTTCATATAACTATTTTATAGCACCAGTATCTCCTTTCTCCTTATAAATTAGGCATTTACTGTTTGTATAGAATCCTGAACTCCCTTTTCAGCTGAGGCTGCTGTACAGTAGCTCTTCTGGAACAAATTGCAAAATCTTCTTTTCACTGGGTTTACTTTGCAAATCAAGGCCTGGTTGGCTTTCAGTAAGTTGGTCTGTTGCTAGTTTACTCTGGGCATTGAAGTAACTTTCTACTGCATCTTGATCAGAAAAAAAGTAATTGCTAATTATTTTTTTTTTCATATTTTTAAAATGTAAGCAGAAACTCATTGGAAGATGTTTGCTTTTCACTTAGTAGATGATGAGGGTTTTTTTTACATCCTTTGTTTATTTTGGTTCACTGAAAATTATACTGAAACATAACAACAGTGCAAATGTGTCCAAAACAAATGTGATATGAACAAGATATACAGATAATATTTCACATTTGCACTTTATATCATATTTTAATATTTAGTGTCTGTACATATCCTTGTCTTTTAAGTATGTGCAGTATAATTTTATTTACATCATATATAGTTTAAATTGTTAGAGCACAAAGATCCATATTAGTTTTTTATTCACTAAACTAAAGTTTTTATTACTAATGGAACTGCCAGTTACAAACAGTGTATTTGCTTTTGTGAAGGTGCTTTGTCTGATTAATCCCTCCTGCCTCAAGCAAACAGTGGATTTTGTGGTTCTCTGTCCTCGGTGTGTGACATGCTTTGCTGCCTCTGGCAGGAGCAGACAGCTCTAAACACTACTGCTGCTCTGAATTCTCTTTGAAACACAGTGCATCTTCAGCTCCAAGAGCCTTGTTTGTATGGTAAAAGAAGCGTCTGTCTGGTTTTACGGTATTGTATTGTTTGCAGGTCTGAGAGGAAGTAGTTCTCTTAATTTAGTGTTCTCATTTAAGGATCTCAAATACAGAATATTCCCAAAACGAAAAATCACCTTTTCTACAACCAAAGGCTGTGCTGCCATTCAGTGAGGACAGGCTAGAGAGTTGCACAGAGAGGAAGCTGATGAAGGTTGGCAAGTTGTAGGGTCCTGCACCTAGGGAGGAGTCACTCCATGCACTGGTACAGGTTAGGTGTTGACCTGCTGGAAAGCAGGGCTGCGGAGAGGGACCTGGTAGTCCTAGTGGACAACAAGTTGTCCATGAGTCAGCAATATTCCCTTGTGGTCAAGAAGGCCACAGGTCTTCTGGGGTGCATTAAAAAGAGTGTGGCCAGCAGGTCAAGAGAGGT
>VXAK01000390.1:4757-39556 GCA_013399435.1 Arenaria interpres | reverse complement strand
GTTGAGGTGGGGCGTCTCCTCCCTTAGCGCGGGCGTTCTGGTTCGCTTCTAAAATTTATTTATTTTAGTAGTTACAGCGCTGGATGACGCTGTGTCGGAGTTTCAATTCCCGATAAACGTATGGTTTTACCAAAAGTAAAGGGAAAACATTATTTAGTAGTGTGCCATGGTAGCTTTCATAAAAAGTGCATGTTGTTAGTAGTCTTCCAAAGCTAACTTCTGCTGGATCTTCTGTAAAAGCTACCACTTTTGTCCTTTGTGACCACCTCAATTTTCTCTAGTTATTGAAGAGAGCCTCATCCATCCCTGTGTTTCAGTAATGGAACATTAGAAGTGATAACACTAGTAATGTTAGAAATTTGACCAAATGCAGATACTTGTTTAAATTTTTTCTCCAAAGGGAATTTCTGTTCCTTGTGTGTAAAGACAGGTATATGGCAATGTATATTCCCATTACATTGGTGGGAATGTTCAGTCAAAAGTCGAGCATTTGTTTCAATTAATTTTATTTTTATAAAAGCTTTGCCCCGTAAACAGTGGCTGACATTTCTTCTCATGGAGAATCCATGCATGTAAAATTGGAAGTAACTATATAGTTATATAGGCAAATTGAATATAATGCTACTTTTTTTTTTTTTTTTTTTCTAAACTAAACTAGTAGAGATGGGATTTGTAATTCTACTGGGAAACAGCAGTAAGGAAAATTAATATAAAAGTATTTTAATACTGCCTTTGCAAGACGTCTTTTCCTGGTAACCAAAGTCTTTTGCTAAACCTCTTAACACAAGAGCATTGTCTGAAGTTGAAAATTTAATATAATCTGTCTTTGCCAATGTAGTTGTGCCCTAGTCAAGAAATTGTTTGCAACTGACGAATGTTTATAAATGTTCTAAGTTCCAGAAGTAAACTCTTGCGAACAACTGAAAGCAATTGCAGAAGAAAAGTAACTGTAATAATGTATGTAAAATAAATATTTATCATTAATATAAGAGCTAGTAATGTACCACTCAATAAATGGGTAAATACAAAATAGTTTAGAAAATAATGGGTGCTACATGGTGCATAATGGGTATAAAATGCAGGTGGTATGTTAGATTTGCTCAGGCACAACATCTATCCTTTTTTTTTAATTAGCTATGTTTATGATGTTTTTTTTAAATAATAGTCAAGTATAGTCAGATCAGTTTCAGTTTGCAAATTGCAAAAAACAGCCTACTTAGGTATAGAAGAAAAGCAGAGACTCAGTCTGTAAGTCATTTGAACGTTGTTTTTAGCTTCTCAGTGAAACCAGATAAATGGAGCAGTACACTGAAAGAGAGATGTATTGGTGTACTTTCAATTTATGGAATGCATAGTAGATCTGATATTGTGTGTAAGGTGATACTGTTCCTTACATATGGAAAGTAAAAACATTACTTTGAAAAGGTATTGGCAAATAATAGGAAAATAACTACTCAAGGAATGTATATGACAAATGCACGCCTCTGTATTAGTATGCTAACACGGAAATGGTATCGTCTTGCTTTCAAATAATTTTCATAAATATACTTTGTTTTCACTAGGCTTTGAGATAAAATAGCAAATTATCTTATGTTTGAAGAATTGTTGCAGAAGTTGTAGATACAGCATTTACCAAGAAGAAAACAAAAAGAGGGAGAATGGCAATGGGAAGGTAGGCGATAAGTAAAGAGAGGTATTGTAAATTTTGTGTCACAAACTGACTCTCGCTAGTATAAAATCAAATGTCAACAGTCTAAACTTTTCACTGTAATTTAGACAGAAACATAATGGTGAGCCTGAATACAAGCAGGTAATTATTCCAACTGAAATCATGCTCTGTATGTGGTTGATGTTAGATTAATGGATTAATTTAACTTTTAATTAACTAAGAGTTTGAATGATTCATTCCCTTTTTTAATGTATTATTTTTCAGAGGGTATGTGTTAATTATGCAGAAACGAACAATGTATTTTTTGTTTTTCAAATGACAAAAAAAAATCCCAACCCCCAAAAGCAAAAAAGATGTTTTTTGGTATGTGAGGTAGTCTTGGTTTGTTTAATAATAAAGTAGTAGTAAGTATTGTCTCAGTGCCCTGAAATTATATAATTACAAGGCAAAATTTATCTGTGAAATGCGTTCTTGGTGAATAAAATGAAAGTAACACATTTTTTAAATTGATATTACTAGTGCCTGTGTATTCCTAACACAATTATATTTTTCTAAGAAAGCATGTCCAGGTACTTAATAGTGACAGAATAACCGAGCACTGCATAAAATAATACATGAAAATTTTAGTATTTATAAGTATTTTTTAAGTACTTACACATGCATTATTTCTTCATTTATTTCCATAGCTAAGCTTTAGACACAAAAATGTGAGATTTAAAAGGTGTGTTGAAAAATCAATGGTAGCATTACATTACGATGCTTGCTATCCATCAGCCTGTTAGGAATGGAGTAGGGAAGAGAAATAGTAAAACAGTTATTCAAGTGTATTTGCAGTTCATAGTACAGTTGGGACAGCAGGAGTGGACATTAGCTCTGGTGGAAGCTCATTGCTGGTAGGGACACAGCCCTGGCGTCCCACTCCGAGCAGCTACTCCTTCACAAAGGGCAGGGTGGGTGTCTCTAGCTGTTGCTGGCTGGAGTCCTTCAGTGACTCGCATCTTTGCTTTCAGTCTGCGTGCCTGATGCCAGGAAGTTCAGAGGATCACAGCATTAGTGCACCTGCACTTAATGAAAATCAGTAGAAGGCGAGGTTTTGAAAGTCAGCAACAGAAATGTAGAACAGCTGGGTTGCCCTTCTGAAGGTGGGTACCATGAGGGACAGAGCTGGGCGGTTGCTGGTGTGTAAATGCTAAAAGTTAACATACATGCTGTTTGGAAACTGAGGAGATGTGATCATTTTGGTGGTAAATATCTGTACAATTCTATGAAGAGTAGTGCGGGTTATATATTAAGATCAGTTATTGAAGAAGACCAATACTAAACGGGCTTTTTTTTTAAATGCAGTCTGAACTCTTGATGGGATCCCGTCTGTTTTTAGGTGGTTTGTTTTTTTAGGTTCTATTCCAGATCTAGATTTGTATAGTTTTGTTCCTTGTGAATTGTGTATTTACATATCAGTACCTAACACTGGTGTCTGAGCAACATAATAGTATTTTTTCATCAAAGGCAGTAAAAAGATGGATCAGCTGTTCCTGTAGCATTTTATATACTAAGGGATGACTTTTTAGTTGTGCTGCAAGACAATTAGAAAATTGTATGCATAGAGAATTGGTGATACAGCATGAACAGAGCTAGTACTCTCTAAAATTTATGCTATGTTTTTAATATGACTGTAAACTTCTTAAGAGAAAACAATTTTGAATGAAAAGCTAAACTGGGGATACTTGATGCTGCCCTGAAGAGGAATTGCTAACTGTTGACCATGCTTAAATAATGGAAATAGAAAAGGCATCTTTTTTTTTTGCTGGCCTACAGTTTTTTTTCTCATAGTGATTATCATGTTGCACCAGCACATAATTTAAATGGAAACATTCAAAATTTAATTTGGACTTGAATTATTCATGAAAGCTGATTGTCATGTAGTACTTGTCTTATGCACAAACAATTAATACTGTATGTATTAGAGTGGGAAGGTCTTCTAAACTCCAGACTACAAATGTAGTATATTCATTGCAACATAAACATAAAATTCAGAGGATATTTCACAGGATTCTATTTTTTAACAACTTTTATAACAAAAATTAATATGCTGTTTATAAACAGAACTTGTCTGGTTAAGTAAACTTCAGTTCTGAATAATTGATTGAAAACCTAGTATTTTTTTTTTTTTCTTATATTCTTTGATGCTCCAGAGAAGGATATACTCATGTATTGTGTGGTTTGAGTTAAAGAGATCTTATGCAGATTTCAACTGGAAGATTGATTTTGCAAAATCAGCAGCTCTGATCTCAGCATAAAATCAGGTCAAGAAATAAGCACATAATGCTGTGAACTATTTTTTTCCTCCTAGCTGGGACACAGACTGGATGTACTAGTAACAGAATTTGTCTGCAAATTGTTTTGGGTTTTTTTATACCATTTGTTGATATCTGAGTAACAAACATGATGGGGCTATAGTACAAAACTGCTACAGTTAAAAGTTTGAAAGCAAATACGTGCTGGAGGAATACCAAAGGTCTGTCTCGTGCTTTTATATTTCTTTAGATAACAGCATAACCTTATATACAGAAAGCCATAACTGTCTGTACATGCTACACATTCTTCTTAATAACAAAGACTTTAACCCTCAGTAGAATTAAATCGTTGGTCCTCAATTTAAAGTTGTATGAGAATCTAGAAAGAAGCTTCCGTGCTCATCTAGCAGGGTGAATATTGTGCTAAATTTTCTGTTCAAGCAGAAAACTAGCATGTTTAGTGATTGGTGAAACTACCTGACCACAGTGAAGAAGTACCCGTGTTTCATGCATGGTTATTGAGTAGTGGTGATACTTCGAGTATCCATCAGGTGGCAGCGTGACTGTGAAATAACGCTATCTGCTTTTTTTAATTACACTGCAAGCTTTCTACCGAGTTACTCATAACATGTTTGGATTCTCCTTTATATAAAAATCCTTAGTCCAGTGCCACTTAGACACTTAATGCAGAAGCGATACATTCTTACTGGGTTAAGGACCAGTGCTGAATACACAGATATACATGGTTTTGAGAATTTTGTAGAAGTCTCGTGTTGGTAGGGTCTTGAGTAAAGTTGGAGAAATGCTTGTATATTTACATATGATTATTTTGTAATGGGAAAGATTGGAGGTTTTTTTGGTTGGGTGGGTTTTGATGTTTTGATGGCTTTCCTTTCTTTCCTTTCTTTCCTTTCTTTCCTTTCTTTCCTTTCTTTCCTTTCTTTCCTTTCTTTCCTTTCTTTCCTTTCTTTCCTTTCTTTCCTTTCTTTCCTTTCTTTCCTTTCTTTCCTTTCTTTCCTTTCTTTCCTTTCTTTCCTTTCTTTCCTTTCTTTTTTTTTTTTTTTCCCCACAGTCTGGGGAGAAGCTGAGAACTCTGCTGTGGAATAGCAGACTTCCAATTTTGTTAGTGGTATTGTTAGTATTTTTTTGGTATAAATGAATTAAGGTGAACGTAAATAAGTGTAACAATTACCTTTTGAAGTATAGTAGGTAGGAAAAATGATGATCATCAGATGAGTCAACTGAAAATAAAAATTACGTCTTCCAGCCTGTGCAGCAAGTCAATGGCAAAGACTGAAACAGAACTGACTTGCTTAGTCTCGTACCTCATATGTTAATTTCTGGAGGATATGCTTGCATCTGTCAGGTAGAGGAAACAAACACTCTGCTAGTATTTTGTCTTAAGGCAAATATCCTTTGCCTTGTTGTGTTTTCTGCTAATGTATGAGAATTTGATTTGTCCTGTACCTGATGAGATTGGATTGTGAATATATGTGCACACACAGTGCCTGCTTTTGCATGCTTTTCTTCCTCCTCTTTTTCTGAACTCAATTAAAAATAATGGGCTTCCTGTTTAGTGAAAAGTAAAATTTAATGCAATGAAATTTGAAGAATAAATATTCAAGTTAGGGATTATCCTTTTTCATTACTGTTCTTACATTTTTAAATCCTATTTTTAAAAAGTTAGTTTGTAAGCACACCTACAGGTTTCAAATGGCTATTTCCACTTCCCACATTTTAATTCGATACTGAAAATGACATCACTATCCTGTTATGGTATCTTTAGAAATTAAAAGTTATGACTAACCAGAGGAATGGATTTGTTAAGACAAGTGGTGTGATGTGAATGTTGGCTTTTCTGCCAGACGATGTAACCCGCAGACCAAGGCACTACATCAGCTGCAGGTGACAATATGGTTGAACTGATGTTGTAATCTTCTACTGTGATTTTGGTCTTATCTGCATGCAAAAATTTGCTTGTACTGATTTGTTTAGCCCTGTCGTACTAGCAAAGCAGGGAGAGGTGTTTTAAAGGCTGGGAAAAGATAAACTTATTAAAGAAAAAAATTGTATTCAGAGTGCTGAAGAATGATTTAAATGCCAGACATTATCATATCTCAGTAAACCTGTTTCGTTCAAAAGGTTGGTTAACAATCTGTTTTACATGGACTGTGTTCTTCTGTTAAGGAATTTAGTGTGTTTCAGTTATCTGTAAAAACTCTATCAAATGTTTGGCATACATTAGACTGTCTGGTTTAGATGATAGCTTGGTTATAAATATACTCCAAGGAGAAAAAAAGGCTTTAACTCACTGATGCCGTGGAGCTGCTTGTAGATAGCTGGAAGTTTCTTATGAGCCACGTGGTGGGAGAGGTATGGGATGTATGACTGAGAAAACTCATATGTGAGAAATGGGAAAGGAAGCTGGAAAGACTTGTATTCCAACAAGGCACTAGTGCTTGTCATTTATCTTTATTTTTATGTCTGAGATGACTACAACTCAAAATATCTAGTAGAGTCCTCTGGCCTCGCTGGTGTTCAGGTGAGCCTTGTGTGGGCAGTGCCTCATGGGGTAGCTGGGGCAGATGTGTGAAGCCAAAGCTGGCAAGGTATTAGCTTTTAGTAGGAGTGAGTTTTGGACATGTCTGTGCTGAAGTTTACATGTTTCTGAAAAAAAGAAACATGAATCACACTGAATATTTTTCAGGTTCTTATTTTTTCATTTGCATGCATGTTGTTTTTGTTGGAGAGCTGGCTGCTGTCCGTTGGGCTCCTACGCTTGGTTTAGTGTGGTTGCTTTTATCAGAAGGTTTCCGTCCCACAGCCTAGTCCAGCTGTAGTGAACATCAGTACTATCTCCAGGTATAGCTCTTGGAGCACTTGCTGAATATTTACAGACTGAGATATTTATACATGGATGATATTTCTTGATTATACTAATCCTTTTAATATAATCAGCACTCCTACTGTTAAATTGTTGAATATTGTTAAAGAACAAAGATAATCTCAACTTACTGTTTCTTACTTCTCATATGCTCAACTGAAATGGCACTTGTCACTGAAAATGCAGCTAGGTTATAGATGTGCTGTTTCTGCTGGATATGCATGGGTTGCATCTACATGGATGATTGACTGAGCAGGAATGTTTCTTATTGATTCAAGTTTGCTTTACTGTATGTTTGGAGTTTTGTGTCTGCGTTTGGAGTCTTGTGGTAGGCACTTGAACATACTACTGTTGTGATTGCCTCCTGATGAACCAAGACTGAGATTGCACAGCAGCTGGAGCGCTCCTGCAGTGTGGACAGAGGGTTATTAGCTCTCTGTTCATGTGCTGTGCACGCTGAGAACTGGCAGCCAGCATGAACTTTGCTGCTGGTAAAGATGTGTTGTGGATATGTGGTCCTGGAATCATACCAGATTTCAGCAAATGAAACCTTGTTTTTAACTTCTTTGCAGCATAAAGACCAGTGATGTCAACTTGTCAATGGAAATTGTATATGACAGGATTAACATAAATTTTGAGAATGCCCATTACTGCATTAGAAAGGGCAATGCAAGTAACGTGACAAATTAAAAAAGGCTTTAACTGTTGCTAGAGACATCTGTGATACTTGATTTACAGCTTTAGCTGTTGAACTTTCTTTAACTGTTTCACACTTCACAGTCAGGATAAAAATAGCAGGTAAGGTACTTGTCAGAAGTAGGTGGATGAAGCCAATTCCATAATCTATTTAGTGAATAAAACAGTGATGTGATAATTGATACATTGTTCTGAAGAGCTGTTATGGTTGTGTTGAAGTATTAATATGAATTTTTGTCTTCTGAAAAGTTACTACTTTAATGGAATGTGTTAATGGAATCAAAAATCCTTTCCATGGGTACAAGCAGTGTAGATCTTTAAAAAGCACATAGTTATGATTTGCTAGAGGGTGTTTGGGAAGATGCGGGTGCTGTGGAGCCTGGAATGGGTGCTAACAGGACGATTCCGTAGAGGTTTTAAAAGCATATGATGTTGAGGTTGCAGCATTCTTACTCTATTCTTACTGCTCCTGATTTTGATGTTTCTCTATAGGAAACATTGCTATTTTTGGTTTCACTGAACATGAAAGGGAAGCTATAGACATGACAAAAGATTATTTGCAAAAACTAATTGCCTCCTCTGAAAGATGTATTTAAAACAATGGTCTTCTGGTAGGAAAAATCCCCTACAAGCTCTTTTGGGTGGGATAGAGTTAATTGTCTTCATAGTAGCTGCTATGGGCTATGGTTTGGATTTGTGCTGAAAACAATGTTGATAGTACACCAATGTTTCAGTTATTGCTGAGCAGTGCTAATACAGAGTCAAGGCCTTTTCTGCTTCTTACCCCACCACACCAGTGAGTAGGCTGGGGGGCACAAGAATTTGGGAGGAGACACAGCTGGGACAGCTGACCCCAACTAACCGAAGGGATATTCCATATAACTGTATGACATCATGCTCAGCATATAAAGCTGAGGGAGGAAGAAGCAAGGGGGAGACATTCAGAGTTACAGCATTTTGTTTTCCTAAGTAACTATTATGTGTGATGGAGCTCTGGAGCTGGCTGAACACCTGCCTGCCGATAGGAAATAGTGAATGAATTCATTGTTTTGCTTTGCTTGTGTGCATGGCTTTTAATTTACCGATAACACTGTCCTTATATCGACCCATGAGCTTTCTCACTTATGCTCTTCCAATCCTCTCCCCTATCCCACTGTGGGGGGAGTGTGTGGTGCTTAGTTGTGGGCTGGGGTTAAACCATGACAAATCTATAGAAGTAATCTGGGTAACACTTCCAGACTATAGAAGTAACTAACTACAGAAGTAACACTTCCAGAAAAATGCCACATTTTGCAGGAGATTGGTATGCCAGTGACTCCTGGGTTGCAAAAATGGTTTTGAGTTACCATATGAAATCAATTTAGGCACATGTGAGACTTTTTATAGTAGAGTTAATCAAAGAAATATTGTGTAATATCTGATTGGGGCACATATATCTCACCTCCAGTTTAGCTTTTGTGTGACTATCACGTTTGCTTCTATCATTAGCACATGATAGAGGAACCAAAAGATTCTGATTTTAAAATAGAGCTGAAATTCTTTATTATCCTCTTTACTGTACTTTCAATTTTTTCTCATTTAGGATAGTGCACTGCATTAAACCTCATAATCCAGAACATAACATACACTGACTCAGTGCTGTCAGAAGCAGAATTAGCACCCAGTAAGAAATAATTGCATATAAACTTATTTAATATTTTTGTCCACCTCCATCAGACTGGGTGACAAAACCATGCTTTCAGTTCTCTGCATTCATATTTTCATGACCTTAAAAATTCTTATTTTTCTGCCTGTTTAAATCAGTAGTTTTTAAGCTCAGAAGGAACAAATTCAGGACATTGAGAAGAATCCTCAGTTACTTCTTTATGTTGGTAATTAATTGCAATTGAATTGTCTTGTGTTTCGCTCTCAAGGAAGAAAAAAAACCTAGCCTGTAAAGAATTCATAAATGCTAGTTTCATTCACCAATAACTGTGGTAAAAATTAAGGTTCTTCAGGAATCCAGTCAGCATGAAGCTGAGCTTCAATGGTAGAGAAAAAGAATTCAAGTCAGACTAAGTAATGAGATGATAAAATGTCTTGTTAAATTCCTCCATGTAGTAATATGTTGAGTTCCATCTACGGCATCTTAAAAAAAAGCAACAAAAAGCCCCCAAAAACCGTTATAGCCATACAGAGAATGGTAATAAAAGCTGATTTCTTTTAGAAGCAAAGTCAGGCATAAAACCAGATATGTAGTAATACCTAAATATCTGAGAAGATGAATAATAAGAGAATTGAAATGTATAAGTATGTAAATGGCTTAAGCAGCTGAAAGTTTTGCGTTTTCCTTGGTAACAAAACCATTTGATGTCAATGAAAATTAGTGGGTGATAACAGGTATCAGGGTGCCCTTCATACTGTCTTGACAGAAAGACATTTCCATGCAGAAAGAGGTTGTCCCTCTTCAAATGAAAAACCCACCAAAACCTGCATTTCAAAACTATTTTTCTTTGAAAAGGCTTTGGAAAACAAGCATTTTAGATTTTATGCTTTTATAGTAAGATATTTACATTCTAGGCTACTGTCAATTTTTTTTGAAGGAAGTAAAGGTGGGTTTAAAGAAAGATGTTTTTTCCTTAGGCATTGAATACCTTCATTCTTGTTGCCCTGGGACAAAAAAAAATAAATAATCGGTAAGTATCAAAAGGAATGGGATGCATTTGAATAAGAAAAGAGTTTTAATTTATGCTTCAAAAAGAGTCAGGGATATAAATGATTATGAGTCTCCAAGCAGTAGGAATTAAGCTGAGAAGTTTGACTGAAGTAGCTTATTCCCATGTTTATCTCGTATGATATCTCTCATACTTTTCTTTGAAGTGTTTGATGTCAGGTATTGGAAAGAGTTACAGCAAAACTTTGGATGCCTGGAATACCTCTCAGAAACTTTCCAGTCGTCATTGCTGCCTCCTGTTTACCTTAATGCTGCCGATCTGCAGCCTTTCTTAGGAATATTAGAAGCAGTCGTTAGGCTTCTGGAATATTTGCTTCTCTCATTCTGTTTGTGCTACAGCTTCAATTTTGTCATCATCAACAGAAGTTTCCACATGCTCTCTTGGCAGTGTTTGTCTAACTTGTTTCTAAGGTGAGGTAATAATGTACTGCGTAATAATGTCCCATTGTGTGACATGGTCTTGCTGAGAACCGGTGAGCATCAGTTCAAGTCAACTGAGAAAGTGAAACTGGGCACCAGTGTGAAAATGCGAGCATTTTAAACAAAGAAGTCCCATGGCTGTCTTTGTTATTAAGCATATACCTCAATCAAACCTTAAATGCTGCCAAAGCAGCAAGGCTACAATATCTATTAAACTTCTCTGAATGACGTTGGATATCATTTTTATAATGCTTTAGGTGGGTGTGACTCATGGAGAAGGTGCTCCTGAATGTTCCTCATCTACCACACGACTCTGTACACTAGCCTTTACTATTGACCAGACGCAGCAGACACGTTCCCTGGTATGTAACAAAGGAAAGAGATCAGTATTTGGCCCTTCATATAGCTGCCAGAGAGCAAGAAGGACAAGTGTGCCTGGTTTGAGACAGCTGCTTTTGTTCACTGTGCAAAAAGTCTCCAGGTGTGTGGCCGCAATGTAAGCAGGAGACAGTTGGTGATAAAGCCCTATATTTTCTTGGGCATTTTCTTAACTTGAAGATCCTTTCTGCACCCTTTAAACCTTTCATAATTTTAAATCATTAAGAAGCAGAGAGGAATGGTAAAGAATTGGTTCCTCTGGGCTTATACTTCCACCCTGAGCATTTTGTCTCCCTATTCTGCCTAGTTCTCCATTTCGAAGAAGACTCATTTGCAGAGTTGTCTCCATCCTTTACGTTAAACAATTTTCTTCCAGGCTGTTAGCCAGGTACATGAATCACTGTAGTCCCAATCAGACAAATGAAAACCAAAATCATATGAGGGAAGCTTCCAAATAGTTGAACTCACAGTAGATTACAATGCTTTATTAGCCTAATAGAGTTTAGAAAGTGCTTGTTTACAGATTCTGCTCTTGAAACTGTTCAAAACAGCTCCTGAGAGCAAGTTTAAAAAAAAAAAAAGAGAATCAATAGAGAGAGTAGTTCTGGCCATCACTTGCTCTTCTGCTGCAATGTGGCTGGTCCCATCAGACTTGATTTGTTTAATGCTGAGAGGCAGAATCTAAGTTCTAGAACCAGTGAGCTGTATTTTTTCAGGATGCTTTCTTTTGTCAATTACAGCTGTTCTGAAGAGACAGAAACTTCACTAAGGGCTTCTTAAAGTTCCTTCTGTTACTCTGGGTTAGTAGCTTTCCGTGCATAGAAAAGTGACACTGTTGCCTTCAAATTTCAGATGTGTTTCATTGCTTGACAGCATCTCATGTTGATTTTGCTTTTTTTTGTATAAGGTTTATTTTCTAAAGCTGTTTTTCAGTTAACACCAGACTACACTAATACATTTTTAAAAATAAAAATTTAATAGTAGCTTATCCAATCTACATTTTTGCATGGAAATTGGATAATTTGATAGTAAGTTACCTAATTTGTATAGCCAGTAGTAGATTCCTGACATGCTAATGAAAATCATGTGTCCTTTAGGGATGCAAATGTAGAGGTCTCTTCTGAGTGTTTTCTTACCAACAATATAAAATCTGAGGGTCTCTTTCATTGGGTGAATTGCTCGCATGGTTCTGTATCTTTCTTGAACATTAGCTTCAGCAGATTCTGACACATCTACAAATATTACACCGGTAACATACCCGGTGTCTGAATATATCTGAATATATCCAGTATTTGAGTACCCACAAAGTAATGTTTCTGCAAAGAGTTACCAAGCACAGAAGATCAATTTTTTATTATTAGACTGGTATAAAGGAAAAACTGGAAGGCAGCTTGTTTCTTTCACTCTCTGAAACCATTATTTGAATCTCTTAATGTTGAATATATCTGTCTTTTTCTAGCCTTTCTTCCTTTTTGATGGTCTTGAGGCAACTGTTAACATTTTACAGGCAGAAGCAGTAAGAGTATATGGATTATCAGCATTTAAAGACCTGAGGTTTTGGTCACAGCATTCTTCCTTCTCATTCTATTGATTTTCTAATTAAGTTAATATTGCATTTGTCATTATTGCTATCATTGAAATACTTACAGTCAGCTCAAGCTATGTATAAAATAAAGATAGAATATTTAACTAAACTACAAATTTCATTTTAAGGATGGAACTGAATCAACTTGATACTTCTGGCAAAACGAGTTTCCGTAATAAGAATAATCAATTACGTTTTCATCTCTGCCACATGGCCAGACATGCAGAGCGTATCTTTCCACCTGGGTTCCTCATGTCACTTGAAAAGGTAGAATTAAAAGGGACAGAACAGGGATTGCAGTCCTCTCCATTTCATCACATAAACTTTCCCTCTGTGCAGCTGCTACACTGAAAATGTAACTGCTTCAGAATAAATTCAATAGATATTAACTGTGAGAACAAAAGGACTTTAGTCCTATAGTGTGATTTTTGTCCTAGGGAATTTGTATTAATGATATTGTGGGGATCCATAATCATCTCAGTCCTTCAACAAAAAAATGAGTTTCCTCACATGTTTCTACAAGTTTAGGCTTTCTCCCCTACCTCCTTTTGCTGGGCTTCCTAAAAATTGTGTCCCCTGATTGTGAAGTGTAGATCTCCTTTGCAATATGTCATCTGTAGTAGTAGATACCCTGCAAATTATGCAGTTATCCTCACCTGAGCGGTTAATTCCTGCAGTATTTTATGGCACCTGTGTATAGCCACTGGCGAGTTCAAAATAGTTGGGATAAGCAGAAACTAGAGGAAGCATATGAATAAAAAAGAAAATATAGAAACCAAGGAGTGCAAAGTGGTTGTTTATGTGTGTGCTGCAGCTTCTTCTGTCTCCTCACTGGTGTGGATAGTGCTGAAAACTTACGACATCTTCAGTTACTCCTCTAAAGTCTACAGACCCTCCCTTTGAAGTAAGTGTCTTTGTGGCTGCTCAACCCTCCATCAGTAGCTGAATCTATTTCTATAAGACTGTGTTGTGGCTTCTACTGGCTAGTACAAGGCAAACGTCTCTCTCTTTTGGCTGAAGAAGTTACTACATGTGTTGCAGATAATTTTCACATCTGTGTTGTAAAGTCAGTTTAATTTTCCTAATTCATAATTTTTCAGGTAGGGTCTTTGCAGGGTCTTTACAGAGTTCTTAAGTGTGATCACTGCATCATCAGAATGTATCACTATTTGAAATCATAAGGCGTCTTTGGGCTTCTAGGCCTGCTGTGACTCTGCGGAACTCCTATAGATTGTTGCTAATATTTTTTGCAGGACCTTTCCTACTCTTTGCTTATTGATATATTGTGCTCATCTCTCATATAACTACTGCAGCATTTTGTTGTAAAATGTTGTTGTAAATCACTTTTATGTTTTCAAATGTCTTTGCAAGGTGGTGGAATGACTTAGCAGAAAATGCTGCAGTTGCTGACAGCAGATTCTTTCCCTTAACAGATAATGCTTGCAAAAAGAAAACATAATATGATAGTGTAAGCAGGAAAAAGCCTGAAAGACTTGTTGCCCGCTTCAGTTCTATGACCTTGGATGTAATTAAAAGACTTCCTATCTTTGTCGCTTAAACAATGTCTAGATAGTTCTATACGCAAACTTGGCTGCTTTTGTGAATAATGATGAAAAATAAGCTAGAGTATAGGAACTTGACATGAAAGGTAACTATATCGATCTTTTTCCTAAGAAATTTTTATTAAAAATTGTGCTCTCTGAGATAATAAAATAATAAACAAATACAGATTTTTCTACTTTTTTATGTCTATTAATTCCATCTAATGCAGCCAATCTTCTGAGGAAAAAAGAAAATAAAATAAGGGGTTGGGTTTTGTTTTCCATGTAAACCTTTATCAAATTAAAAAAAAGGCATGAGTTTTGTCTTTATTCTACAAAGTTATCTGATTGATATCTGAATGAATATTATCTATTTCATTAGTATGTGTCCTTAGACCCTCTTAAATGGAAATAGGACATTTTAATCAGAGCCTGAGACTAGGGAAAAAAAAAAGAAGATGCACACATGCATGCCCCCCCGAAACCAAACCACCACAGGCTTTTCAGGTGGCTGTGGGTAGTGTGAGACTGCAGTGGTACTCAGTGATAGACTGCCCTAGGACCACAGCCCAACTGCTCTGGATCATCTTGAAACTTCACATTAGAGACTCTGTAACCTTCCCAGATTGTCTTGACCATGGTGGAACAGAGGTACCTGTGGTTACTTGTTGGGAAATGGCTGCTGGTACTTTCTGACAAACTAGTCCCTTCATGATGAATCTTTTTTGAAAAAGAGAAGAGTATATATGTTTTAAGCTGAGTGCCAATCATCTTTGGGCAGTAGTGCTAGATGACATCTCTCTCTCTCCTGCTCTTACCATCTTATTCCAAAATTAGTAGTAGTCTTTGACCAATATTGCTGTGATGAAGAGACAGATTGCCTTGTTAAAGGTACTTCACAGAGTATGAAAAAAATAATTTGAGGACTGCTTAGATTAATAATTCATAGTTAGCTGATGTAGCAGGACAAAGAAAGTAGACTCAAAGTTCCAGTTACCTGAACATCATGAATGTCACTGCATCCTTAAGATAGTGGACAAGATGCTGCTTCAGGGCTTTCAGGGACAATGTATTCATTGTTCTTCAGTTTGTCCAATGTAGCAATTAATGTGATTAAGCTAGCGCCAAATCTGTTTTAAATACTGTTGTGCTGGATCGTTAACTTTAACACTGTCATCATGTTCTCCCTACTGCATTTACCTTATTTAGGGAAGATACTAATGCTTAGCATTCGCTTGGATTCACTATATTAATGCTTCTCTATTTCTCAAGATATTAAACTGTTCATGTATTAGGAATTATATTGGACCAAAAGGGGAAAAAAAATTCATCCCTATAAACCTTAGGCACTTGAAGCTCTCACTGCAATAATATCAAGCGTCTCTAGATCCATAATTTGCAAACCTGTTGGTGTTTAGCCAGTTGCACATGATTTTTATCTTGATGGGTGCTCTTTTAGGTTAACTTCAAGGTTGCCTAGAATAAAAAAAAAAAAAGCGTTGTTTGTAGGTCCTGTAAAGGATATGATCCAAGGTAATTCAGAAGAAATCATCAGATAATTCTCAAGCAGAATTACTCAAAAGATAGGTCAAGACATACTGCATTTTCTGGTGAGAACTCTTGGGACTGAGTTTAGACACAGATTAAATCTGTTTTAGAAATAACTCGAATAGTGGTAAAAAATGCACAAAAAATTGGTTGGTTTGTGAAAACTGATTCTTGCTTGGAACAGTCCTGATAACCCATGTTCATGTAACTGAAGTTCATTCTGCAGAGACCTGGGGAAAAGTTCTGATGTCAGTTACACAGCAACAAACCTACAGAAAGTTATTGAGGTAGCAGCTGATGCACATTACTTCTCAAATATACGTCATGTATTTGAAAAAGGGAAGTGACTTAATATCACATACAAAAATATCTGTATGCTAGAAACTTACTGTAAGAAAAAAGAAAAAAGAATGCATTGATTTTTGTTATTACAGGCATGTCTGGCACCACTCTCATTTTTCACATGTGGGAACACGAGTAAGAAAAATGTCTAAAATAAATTCTGAGTTTAGAATTTGCATATATGTGATCTTAGGGGAACAAGTCCTTCGGCTTGAATTTAAGATGAAGAGGAAATATAATCCAGTGGCTCTGTATCTGAAGAAATTCCTAGAAAAACATTGAGTAAGCACATATATTTACTAGTAGATTTCAGCCATGATCTTCAAATGTTCACGTTACTAGTTTTAAAACCTTCCTAAGTAAAGACAGATCCTAAAATCTCAAGGATGTTGGGTCCACCCACCATGGCATGTGAAAAAGTCTGTTAGAAACTAGTGTGGAAATTAATCTGACAACTCATTCCAACTAAGATTGGAATACGTTCACAACTCTGAGATTGGAGGTGGGAGTTCTTGACCAAATAATGCAAGAGTGCAAGCTTGAAAAAACCAAAAAAAGGTAACGGTCTCATCTGAAAGAAATGGAAAAATGAAGTGTAGTGTCTGGTAGACAGGCTGCAGGTTATCATGCAGATTATAGGGTGCACTTCTAATGTGAAGAGAAGGCGAAAGGACAGTAGTAGGAGTCAACAGCAACATGGACAAGGACACACAAAGGTCCTAGCACATTGGGGCACAGACCGTTTCCAGCCGATGGAGATTGTGCTTAAGGACATTGTGGGAGGAAAAAAGGAGATATGTAAGCAAGCGACCATGTATGCAATCTGCCATACCTATGGAACAACAAAATATATAACCTGAGTAACTGGGGGATTGGTCAGATATGCCTGGAATGATTTTCAGAGGGAGATAATAGAAAAAAAAAATAATCTTAGTTTTATAGTCTGCTGACTTATTATTAAATCTGTATAAATCCTCTTACAGAAATCAGAGTAGGCTCTTTTGTGCATAGCGAATGGTAAAGTAGTGCACCAAAAGGGAGTGAGGATGGAGTGGTGAGTGCACTGGTGAAGTCCTCCCTAGCTTATAGTCTACTGTTCAGTGTGTAGAAAAGCACGTGGATGTTTAAGGGCTTGTATACATAGGAACAGCTTTACTAAAGAAAGGCAAGACCTCAATAAATAAGATGTGTAGCACATTAAAAGACATGGAGAGGGGCTCTCATTGAAATGTAAACTGATTGTGAAAACATTTATTTTTATTTTTGATACTTCTTTTTAAAATGTGTAACCTTCTACGAAGCACATAACGCAATTGGATCTCTTTCTGGAACAGGTACTGTTATATTTTTATGTATATGAAAATTGACATGTCAATAATTATGCTTGCTTTCAATTTCTTCCTGGTTTTGTTTTTGGTTTTGTCCCCAGGTTTTGCAATTTTACCCGGAGGGTCAGAATAGAATGTACACAAAACTGTTTCTAAAGACCTTGTGAAGAATATAGTCGGTTCTGTCTCCCTGATGTAGAGCAGGAGACGTGTTAATTAACCTTTATCATAGCTGCGTCATTCCTTAAAATACATTCTGGAGAAATGGTTGTAGTTCTGGGTAAGGGTTAGGTTTTTCACTTTCAGCCCTGGTGCATGCCATAAACTGAATTATCTCTAATAGCCCTTCTGTTCTAAAATTGTTGGGTTTTTTGTCTAGGCGGCCTTTGAAAGCATATGTCTGCAGTACCTTCTATCTTGAAAAAATGAGAGAACTTTCACAGTTCTGTAGCATCATCTGACTTGATAAGTACTAAAGGAGATGGAGTTTTTCTTGTGGCTCTAGCCAGATGGATTCTACAGATTCCATATTGAGCAGTCTGATCTATAGTCTTGGCAATAGTAAGTTTCTAATGTACAGATTAGCTTCAGTTTTTAATCTGTGATGACCTTCATTAGTTAGTGATTTTTAAAGTGTGTAATCCATCAGGTGTTTGTTTGATCCAGTAGGTATATAGTTCTAGAAATTTCTTCACAATAGATTCTCTTAGTGTTTTATGTTTTTGGAGGGAGGGTAGGAGGCAGGAGAATTTCTTACTTCTTGGACATTTCCAAACCTTTACAAAATTGGGATCGAGAATATAATATATATACCAGAACATTTCCTTTTAACAACCTAGTCGACTTTCTTGTGAGAAAACTGGACCTCTTCTGGGCAAAATCCTCCACAAAATACAGTTTTTTGTACAGAGTAGGTGTATGTGCTCTTCTGTCCTTTGCATCTTCCTCAAATGCTAACAAAATTTTCTATATTTAAAACTATAAAACATAGTGAATGTTCTTTGGAGATTCCCTTTTCCAGGTACTTGGGAAAATACGCACTTGTCGGAAGTTCTGGGTGTCTGTCGCTGCTTGCACAGTTTAATGAGAATGGCAGATGTTTGTCCCCTTTCATTGTAGTGCTCACCATTTAACAGGCTGGGCAAGCAACATTGGTGATTGTCAAAATCACACCTTATATTTTAAAACTGACTCAGGTGCATAGCAAACTGGTTGATTCAGACAATTGGTATTTTAATCTTTCTGAAGCAGTGTGACGTCTTTTAAGGAAACAAAGGCTTTTGGGTTCAGCAATCAACTGAAGGGGTTAAAATGCTTCACAGTGCCAGAGGACTTTCTTTTCCTTTGAAAACTAGCTGGACCTTGAATTATTCTTTTTATGGCATGTGCCTGTCACGAGTAACATAGAGGGCAGGTGGGAAATGAGAAGATACTTGTTTAAAAGGGACCCTATGAAATCCTTACCTGAGATAAGAAGAGAAAGAAAGACTTGTGTGAAGGTACCATGGGCTTCATTTATGGATAAAAAGTGGGAATGACTTTATGATGTATCCCTCCAACATAAAGTAGTAGCAGCCTGCTTTGATTTCATTCCAAAGGATCTGCAGCACATTAAACGAAATCAGGGAGGTAAGAAGCATTATGCAGAGATCCGAAGACCTTTAGATGTTATTTTCTGTAGGTTCAGGTAAAAAATATCCAAATTTTGTGTATGTATATTTTTTGAGACATGATGAACTCATTAGTTCCTCAGAGAACACAGAGCTATCTGAGGATAAGAGACTTTATGTCCCAGACTGATGAAAAATTGTCCCCAGGACCAATTTTTCAAATCTTTCATATAAAAATGATGCAAACTGTAAAAAGATGTGCATTTCAAGGTTAAAAGAGATTATTGTCATGAGATGAGTGTATAAAAACGTGCATAAATTACGTTTTCTAGATGAAGCCTTTAAACTATTATTTTTTACTAGTGTTGCATTCAGTATTTATCATGTAGAATCTATGGAGTTCTGTCCATTTTTAACCTAGACATTTGGAAGTACAATTAACATTATTTGCAGACAACCACTGTTATTTAATAATTACGGACAGGGTGGCATAGCAAAGAGTTTGTGGGCATCTCTTGGCTGATATCCTGATTCATTACTGGTTTCACTCACTGCAGCAACTTTAAGAACCTCTATAATCAGCATCATAGGTCAAACAGATTGTTCTCATTGATCGATGTATTCGTCATTAATATGTAGCCACTTTATGATATATTTTCTCTTGGGGTAAAAATAAATAAATTTGAGATGTATGCAATTAAAAATATGACAATAAAGGAAAACCTGTTTTATAAATTGACAGTGCTTTTGTTCTTGTTTCTATAAATTGGTTTTATTGGCTTCTTAGAAAGAATGGCTTGAAGCAGCTGTATTTAAATTGATGTGGAGTAGTTTATAAGCAGAATAAAATGATCATAATGTTTCACATTAAAAATAAGTAAAATAAAATAACTGTACCATAAAAGTGAACAAAAGAGATATATAATTTACATTGTGTGCATTGCCCCTTTTTTGTGAATACCATCTCTTCTTAGGGAATTTGCTTAGTTTACAGCTATTGCTAGCACTTCGAACTACATTTTTTATTTTGGTTCTAAATGTGCTGGGATGTTTGGAGTTTAGTGGCCACGTCATGTAAAAATTTACATTCAATAAATGTCATACAAGAATGGTATAAAGATCAGTGTCTATGTCTAGATAATTAATAGATAACAAACAGATACCAGTAGCTGTTGTCACGCATACAAAATTATGGTGATTCTGGGTAGAGAAGATAACTACCTTTCTGCCTGTCTTTTTAATGTTTATACGAATACCACAGGTTCTTTTACAGGTCACTTTTGTCTGTGAAAAACTTGGGAAAAAAAGTCTTAAAAATTTACACTTTTCAGGCCCTTGTGTACAATCCATATTTGACCTTTTCCAGCAAGTTAATCTTGTCTCCAAAGCAAGTTCATTATAGATCAGATAGTTTTAGGCATAAAAAACAATAAAACCAATGAAGTGTCTGCAATAGGTTTCCAGCAAATTAGCAAGAGTCGGGTAGCATGAAACCAATCAAGTATGTCTTGTGATAGTTTGTTGCTTTTCCAATTAAGAAATAGATCTTTTTTGAGCGGTAGTGAAAACTTCTCCCGTGGCATGGCTTTTCTAGCCTGAGTTTCCAGTGGGTATCATTACAGATAATGGACATCAGTTTGCATCTTGGGATTTCAGAATTTTGCAGAGCAACAAAATTTGATTGTCATGTTCTCGCTGCATCATTGCAAACTCAATGGCAGAGCAATATCAAAACTGTCAAAAGACCCAAGCAAACAAATCCCAGCAACAACTGTTAAAAGACAAAGCATATATTCACGTAATACTGAACTTCAAGAATAAATCTACAAAACCCCCTGCTACTTATAGACTATCTTGTAAAATGACAATTATGAAGAAAATTGTAAAATGAATAGTCAATATGGTAAGGTAACAATGTCAGCTCTTAGTGTTATTTGAAGAGGCCCATAGTAATGACGCTCTTTCATGAAAGCATTTTAGATGTAATGTGAGACACTTATAAGATATTAGATATACATTTCAAACTTGAATATCCTCTTTCTTACCTTCACTGAAATGACCTTTCACGCTATCCTCCTCTCATCAGTCTCTTTGCTAAAAAAATGTGCAGCTTGCACATCTCTGTTTATTTCAGTCTGGTTAATGCATATGCATTCACTGATTGGCAGGTGCAGATGCAGTTCATTTCTTAAACTCAAGGATAGCGATGCAGTTAATCACTAAATGTGCAGATTGTCTGTGGCACCATTTATCTAACTGTATCCTGGCAGATCCTGTACAGCAGGGTTTCATTGCAGGGATCATTTCCAAATTACTGATTGATAATTTGTGTGTAGTACATAATGTAATAGTTCCATTATAGCATGCACTGCAGACGTAGCTCCAGTTGGTTTCATCCGTTTTGGCACAGAAGAGCTGCAAGTGGCAGGTTTAAAAAAAAAAAAAAGTGTGTGGTTCTCACCATATGATTTGACTGTGGAACCCTTCTATCATGTTGTAGATTTTATGTGAATTCAAAAAGTGGCTATGCAAATTTGTGAAAGAAAAATTATTGAAGGATGGGAAACTACAAAGGTATCACCTCTTGAGTCAAGAAGTCTGAGCTGCAAACTGGTGGAGATTGGGAGAGTATACTCTGGAATTATCATTCCAAGTTATTTTTCAATTTTTTTTCTTTGCATGCACTCTCGGTTTCTGTTGGAGGCAGGGTACTGAGTTGGCTGGCTAGCTTAATGCAGAGATTCTTATGCTACGTTCTTACAATACTTTAAGGTTTTTCCCAAGAAAATCTAAAATTATTTAATAACAAAGTCTTTTTCAAGTGTCTTACGGGTGCTTCAGCACATAGCAGATACATGTAGTTGGTGGTAGCCTCCAAACTGACAGTAAATAAGTTTGTGTCTTCTTGAATCAAAATATCTTTGTTGCTGTCTGCTTGATGGCCGGGCCTACTGGGGTTCTACCAGCAAGCTTGGGCTACATCATTAGAACTGACGTTCCCCTGTTTTTAAGATGGTCAGTGGTGGTTGAGTTGCTAACCTGGTGTGGAATGGGAAGTAATGTGAATAGTTTAGTTTATCATGTGGAAAGACAAATAATTGTAGCACAGATGGAATTCAACTGTATCATTCCATCTCCTTCGCTATAGGTGCTTGGACTTGTCTCAGAATACCGCCTGGTTTCATCAGTGTAACAAGTCCAAAAATCTGTCAAGTTTCCATTACCACCATCTCCTTGGCACATGAGGTAGATTTTGAAGTAGATGATTCATGAGAATGTGTTGTTGGAAAGTACTGTGCTGAAATGTGTGTGACAGATGTCAAAGAAATATTGCTGATATATTTTAAGTGCTGCTTCCAATCAGGGCATCCTTGAAAGTGTAAATATCCTATAGCAACAAGGAAAAAGAATTCCTTCTGTGCTCATCAAGAAGTGCTTTGTATGTGGCTTTCTGGAGCCAGGGTGAATGTTTATGATGCTGACAATAGACATTTTTCTGATAATGGACATAGAGTGACAATATTAAAGTTATCGTTCTGGATAGCATTCTGAAATACATTGCTGTGCTCCTGTGCTACTGTGCAGCTTTTGTGTAAAGGTTATATCCTCTTCACTGCCTTTTGTCCTTACTTAGCACTGTAAATGGGACACTTATTTTTCAGCTTGCAAAAAGGTTTGTGTAAAACGCACAAAAAATCGCAAGCGCCTTGTAAATGACAGTTATAATAGCAGATAGGCAGGTGGAACTTCTGTTGCATCAGCCAAATTTTCTTGTATGTATGCATGTGAGTGGGACAAGCTTGGAAAAGTTCATTGGATGGAAAACTTGTCACAGATACAAGAATTCATTAAACCGTACAAATAATTGGTTACGTGTCTTGTGGACTAAAGTATCACTATGATGGAGGCTTTTTAAAAATGAGACAAAACAAAAAACAAAGCCCAAACCCCCAAATCCAAAAAATATTTTAGAAATTCTGGATAGGGTACTTGGATAACAAGGAATAAAACCAGTTAATATAGACAAGAGTGAAGGGAAACGCATGCAAGCCTAGGATGAGGACTCTTTTGCTCTTGTGGCTGTCCTGTAGGAACCATTAAAGGAAAAAGCTGAAATGAATGAGTTTGACAAGAAAGAAAAGCTTGTGAATGGCTGTGAGACCACTGTGTGTTGGCAAGGGTGTTGTCAGGAAATCTAACAGTACCTGAGCACGGTGACAGTAGAAGGAAAGGAGCTACTGAAACTCTGCCAACACTTTGTGATTTAGTAGGTGACAGAGCATGTTCAATTTCTTTTTTTTTTATTGGAAGAAATTCTTGGAAGATAATGGATCTGAAATGTCTTTATACTTAACAATGTTTAACAATTAATATGGCTGTAAGTGGCACTAAAATGAAACTTTTTTTTTTTGTTTTCTGAGCCCAATAAAATTGATCTTTTCACTGCAAAATACTGAAGGAGTTTAGTGGACCAAAATAGAATACAGTAATTAAAACTGCAGTGATACCGAAGAGCAAGTATGAATAAAAGATAGGCATTAAAGTGAAAAAAAAAAACAACCCAGATATTGAAAAAATTACTAACTATACAGTTAACACATACTTTAAATTCTAAAACATATTTTTCCTCGTCATAATTTCACATTAACAGCTTGATAGCTTTCGTCCTTGCTACAGGATCAAGTTTGTTCAGGATAACAAGTGAAAGAAGTCTCTGTAGATCAGGTGTGTAAGTCCCCTTCCTAAAGCAAGAAGCAAATCTTTAGAGTTTTTCTCTCATGGAGACCAGAAAGGTACTAGTGGTATTTTTCCAAACGTTGGCATATAGATTTTCTACTAGTATAAAATTTGCCAGTATAAATATGACAGACAATTATTTGCATAAGCTGCTCATCCTTTTTGTTTCAAGTGACTGTTTGGATTCCAGTGGGGAAAAATCAGTTTGTATCATCACTCTATAAAAATTAATGACTACAGTCAAGGCTAGTTCTGATAGCAGCAGAGATACTAAGTAAACTAAGTAGCTATTTACCTTGGATCCAACTAGTATCTGCTGAAGGCAGCGGCACATCTTCCAATCAAGTCTTTTACTTCTGATTTTAAGCAGAGGAGAAGTTTTAAGAGAAAAACAATTGAAAAAAATGTTTAGAAAATTCAAGAAATTCTCTGTAGCTGAGATTGTTGCTAGCTCTAAGCATATTTTGTAGTTAGGTCACAGACATCGCTATAAAGAGTTTCAGTTGAAATGCTGATACCCTTAGCTGTAGAAACAAAATGCACTGCTTATCGTAGTTTAATTAAGGTGAAAGATTTTACTTACTGGTCCTTGCCGTGGAACATACACTTATGGCTGCAATAGCAAAAATTTTCTCCTTGCAATAAACCACACATTCATTAAGAAATTAAATCCTTTTGGTTTTCTGTAATTAGGAATTAACTTTTGTAAGAATTCAGGTAAACACTGTTTCAGAGACTGTCCCAAACAGCTGATCGAAATAAAGTCTGATGCACTCAAATTGGGTGAAATATTCACTGGCAAGTTTACTCAGTCAAGTCATTATTTTTTTAATATATGTTCCCCCTGGAGTCTTGTCCTGTGTTCTCAATAGTATGCCTCCAATGATACTTTCTTTATTATGTTTTCTTCAGGAATAGACTTCTAAAGAATTATTTTAGTTACAGATAAGATTATCTGGTCCATCTCTGTGCATAACTAAGACAAGTCCACTGGGTCCAAATGTGCATAGGGAATTCAGAAAGGTATCTTTTTCATCTAAACTTCCCATCGTCTGAACAAAATTATAAAGAAATATATGCTAGGAGCTTAAGCATATAATAAAGTCAGAATCAATTATTTCTGCCTAGGGAACTGACCTTTTATATAGCAGCCACTGTTTTGTTTTATAAATGTTTTATGAAACACTTAGGCTGAGCTGGTTTTTAACAAACTAGAGAAATGAATATAGGTGTACTGTGCTTGCCTTACGCTCACCGAGTGGTGTTGTCCATAGCAGCTGCTGCATCTTTTAGGATGCTGGGTGAGGCTGTGAGGAGAGTTGCCATTGTGAATTTTGTTTATGCATCTTGCTGTTTGCAGTGAAATGAAATTTTAGAGAAGTCACTATCATGATTTATGATACCATATGTATATAGATATGTGTGTGTATATTTCCATTAGAAAGTCTTAATTCTTGCTTTGTGTCAGATTATATAATGAAGGAGTTAAAAATCTATCTCTGTGTTTTTATACTGTATAGGCCACGCTCCAAGCAATGGCCATAGAAATCATATTCCTCTTGGTTTCTGTCTGCAAGTTAAAATGAATTCTGTGATGTGACACTGTCAGCTAGTTTTGCGCTTTCATGTATTTGCTCAAAAAGAAGCGCACTTTTGATGTTGTTCTACTTATGTCTCATCAAAGGTTTTGTAGCAGCTGCATTTCATGGTTCTCTGCAAAACCACCTGGAAAACATCCATCGTCTGAAAGTGATATTCTTAAGACTGCCTTGCAGACTCAGATTTGCAGGTTGCTGAATGCTGCTAAATTGAAAACGACCTTATTTGAAAGGAAATGGATGCCGTCAATCCTTTAAGAATATCAAAAGCTACAGTACAAACAGCTCACAAAATGTAATGGGTGTCTAGAGATCCAGCTGTAAAGCTGTAGTGCTAGTGTAATCTGTTGAATTTTAGTCATATAGAATAAGATTTTGCATATCTCTCTTAAAATGACTTTTTATTGAATGGCTATTTTAAAAGTTTATTGAATATGTGATTACCTGTGCTTATTGAAAGAGACAAGATCTATGTTTAATGGCATTGTAGTTAAATACTGCTGTTACCTTCGTGTTTTCTCCTCCCAAGTTGTCAAAAAGAAAACCATGAGCATTAAGATTTCAATGTGCTTTTTCTGAATGTACATACATTTAAAGGTTCATTGAAAAAGGATCATTGCTGCTGTTCAACAACAGTTCAAAGAGTATTTGAAATACTATTTTTTTTAAAGAGAGGTAAGGAATAAATTATGCATGCTCATGATGAAGTTACTCATGAAGTCCCACAAAGATCTGTCCATAGACTTGTGCTGGTCTATGTCATTCTATACGTTCATAAATTATTAGCAAAAAGAGTAAATAATACGTATCAGTGGCAAATTTCATTTCCTCACTTATTTTAAACAATGAATACTTAATTTGACTGTAGAGAGTTTGAGAAGGATCTTTCAGTACTGTATGATGCAGTAATATAATAACAAATTTTCAGAAAGTGCCAGGTAATATGAAGAGGAAAACCAAAAATAATTCTACAGAGCATTCTCTAAATTGGCTATTGTTATTCAGAAAAATAAAAAAAAAAAATCTCTGAAGTATTCTAGATGCTTCTCCAAAACTGCCAACTGAAGGTTTACACTGCATGATTCCAACTGGCCTTTAGAAAATACTCGTTTTGTTGAAACGTGTATGCTTTTTCTTAACAAATCCATTTTGGAAAAAAGTCTCTATTAAAAGTGTTGTCATGTCCATCTTGTTCCTTTAAAGTAAATCAGTCAAAGGAAGTCAAGATACTTAAATATCCAAAATTAACAGAAAATGTGAAGTGAGAAGCTCTATTGTCTTTTGTTTGCTTTGTTTTATATTAATCTGTTGTTCCTTTTCATCAGTCATTTCTAGTGACACTTAATGCTGTGATTCATACCATTAATTTATTCAAAGAATTACATAGTATGTAATAATTAAATACTACATCCTGTAGTGTTGGTTTCACTAACTGCTACATGAAAGGACAGATATCTCCACACTGATCTGACATCTTTTACTGTTCAGGTGATATAAAGGAGCCAGATGCTGGCTGTAATTAATCAGCAGAGAATTGTTCTGTTGATGGAAAGCTCTCAGCTGGAATAAAGCACACAGAGCTGGCTTCTGCTCCAAACACTTCTGCCTCTCTGACATCAGAAGAGAGACAAAATTTTGATCCCCTAATCCAGCTGATGTGTAATGTCTTACGAAAAACATGTGTTGCTAGGACGTTTGGTTGGTGTTGGCTTGCCCACCAGAATTGTGGAGCTGTAATTATTTCCTTCTTTTTCATCTCCTGCACTGGTCAGATGAAGAATGTAAGAGATAACATAATGTTAGAAGAATTTGGACTCTACCATCTTTCTGAGTAGTCTGATTAAAAAAAAAAATTCTAAAAAGTGTTAGGGAGATGTGAAACTAAGTTTTTTAAACTGTATCTGCTGCTATGTCTACAAAGATTTGTGAGGATCTCATTAGTCACAAGACATACAATAAAGGAGGACTTACTTTAAGCAAGATGTCTGTGTAAAATAGGAAACCCATTGTTTAGCTTTCTGCACAGAAGAGCAGCTAGTAAGTTGTCCTTCTTGCTGGGTCACACAAATAAGTACCATGCATGTGTTTCCTGTTCAGCTGTTCCCCTATTTCTGCATTATAGTACGTTTTAAGGAAAGGAAGATAAAATCAGATCAGAAAATAGAATGAAAAAATGAAATATTTATTCAAAATATAAAACTAAAACATTTTGTGGACACTCTTACGATTGTTGAAAAACTATGAGGTTTAATTCTTCTGTAATTTTCTCTCATCTTCTATTCCTTCCAAATCGCAGGAAAAAAAAAAATGAAACCAAATCTCGAAGAAATTATTATTGGGAAGATTAAAATGAGATTTTTGTTTCAGGTGTGCATTGTGAAGGTTTTTAAATGAGAAATTCTGAATCTCACAATTGATAGCCAAGAGGCAACACTAAAATTTTTGGAAATCACAGCATAAATAAGATGCAGGCAGCATCTCGAGTTACCGGTCATTGAAGTCCTGTGTTACTTTGTTTTTACCACTGGGTGTCTCCACACTACATAGGAAGTTCACGCAGTGTTTCTTTTCAAAGCAAATGCATGAGAGTGAATGTGTGAATACTAAAAAGCATGTTTTGAGTAAAGTTAAACAGTAAATTATAGAAAATGGGCGTATCTAAACCAACCCTGTCTTCCAGATCTGCAGCCTTGAGTGGCAGCTGACTTTTCTTCCATTCACCAAAGAATTTAGAAATGCGCACTGATAAAGTTATTTTTTCTATGCTGATTTAAACTTTCAGGAATTTCTGTCCCAGTGTAGTATTAAAGTGGAAATGGGTGTCCAATGGAAAGAGAAATTCCAAAATCCTGCTGAACTTTGGTCCAGACCCTTCTTTTGAATTAGACATTTGCTAGCACTTTCTAAATTTGTTTCACCTTTGGCTGCAGTCATTCCTGTTTCACACTGTAATGACAATGACTGATGGCTTTGAAATTAACTAATGGCCATGTAATCCCTGGAGCCTGTTTCTCCGAGGTGTGGGTTCTCAGCCACACTCTTAACTGCAGTCATAATGCCCCTATCCACGTTGCTCTTTAGTATTCTCCAGAGCACCATGACAGAGAGGCACTTCTGTCCTGATATATTTTTTTTTTCTCTCAACATCCACACCATCAGGATTTACAGCATCATTGTGCTGGCTACAGAGACGTGCAAAAGCACCTACCAGGTTAGCCATCCACTTCTGCTTTTTGTTTGGGATCACGAAAAGTTGGCACTGCCACTTTCTGGAGATGTGGTGAAACCAAAGTGCATTTGCATGTTAGACAGGATACATGTTGAATTCAAGTTTCTCTTTGGGGTGATCAATAATTCTGACAATCAGAAGAGGTATCATTTTATCATAATTGCCAAACATTATGCAATTCTTACAGACAGTTGAGGTAGGTTTGGTTCCAGCATCAGCCATACCACTTGGATTATTGTTGATACAATGCATTTCACAGTTAGTGAAATACTTTACACCTGTGAATCCCTCCAACTGCATGACTAAAGGGGGAAACTGTCTCCTGGAAGGCCTCTTACTGTAATGTCAATCCTAAGTGCACCTTGAGAACCTCACCTGTGTATGATTTCCGGGCAAAAGAGTCCAGGCAAGAAGCCAGAATGGCTCAGAAGCTTATCACAAACATCCCCAAGGGAAGTAAAGCTTTCCATGTTTTGATGTCTTCATGTTAATACTGGGTGCTTTTTTGGGGATTTCTTGTTAGCCTCAGTTATACTTGACTTAGAGCTCATTAAAGAGCTAAGTGGATGAAAATCTATGGTATGTAATGCAGTAATAGACTGTTTTTGTGGTAGTCAAAAATCCACATTGAGTCCTTGACAGCATAGATTCCTGACAGTTTCTGTGCTTTCACTCCCACTTGCTATAAATATACAATAGAAAAATCTAAGTGTTAAAAATTTCAAAATATTTCCTAGATCACTGCTGGAATGTGCTGAATGTGCCAAAGTGTGTCATAGGCGAGTGTGTAGAATGGGACTTGCTGTTCCATAATCTTATTACCTTGTAGTAATATTAATTGTAAATTGCTGTGATAGTGATAGCATACATCCTCAAAGGTCAGCCAAGTGGGACCAGTGTAAAGAAAAAAAACAACAAACATAAAACCATTGAGATTAAAAAACCCTATTAAATTTGTTTTTTTTTTCCTTAATGTAAATTGAAACGTTTTTGAATCTTCAGCTTTGTTTTATACATTTAAGTAGCGGTTAAGCAGCTCATAGATGTAGGGGCACAGCTTGTAAGCATGGCTGGGTTAATATCTGAGGGAAATCTGTCTTAGGACTGGCAAACTAGTAAACCCTGGAATGGATATTGAACATTTTGAACTTCTAATGCTAAGCAAAGGAGTCTTTTAGTTCAGCAGGAACCATTAGCTGCTTCATTCATGTTTTTTCCTCTGGAATTTCATGTTTAAAAAAAATAAAAATCTACAATGAAAGGGATCTTATTTCTAAATTCTAACATGAACCCACGTAGGAGGAATATCAGTTTGCTGAAGTAGGTGTTTTCCACATCCCTTATTGGCCAGATTTCATCAGTTTCTTTTATAATGAAAAGACAATCTACTGCCTATTAACTTCCCTTCAGGATCTGCCATGTTTTCCCCTCTCTATTGCAAGTACAAACTTAATGTGTAGAGATGTTGCTGCAGTTCATTGAAGTTGCAACAAAGTTAGTGTTAAAAAACATGGAACTCTCTTTTACAAACATACATCATGTTTTTAATTATATATTTTTGCAAGGATAATAAAATGCAGCTTATAAATCAGTTGCTCGGATTGAAGTCACTTCCCTATTGATTTGGTTACCTTCTTGCTGCCTTTGCTATGCAGGCCAGCAAGCAGTGTTTCCTTTTGTGAACTTTATCGGTTAGGAGAGGGGGAACATGGAAGAAAATATGCATGTTTACATCAAAACATTTCTCCATGTGTTTCAGCAATGTTCATACCAGAACAATTGCTCTTGTGTTTCATGAATATTCCTGTAAGAAAAAGCAGTTTTCAACTAACCATGGTTATTTGTTTTCCCCAGGAGAGCATAGAATACATTCATTAAAAATATACAGACAGATGCAACTGGTGGTAATGTTGTGTACCATTGGGAAGCCTTTAATGATTGGTTCCTGAGACATTCTTTTCTTTACGTGCTGTGAATTGGCATGTGTGAGAATAATTATTAGTTTCAGTACAAGCTGTACCAGTGCCCTTTTTAACAGAAATTTCAGGCTGCAGTGTTTAATTGCTAGATAGATGGATTTGTAGTGAGTTGTGGTCTATAGGGCATAACATTTGGTGGATAAAGCATACCTCCTCCTACACAGTTCTGCAGCTGCATGCTTCCAACTTTATTTTTACATATGATGGACACTGTCATTTGTGGTCTTTCCAAATGAACCAATAAAGGAAACAAAATCTTGCCATTAGTACCATCATTTGCTTATAGTTTCTGGCCCTTGTGTTCAACTACACTGGAATTAATTGAAGCATATTATTTTTGCAAATGCTTTTTGTCCATATTCTGTTGCGTATCCCACGAGACATGTTGAATGTAAAAACTGTCAGTTGTAACCTACCTTCTTATATTAGTTATATTTAAGAGTTTTAATATGGCTGTATTTACTAGACATAATGGATAATTTTGTTATCTCACCAACAGTGTGTTATGGCATTTCATATGCCTGGTATTTTCTAAAAATGTGGAAATATATCTGAAGAACCCTTTTTATGCCCATTTTGCAGATAGGAAGGCTAAAGCATAAAAGCAGAAAGGTTCACTCAGAGTCCACAAAAAGGCTGTCATATAGCTAGAAATAACCTCAAATCGAGACTCTTACGCTCCTACTTTAGTATTCATAGCTGATACTTATCATCTGCTATTTGAAATGTAAGGGAATCAAGATTTTATTTTCCCCTACTTTTGTTTAAATAGAAAATGTTCCTGCTAATAGAGGACCCTGTACTAAATGCAAATGAGTGTAGGTTACTGAATCCACATTATCAAGATCAAGTATTGTCTTTGTTTGGAATAAATTGCTCATTTTTTTGTGCCATGAAGTTACAATGAGAAAGATGTATTATTTTTACTCAGTGCTGATTTTGCTCTTGACGTCATGAAAAATCTCAAATTCCCATTCCCTCTGCTAAGAGGCACAGAGGAGAGAGAGACTGTAAATAAGAAACTTTTTGATTGGATGGGGATTTATCATCATATGATTACAAGTGTTTTTCTTGTGTTTCCTATGTATTACTAAATAGTAAATAGCAATAGTTGTCTTGTTTGGGTTTTTTTTATTGGATGAAATGTATTTTGCTGATACTCAGCAAAAACTGTATCAATGAAACTAATTCAGCTACAGGAAACAATACCTGGATTCAGACAAAGAAATGGTCTTTTTAAAATTTTTCTGAGTACTATTCAAAGTACTAGAAAGGATGAAGAAAAAAATTATTTTAGCGTGTCCATGCCTAAATGGTATATTTTGGAAACTGATCAAAAGAATGAAATTAATATGCTGTAAGAATCCATGATATTTGCATTGGAAGGCAGCCTCTCGGGAGCTGCTATCTGTTACTGAAGCACATTGTTTTTAAAGGAATACATAGTGCTTTAGTCTACAAGGTATCTTAGCTCATTAACATTTATTTCTATAACTGCATCATGACAATCATAAATCATTCTGTCAGTATATCCCTCGCCTGGGTTATTAAGATTTGAGACATTTATCCCTAGGAGTCCACTTGTATAAGGAAATATTGTCCATTTCCATTCAAGAAAGGGCACTTTCAAAAGTAAATGCAGACGCACACAGACTTGTCTGCCTTTCAGTGTTTGCTCTCTTCTCAAAGCAAATAGATGGTCTGGGTTTGAATTCCACAGTCCTGATGCTACTGAGCTTCTCAAATTAGTCCACTTCTGATATTCTCTGCTTTTGACTTTGCATCTTGTGACCATAAGTAGATGACCAAAAATGAATGTATATTATGCATAGAAAAATGGCACCAGCACCTAGTGTATTAAATACATTAATTCTAGTTTTGATAAATATACCCAATATTTTTTAATATAAGCCAGGCCGTAATCTGATGCAAAGAAAGTATAAAATAAGAGGCAAGGAAAGATCCTTCAGTTGTGAAATTGTTACAGGATTAGTGAGCATCTCTGGTAAAATGTAATTCTAGCATTTCAAATGACTGTTGGTCCACTGGAATGTGTTGGTATTAAGATGTGTACCACAACATGAAACATTGCCGTGCAACATGTGCTAAAAATATGCTTCAAAGAAAATCTCTGCAATTTGATTTAATTAAATTCATAATAGACATTCACACAGCTTCCTGATTGTAACTAATTAGCCGACACAGAGCCCGAGCACATTCTTACTAAAGCCAAGGAAAGCTGTGCCATATATATGCGCATGAATAGGAAATATTTAATACAGCCATCTCTACTTTGGTGCAAATAGCTTTGCTTCAGCTCAAAAAATGACCTTATGAAATGGCTTTGCATTTAAATATATATCTATATATACACACACGCATACACATAGATGGATATATACATATATATTCATTATAAAGATTTCTGCATATAATAATTCTTGCTTGTATTTCGCTATTAATTAATGTGAAATGCTTATGTTGCTATTTAAACAGCTGCTTCCTTGAGTCTTTTTAGTGTAGTTCCAGATACAGGAAGGTTCTTGAGTTTACAGGTGGCTGCGGTGGTAGATTTTGAATCTTCAACTGTGAAGTCAGCTGCCAGTTTTTATTCATTGTTTCCATTTACTCTTTCCTTAATATTTCAGCTTTCTCAGCTTGTAGTTCAAACTCCTGAGAAAGGTCGGTTTGCAACTCCAGCAAGTTCTTCAACAGCTGCTGCTGGTTAGTCAGCATTTTATAGAGGATTGTCATTGTATAGTATGGCAGTAAAAACGCTGCACTGAATAATGTCGTATATATTTAATAAAGGTAGAACTTTTGCAAGCAACATAAACCTTAAAATGCTTCCTAGAATAAAGAGCTTTCTAAATATCTTTTCATCTGTTATACCTACAAAAGATATACGTAATATTTTCTGAGGCTTCTTTCAGAAATTTCTGTAGTCAACAGCCATAACCATAATGTTTTCCAGTCCTGCTTTGCTGGGTAAGGGGGCTGCTCTGTGTTGAGGTGAGAATGCTTTCATTTTCAGCTTTTATCATGGGGAAGGGTTTCATTTTATGAGACGGTTATGTGTGTGGTGCTTTTGCAATGAGCTGTGAAAGTAACTCTAAAATTTCTCTAATAGTGCATTCCCCAACCTTAGGATCAGAACTGACAACACCTTGGCCCCAGTCCCCAGCTGCACTGCAGGCTCTTTGCACTGTGCCAGCAGTGCAAGGTGACTCTAAAGCCAGTTTAATTGGCCATGGAAGGATGTGCTCAACATAAGGATTCTCCCCAGAGGCTATACAGTGTGTGGTTGGGCCTTCCTTATAGAACTGCCAAGCTGGCTAGTGCAGAAGCCTTTGGGAACATTGGCAGCCAGTGTAAATCCGATTAGACTTTGGACAGCTATGATTTATGTGAAAAGACTAGACCAATAAATGCGGAGCCAGCCCACTCCTCAGCCAGTGTTTGTGGAGAAGTATTTACAGTGTACTCATGTGGTACACAGATTGCTTCACATTTTTATTGTATATGCAATTTATACTGCGTTAGATACATGATAGTTTCAGCTAAAATTCTAGGAAAAATAATTTAATCAATGTATTTCTGGGGTTTTTGCAGCATAATTATCATTGTGAGAGAAATGTCCTAGTCTGTGGATTTAACTTCAAGGCTATTTGTGCCCGGGGTTACATACAACTCAGTGTAGAGAGCTCCTTAGTCCTCTCTAAAGGGTTAATAGGAGATGAATAACAAGGAGTGTGCAGTTAAGATATTTGCATGAAATTGTTAGGGGAGCTGTGGGAAGCATTTTAATTTTATAATTTTTCATAAATTATTCATTTAAAAAATAACACCACAAATTTGAACACAGCTAAAAGGTACCAGGCTTTACAGTATATCACAGCTTTTGCAATCACAATGGAAAATGTGCCCTTTCAGATTCTTATCTTTTCTTCAGCCATTTCTTCACTGAGAAAGAGAGTAAAGGGGAAAGATACCCAAGCATTTTTCTTTTCTTTCTTCTCCTCCTACCTAGAAAATTATGGTACTGAGTCAGGTGGGTAATTCAGAATAAAAAGAATAGCTTTCGTTTACATTCTTTTATCTAGTTTTTGGAGCTCTTTTTATATTTCAGAATATTTTCTCTGATAGTTCTGAGTGTATATTTTACAGACTGCTCAGACTGCATTTATTGATGATTCAATACCATTTGTTCTTCTCTGGAAGGGAGTAATGATTTTTTTTTCTTTTTTT
>VXAK01000389.1:43096-67026 GCA_013399435.1 Arenaria interpres | reverse complement strand
CAATCCAGCCCAAACCATGACACTCATTTACATCTCTGCCTTTGCTTACAAAGGGATCTCCTGAGGCCTCTCCATGTTCTATATCTTTCCTTTTTTTCTATATTATATTTGTTCCATGGTTTTGTTAGATGCTGATAATTCATTACCTTCTGACCTCTCATCAGACATCCTTGCTAATGAAACAGAACCATTATGTGCAGTTCACCTCCTGTGGTTCTAAAACATGCTTTCTACTATTCACTGAAAGGTTTAACTAAGCAAGAAAGCAATAGCTTTGATTTACCTTTAGATATTGATGAACAGAACTGCCTTAGAAGAACTTTTGGGACAAGCTTTCCTGTGGTTTCATAGATATTCTTTTTTTTTCTAATAATGACAAACTCATTTAATTAAAAGAGATAACCGGGTTATAATTGCATTAACAGGTATTTAATTGTTACTCTCTTATAATGTAGTTTCTTGAACATTCATACAGTTTCCTAATTAAAGTTTATGCAGGCAACAATAAACATGAAGTATGGATGTTAGTTATTCAGGTTGTTAGTATAACTCTTGTAATAATGTCATATTTGAAAATGAAAATACAATCTGTTTATAACACATGTGGAAGAGTACATCAGAATCCCAGTTGGTATTGTTCAATAAGGGACTTTAAAACACTGGTCTTCTAGTAAAAATACAGAAATTATTCCAAGTAATACAGAATGGAAGGTTATTTAACATCATAGGGTCAAATTGGTATTGAGCTAGCAATAACCAGAATTCATTGTCATAAAATGATATTTTATATAGGTACAGAAACAATTTTCTGTCTATATGCTTCTTGTGTTTAAAATAATGGAGCTGTAATGTGGCTATGTTTAATAAATAGAGTGATAAACACTTAGGGCTGAACTTCTGACAGCATTATACCATACTCTGGAAGTAGTTATGGAAGTGTGCAAAATAAGTATTTTATGATTTCTTTATTATATATTCAAAATTTATATGTAGAGTTCCAAAAGTACAAGAATAATATGGGACCTGTATGTAACCTAGCCATGAGTTAGGTATGAAAGGACAGATCAAAGCTGATCATTTTAAAAATATAGAGATTAAAATATTTAATACACTCCTGCCATAGCAATACAAATAAGGGACATTTCCTTACTTGTGTCCTTGAACATTTTCCTCTGATGCAGTGAAAAATGTCGCATCCTTTATGCTGCTATATATTCATATTCTGAGGATACAAAATGTTTTTTACTTGCTCTGTGTGTAATTTTATTTATTTATCATCTAGAATGAATTTCTTGCTTATATGGTGCCTATAATATTTTGTTCATTCACTGGTAAAGAACCAAACACTTTTGCTCTTGTTGAATGCTCTTTGCTGCTGTTCTGAATAAAACCCTTTTTTTTTCTTGCCCTTCCATTTCCTCTTCCCCAGGAATGTAATACCACATTGCAGCCAAATATTGACAATTTCAAGCTGTAAAAGTCTATCTTTGCTTTTTCATCTTTTGTTCAAGGCTAAATCCATATTATTAGGGATGTTCTCTCCCTGGGGACATTTTACTACTTCTGCAAGATGAATATTAAAATTTAAATGATAATATTTCTTCATCAGCTTGTGAATAAAGTTATTCTTTACTTCCATTTTCTCTTAGATCTCTTAGCAGATCTTTTTGTTGTTTCTTCCGCATTAACAAAAAAAAAAAAAAAAGGCTTTTCCCAGATTCTTCTTTTCCTTTCCCTGGGCATACTATATGAAAAAATTTCTTTTAACACTCATCAGTTGATGTATTATATAATAATGCCTATGAAATGTAGGTCTAGACTCCAGACTTTTTCCTATCTGAGTACTTTAGCTTCCATGTAATAAAGGACAGATCAGGTTCATTTTTTGTTTAAATTATACTTTAGATGATAAGAGCACAGAGATCTGTATTTAAGCTTATTACACCAGATGTTGATATAGCCAATGGAAAGATTCTGACACTTCTGGTGTGCAACATGCCTCTTGGTAATGAGTATGTCTAAACCAGAGCAATTTAATCATGCCCTGAAAATGCATATGTATGAAATGTTGCCCACTGTCCTTGTCTGCACTCTCTTTCCCTCTTTCTCTTCCCACCACAATGAGGCTAACCTTTGATGTATCCTTCTGCTCTCATTCTCCCTAACCTAATGTATATTGACTGCTTGTTTGCAACACAGAGAACACTTAGATGCACCTTACTGGACAATCTGTAGTCTCATTTGGAGCCCATAACCTGAAAATTAGGGCATCAGTTACTAGAAACTGTGAAAAAAACATTTGCAATACACGTGGCTGAGGACAGAAGTAATTCTGGGTCTCTCACTCACTTGGGAACTACTAGCCACTTGCCTAAAACCTGAGCGGTGTTACCATCAACAGCCCTGTATTAATGGCAATAGTGAATAGAGCTGTACTTTGCAAGGCAGAACAGTCTTGTCAGCCTGTAATTGCCCTAACTGCTACTTCTCAGATCTCACAACGGACCACCAATAACTGCTACCAGTGAGTTCAGAAGGAAACTGGAAAACGTACTTGAACTGCATACAGAATCAGGAGGCATACTTTGAAAATATTTGGTGAACTGTTGCCTCTTCACACAGATATGTCAAGGCAATGGTAGACTCACAGGCAAGCAGAACACCAAATTCCTCAGAACTTTCAAGAGTCAGATGTTTACAGGTGCTCACAGAAGTATAGTTTCTGTATGGGAGGATGTTTTTTTATAGTGACAGCATTTCTATGCAAATCCTATTTAATTAGGGACTTCTTAAGGCTGTTCCTCCAACCCCCACACAGAAATTATTCCAGTTAATGTGGAGTGAAAGGTATTTTGACAGTACAAGGTCAATTAGTGTTTAACTAATAATAACCAGCTATGTGGTATTCACAGCGTCATGTGTTAAAGGCCTCCTTTTGTACATGTCTTTTATCCTCTGGTCATAAAGTCTGCTAATACAACTGTTTTTCACCTGTAAAATGAAAATTTATCATAGACGTGTGATCAAATCAAAGAATTCTCCATTAAAGACTATGGAAATAGGAAGTCTCTAAGTACTTTAGAACTGTAGATAAATAAATAAAAAGTACACAATTTGATCTGTTATGAACTTCAACCACTATGTTACATCTGGAAATTTGATGAAAAGTGTATTCCTCTTTCACTCCCTCTAGTAGTTTTATGATTGAGTCTGAATAAAGATAGCTGAATATACAGTTGATCTGAGGTCAAGAGAGTACAGGGATGATAGTTCATATAAATTATATGGATTATACTACTACATTGCAAGGATCAGTGCATTCTTAGGAAATTCTCATTGCTTAACTTTTGCACTTTCATTGCAGATATTGCATTGACACTGATATATAGGACTTTGGTTAAAGCTTATCTCCCTTAATATGATCATTCTGATAACTTCTATTTCATTTTGACAGCTATTATACAATACAAGGCTAGTGAACCTCATCTTCATTATTTCTTCTCTCGTTTTCCTTTGTGTTCGTCTTTAAACTCCAGAGGGCTGATCATTCCATCCATTTCAAGGCACCAGATAGTGAAAAGAGCAGTCAACATCACACACAGAGCAATAAACTGCATCAAATATGCAATCTTAATATTCTGAAAACAAGTGCTTATTTATATTGTAGAAAACTATGTAAACCCTGGGCCAACATTTGTTCTATTTAGATCTTTGATTGACAGGTAAGATAAACATGTCACACATTATGGTGAGCGATATATCCTGATCCTACATGCCTTTAATGTACTGAACTGCCATTGAATTTAACAGGGTATCTGTGAACAAGGAGGCAGGGGAAGGGGTAAGCCTTATTTTTGTCTTTGGCGTATAAATACATGAAAGTCGTATATACATACATTTTAAGAAAGCTATGTACTTTAACACTTGTAATGAACACATATTTAGAACTTACACTGCATTAGTAACCAGTCAATTCAAAGGCTCTGATTACTGTTCTCTTTTCCCTTCCTTTTTTTTTTTCCCCTTTTTTTTTTTCTTTCTCTCCATTTGCCCTGTTTCATCAAATGGTAGAAAAGAGTGCCTATACAAAAGCAAATATTTTCAAAAATCTGTTCAAAAAGATGTGGGTTACTTGCTCAAGTTACATGACTGCTAATACACTTGATATATATAATGCAGAGAAATGAGCCTTTCTTTGAAAGACAGCCATCTGAAAAGTGCCACTCAGTACTGACATACTGTATATGCAACATCATCCTTCCTAAAACGCTAACTTGAAAGGAAAGCTTAATGTTGAACAGAGAATCTGTGTGAGACATTTTCATTCTAGCACTGAATTAAAAAAAAAAAAAATTAGAAAAAAAGGAAGAAAAAACCCCACTATACTAACTTTCTTAAACAGTTTCAATACAATCCAAAGGCATTGCTCAGGCACATTTAAATCTCTTGACAATGATAGCTGTGATTCTTCAACTATCTATCAATAGATAATCACTTTTTACGTTTATCCTCCATTTATGCCATAGCTTAACACAGTTCCAGAAGGATGAGATGTTAATAGTAAGGGTATAAATTACATGACTGAGAAGAAAGTTCCAAGGACAATCAATTTTCATGGTTCGAAGCAACGTTCTTTGACCAGTTAGCTCTATGACTGAATAACACTCTTTATTTCGTAGCACTGAAAGGCTAGATGTCATAGTTTAAACCCAGCCAGCAAATAAGCACCACGCAGCCGCTCACTCAGTCCCCTCACAGTGGGATGGGGGAGACAATCAGAAAAGTTAAAACAAGAGAACTCATGGGATGCTCACAATAATGAAAACATCCCTGTATTATCAACACTGTTTTCAGTACAAATCCAAAACGTAGCCCCATACTAGCTACTATAAAGACAATTAACTCTACCCCAGACAAAACCAGCACACTAGATGAGTGGAGTGGATTTTAAACTATATTTTCCTCCAAAGGATCTATGTTTGGTCCTTTTTGAACACTGGTTCCTGCACTGGACTGTGGTCACAAAGTCAAATATTTAATGCATTTCAAGGTGAAAAATCCTAATTAGATTAAGTCAGCACAATTACCTCTGATGCCAGTGAAGTCATTATATTATCTCTTTAATATATTTCTGTATAAAATAATTTGGTTTATGACTATTATGCTATGTTAGTACATTTATGAATTAAATTAACTGATGTTGATGTAATCCAACTTTCATAGCACAGAATAACATAATTCCTCATTTGTGTTATTCTTAGAATCCCCTATTAAAACATTTCACTAGATTTTCATATTTTATTTAAATTTGTTTTTACATCTCTCTTAATTTACAAGAAAAAAAGATAAGAATATCATATGTGATCACATTTATGGACATCTAAAAATACTATTAAGAATGACAGACTTTATAAAATTAAGGAAAAGTTAAGAAAATAGTTAAAAGAGACATCCCATGAACTATAATGACTGGACTTTGCTGGACATCCTTCACTGTATCTTCTCTTTTTTTGCCAGCCACAGCTGACTTCGTATTTGAGGCGTCAAGACACCTTCTTTGAACTACAAATGTCCATGTAACAGACACATACAACAGCCAGATCGTGTCAGTGAGAATGAAATATTTTTTTAAAATTTTTTTTTTTGGGCAAAAGTAACAGCCAGTCCATGGCAAGACCCGTGGCAGCTACATGTGTTCCCCTACATGTGTCCCTGTGTGCACATGTTCCTGTGTCCACTTCTCTGACATCCTCGCTGCCCTCAGCTGGCTTGTGTTTCAGGCACCCTGTGACACTTCATCAGGCCGCAATTGCCTTGGACACTGAGACAGTTGTGCCATCCTTATCCACATCCTGGCCAGTTGTGTGGACTGGCTTGTCTAAATTTCAGTGGCAAACTCCTGTCTGATGTACACCTCAGTGAATGCACTGACCTGCAAGACCCGACACATCTTCTGACAACATAGATGAGAGAGAAAATAAAGAGGGGGAAGTCTGGCTCAGGTCATCCATCCTGCACAGGCTGAGGCTCAATACATGATGATCTGGAAAGCACACAAAATCCTGAGACTTTATTTAGGCTTTGCTGCCATGCACCAACTTACACATCCTTGCTGGATTTCTGCAAGTCCACACACAAAGAGTTTGACCCTGTCCTGCCAGTGCTGGAAGAAAACAATCTCAGCTTGCGGCTTCAATCATGATGCCCTTGAGAGAGTTTTCCAAAATTGTCATGGACAGTGCAGATACTGGAGATGTTTGCAGTCTTACAACTGCTTTTATATTGCTTTTACAAAGTCAGAAGTGTTCCATTCAGACCAAGGGTAAACAACAGAGTTGTAGAAGCAGGAGGTGGGGATGTACCTCATGTCTGTTGATTTAGGAGTACAATATTGCTAAGAAATGACAGTGCATGTGCCTGCACTCCTTCTGCCATGAGCACATGCAGAACAGAGATGACCAGGCATGCTCTGCTCAAGCAGCAAGGGCCCTGACAATGATACAGACAGTTTGCATTGTAGCACTTCTGTGCTTGTGTATTTGGTCACTTGTGCCACGTCAGTATATAAAAAAGCAAGAACCATAGAAAAGAAAAGTAGGCCTGGAAAGATCTCTATAGGCAGATCACTTATACCTCTGTCACTCTTTATGGATGTTTCTGAAGAATCCAATGATGGTGACTACACAACTTCCTGAGGTGATCCATTTCATCCTGGCACTATCCTTACCTTCATAAACACTTGCTAGTCTGAATCTTTCTTTCTGCAGTTTCACCCAGCTATTTTTTATCCTGCATTTGTGCCTAATGAATGTAATAATGTTTTTTCTTCATCCTGTTGTTCTGATTTCCAGTCTCATCCTCCAGGCTGCCTGACATGCTTCTCATCATGTTGTTTGAAAATTTAAGAGATATACTTTTTATTACATTATCCAAGTTATTAGAGCAGATAAATAGATTCTTGAACACTAAACATCTTTTGTAAATAACAGCTTCAATGAACTGTGCCTGGAGCTCAATAGGAAGAGCGTGTATTGAGAAGTTCAGTGTGTGAGATGACATATGGGAGAACTAAAACAATCAGAAGAGTCATGCCCTTTTGGTTTTCTCTTTGTATTTGCCAAACATGAAGTTCTTACCTCATTTATTGCTTGATCAAAGCATGCATGTGCAAAGTTTGCATTCCTTAGCTCAAGTATGGTCCTTCCCATACACCATGCACATATATGCACTGCATGTACTGTTTAGATTAATTACCATGGTTGTATAAGTATAGAAAAAAGCATGCTGAGGGAAAAATGGAGAGGTCTAGGATCTGTCAGACTAGTTCTCAGAGACAAATTATAGTCTTAGTTTACGGACTTACCAACAGCCTTGGACTCAGAGGTTCTTCAGAAGTGCCTCAGACTTAGATGCTTGAATTTCTAACTATTTCTGCTGTAGAGATGAGGTCTACACAGTTCAAAAAGGGTCATGATTTACTTAGGAACTGGTAGACACTGCCCTCCCATAGCTCTCATTCACTATAAAAAGGTTAAATGTGATGTGATGCCCAGGAAAGCCAAATTAGATCCCAAGTCTGCAATTTTGTAGACTTGCATTTATTAAACTTCTTGTATATGTCACAACCCAGGCTATGACTTTGTATCGCTGTTTAGAAATTTTGCCAGAACAAAGGCTTTGCACTGAAGTATACTCTCTCTGAATACTCATGGCATGTCTTTAACACTTCATATGGCTTTTTTCTGGAATCCGATTATACTGCCCGAAGAGCTACCCCAGAAGTATTTTACCTTTGTGCTGCTGATAGATTTATCTAACAAGACAGGGGTCTCAGCACAGCATGTGGCAGGTTGGCATTAAAGTGCAAGGTCTACTGAAATATTGTTTCAAGTCTATGGGTCAGTCAAGTCAGGGCCAACCTTACAACTTCCATTCTGCCCATAGGAGTGGAGGTAACTTCAGCTCCCTGAACCTTCGCACCAGGGGAGCCAGTGAGTACGTCCCAAGTTTGAATATGTATATGCAGACTTATAGAACGTGAAGCTAACAGAGAAGTCAGAATTTGAATGCAGTCTTGACATGAAGTTAACATGATTCATGCATACCAGCATATCAGAGACATTATATATGTAAAATAATAATTGTTTCAGTATATATTATGGAGATAGTTTCTACTAAGAAGTAGAAAAGATATGCTTGATAAAATTTTATTTTGATCATTCATTCTGTAGACAGTGCATGTTTCCTTCACACTGACTTGAGATACAGACTGCCTTTTCAAAATATATATGTATTTTTTAATTGTATATAAAGTATGGCTCGTTTTTAGGATTATACTAGTAAGGATTTTCTTTTTTCCTCCCCCTCTCCACCCCCCCAAACTTTAGCTTTCACCAGAAGAAAAGTAAGAAAACACTATTACAGTTAAATTAACTGGCTGACATACCTTTGAGAAAAAACAAACAAACAAACAAACCAACCAACCCCCCAAAAACTTGCCAAAACAGAGTAAAACAAAAAAAACCCTACCCTAATACAAAGATCAATTTTAGAATCTCTTATTATGAATTCCTTACCCTTCCAGAACATTTTAAAATCTTATCAATTTACAGGTTCATTGATGACAGATTACTTCATTAATTATGTTTTTTTTTCAATCTATTTTTTTTAATGTCCCTGCTGTGAATGGCATTGGAAAACAAAGTGTTATATTGTCATCCTTAGAATTTTGGAAAATTAGCACTATTTACAGAAGACAACATCAATATTCTTTTCAATCATCCTGGCATTTTACACAGCTTTGCAGTTGCTGAATGGCAAAGTCTTAAGTGTGAGAACACACTCATTCTAAAGTGAGTATATCTGTACAGTATATAATGCCTCTGATAAGTAACTAAGGTAGTGTTATGACATGTTTCTGAATACAGTACAATTTCTTCACATCACAAAAATATTGAGACACATGTTTTAATTGTGTGGAAAGTACAGGTTAGGTATGTAAGAAGAGATAAGATGAACTTTGGGCTCATCATTTGAAAAGAAGCTTTATGTGATTGAATATCTGCCATGGATTCAGAGTTATAGCATTTGGCATCCTAGGTGGAAGGGACAGCCAACTTTCTCCTTAGTGCTGCTGCTGCCAAAAGATTCTTCCTTTAAATTTGAATAGTGAGGATAAAAACTGAAGTCAGGGTGTTTTCTGAACTTGTCATTAATTGCTGTTGCTTGAATGTTGGATGGTCTTCCTTAGGCAATAATGAGAGTATTCAGAAAGAGACACATAAAGTGGAGAATAAATGTTTCTAAATGAGCTGAAAAAAACCCCCAACTCATGTAAGTCAAAAGTAGCAGGCAAACCATAAGGTTGAAAAGTTGCATCTCAGATAATTTTATTAAAGCAAAGGACTAAAGGATAAGTAAAGTCAGTGTGAGTGTTATTATGTACCATAGAGGTGGTTAGATCAAGTCCTAGTGCCTTTGTTCTGGAAGAGAAAAGAAAAGGGGAGATCAATGAGGGATAAGTGAATTAAAGACTGAAATATGAGGTATAAGAGTTTCGATGCAAGAAATGCCTTTAGGTTTAGAACTTGAAACTAAGATCACTTATTTTCCAATTTATGCCACAGGACCTAGCACATGAAGTGCTGTAGAAAAGCATTTTACTACCTTCTGGGTAATTTGTCTCTCAATTCCAGGATATTTTAGCATCATGAAGCACTAAAATATACATATATAAGTTCTGCAACCTTTTAAAGTTCTCCTATCCCCCGTGGAGAAATACTGTAAATATCCTTGACAACTGTAATAACTGGACATTGTTAGAGCAATGCTAACAGAGGGGGTTAACAGCTTGTGCGTGTACAAAATACTTGAAGTCAGACAGAAAGCCATTATTATGACCTTGTGCTGACCACATTCTATGAAGTGTTACATGATCAGGGACAGGGAAGTTGCTTAATGGAAGTTATATAGTAGCTAGATGTATCCTTGTCACACTTCATCTAAACTGATACATTGCAATGGTCCGCACTGCTCAGACCTGGCAATTACTGTCCAATTCCAATCTATTCCACACTGCCACTATAATGAAAAATAATTAGGAGCCTGAAAATGAGTTTTCACATGAAATGGTTTCAGTGCTTGGACACAATCGCCTTTGGCAGATGGCTTTGGGTTTGCTTTAATATAATAAAGACAGTTAATCATCTCTAAAGAGTGCACAGAATGAATAAACTTTTAACACTACTTTCTCCTCTGAAACTCTTATATTGATCAAATGTTTAATACTGAAGAGTTCATGTGTCTATGGGTGAGTGTTCTTAAATAGCTAATACCCAGGAATCTGCACACGTTCTCATACACCCTGGAGAAGAACGAAATTAACCTGGGGGCCAGTTTCTTGATACTGGAGATTAGAAACTAATATCAAAGACAAAATAAAATAAAATAAAATAAAATAAAATAAAATAAAATATTACTCTCTTAAATGCGGTAAAAATACAGATCTTTGGAATGTTTTCATGAACTCTGACTATGAAATTGTAGCTTACATGAACTGCAGGAAATAACATGACATAATAGTAGTAAGATTATTGATAACTTTCAGAAAACATGTGTGCCTATTGTAGTCAGCACAGAAATTGATAAGAGTGAGAAGCATTTCATCTGGCTTCAGTTATCTACAGTGCAGTTGTTAGTCAGTTTTGGATCGCTTTGTAGCCAAGGTAGAGAAATAGGCACATTTAAGGTGCGATTGGTATGACCTGTATTAGATGCCTACTTTTGGTTGAGACGAATTACACCCCAGAAGGCATATCAATTTCTCTTCCCTGACTATACAGGTAGCTCAGAGCGATTAGCTCAGATGTAGATGTCAATAGTGTTTAAAGTTAGATTCAATAAATCTGCCTCAAATAGCTGTTTGATTTTCATTAAACTGCTTGCTAGGTTTTGTAAGTTTTGTGTATTTTTTTTTGATATACCAGTTTAGAAACACTGAATGATGTCTCATATATATGTTATAAAACATTCAGTGTAATGATCTGAATACAGAAGGATGGATGAAAGTCTTTCCATTGCATCCATTGGACTATGAATCATACATCTAAGCAGTAGTATTAGAAAATAGACATATTGTTCCCCTGGCAAGCAAAAAAAAAAAAAAAAAAAAAAAAAAAAAAAGAAAACACGCCAACAAACAAATCCATAGCNGTTAGTCCAACCCTTTTCCTAAAGAACTTAAATAAACAAGACAAAACCATAGTGAAAGTTATATGACATGTTAGCAGATGAAGATAACAAAGACTACATAGCTGTGTAGTTTTTGATTATTTTTTGTGGAGGAGGGATTAGCTAAATGTAAAGAGATGTGGAAAGAGATGTAGACAGGACCGCTATGGGGAAAAGAATATAAAATGGGCCAGTGTTACTGTTAATGAATAATGGGGATGCTGAGATAGAGAACAGCTCAAACAGCAAGATACCAAAGGTAGAAGCCCTGGAAAACTATGGAAAGCATTTCAAGTGTCCCAGAGTCCTTATTTTGTCTGTTTCTACTCAATACCTCTTTGGTTTCTTTCTGCAGTTTTTCTCCCAGGCCACAGGGCAGTGGGAATAAGGAGCATGTCATTTTAGTCATAATCTCTGTCAGAGAGAATGTTTTCCCTTGGAAACATCTGGTTACAATGTCCCCAGTGAGGCCCCTCTTCTTCTGTTTTGCTTCTCTGCAGAAGACCTTGTCTTTGACTGCTTCTGTAAGAGCTCAGTTATATAAAAGGGGGAGAAAAAAAAAAGAAAAAAAAAAAAAGAAAAGAAAAAAAAAGGAGACAGAGAGAGACTAATGAACAAATCTCTTAAGAAAAATCTAGACAGGAGCCTGGATGATATTTTATATTTTTCAGTTCACAATTGATTAGCAGTAGCAGAATAAAAATTAATGATTCACATTATTTTCCACTGGAAAACATTTGTAATAGGCCCCTTGATTATTCTTCCTTTCTGAGTGTTTATAATTTTTTACTATATTCATTAACAAAATAATTAATTTTAAAAATACAATTTATTGAGTACATTTAGCAAATTATTCAACCAGTGCTTGGAAGCAATGTTTATCTGGTTTTCTGGTGTTTTGTTTTGTTTTTTAAATTTTCAATGAGGTAAGAATTCAGCATTTTATAACCATGTATTTGACTAGGAAAATAATGTTGTATTCCAGTAGCCTAATTAATATAGAAAACTAGCAACATTTAACATACAGGTTTAGATGAAACAATGCAATGTCTACAATGAAAAATAATGGAACAAAAATACCTCTTTTCAGCTGAATTATTAAGTGAAGCTCTAAATTGTCTCTTACAGAATTAGCAGTCATCAGTGTTCTATGTTTTTCTTTCACTTATACATTATTGTTTTGTTTAGTTAGTGTTGAAAACTTTTAACCTCTTTTTAGCTACTTCACCTTTACCTTTTGACACCTTTTTACCTCCTCACTAGTTCTGCAGATATCATTCTTCTCTGATACAAAGTTAGGGTCTTAACGTTGTCTTATTCCAGCAGATATTTTGTAACTTCAGTTTAAAATTGCCAAGTGAGATGGGGATTGTAAGTAGAAATAATGAATAAATCAAATACCTTGATTGCATATTTCAGTTTAATTTTAAGACCCATATTTATTTATCAATCAAGCAGATTTATTAGAATACTCTTTTTGGAGGTATGTTGAATTCAGGTTATAAGTGGCTTGAAGACTCATGAGCGTAGCTCATGTAACAGTTCAGCCTTAATTGACTATATTGACTATCAACCCAGCTTCTTCCCATAGACATTTTTTGCATATATTTTTTTTCATTAGAGTCTGAAGATATTTATGTGTCTGACACTGATCCTTTAATTTTGTTTTTTTTTTTTTTCTAATTGTGGAGATCGCTTCTCTCTACAAAATTGTATGGACATTACTGGCTAATAACATATAACACAAAAGTTATGATGGAAACTCTGCCTTTTCAGACTTGTGAATTTCTCTCAATGTTGAAAAGTCATATAAAATATCCGTTTAATTTCATCTTCTAAAGACATTTCTGAAGAAATTTCATTTTTTGCCTTCATATTCCATCACCTACTTTAAAAAAAAACCCAACTCTAAAACCCTTGCAAAGGCATCACCAGCCTTGGTGGCAATGACACCACACAGCTTGATGTCGTTGGCAAACTTGTTGAGGGTGCACCCATGTTACATCCCAACAATGAAGAAGTCAGGCAAAAAAAGCCAGGAGGTCTACGTGGATAAACAAGGAGCTTCTGGACAAACTCAAACACAAAAAGGAAGCCTACAGAGGGTGGAAGCAAGAACAGGTAGCCTGGAGGAATACAGAGAATCTGTCTGAGATGTCAAGAATCAGGCTAGGCAAGATAAAGCCTAGAATTAAATCTGGCCAGGGACATCAAGGTCAACAAGAAAAACTTCTACAAGTCAGTAATAAAAGGAAGACTAGGGAAGATGTGGGAATAAAAAAATTAGATACATAAATAAGGGTGTTCAGAGAAATCATGGTGAAATTCACTACAGTTATTTTAAAGGGACATGCATTTGTAAGGTGGTAAGACAATTTAAAATGCAGTTAATTTTTTTCTCCTTTTTCTATCTCTTTGGATTCATCTCCTGATCATATTGGCTCACCATGAATCTGAACTGCTGATGCAAAATAATACAACCATTGTGGTTTTGGGTTCTTTTTTGTTCAACAGATTTTCAGCTATGTTATCTATATTGAGGTATTTAGTTGAGAAAATGGAAAAGGGAATGAATTAAAAGGGCCTGACTGAGCAGTGGAGAAGAATCTCTCCATTCTGCAAATAAATGACTCTAGAAATTGGACCAATTAATAAGTCAGAGGTATATAAGTGGGGGTGGAGACAGTGAGGAGGAGGCAGAGGTGGAGGGAAAACAAATCTGTCAGATTAAAACATGTTTCCTTGGTGTTCTTCAACTGAATAATGTAGAAACTGGAGAACAACAAATTTAAGATAGATAAACTTCAGAGGGCTACTGTTGGTATGATTCAAATAATTTTGTACAGCATGTTGAGTGATAGCCTGTCTGAAGGCATATTATAGTACAGTTGGGAGAAAGTTCTTAAGGCAGACACCTCTGAAACTGTTCTGTTGCAATGTGTGAGTTCCTTAGATACAAGTAAAATTGCCCCTATATTTAGAACACAGAAACGAAGAGATGTAGTCTGGTAGTCACACTAATGTCATCAGTACAAAGGTGCTTGTGAAAAGTAACCACGAGAGTGCTGTATGAACCCCATGGAAGACAACACCAGTGTAGGTCCTTATAAAGCCAATTTCATAATCACGACCAATAGACCACACAAAGCACTCTGACATCAATGACAATTTTTCCACTACAGGATGCATCTAGTGCTTAAATATCATCTTCTCTCTTACCATTTTCCCTGTGAAACTGTGTCATTTCATATGCGACACAGGTCCGGTATGTTATAACTGTAGTATATTAAGTATATATTTGTTCACTAAGTATGCAGGGTGGCAATTTTATACTGACTGTCTCATAAAATGGCATGCAAATAAATAGCTAGCAGACACTAGCAACTTTAAAAGAAAATGTGTAAAACATTAAGATATGTTGAATATATGTATAGGAACTAGAATGTTCCATAAATTCACTTTCTTCCACCATATGTATAAATCCATTTAAATCTTGTAGGCTTGCATGGATAACCACTGAGATTATAATTTATACTTCCATGTTTTAGAGGACATCCCTTGACTGATTTTATCCTTAAACATCCATGTCAGCTTTAAACATTTTATGATCAATGTATATATGCCTACTGAAGTTTAAATATGGCATTATGCCTTTAGCGTTAGAAACAGAAGCTTATTCTTCTGTCATAATAATACTTCTGCTACATAGTTAAGACAGACATAACAACGTACTAAAAGCATTTTTTTCCATGTCAGGCTGTAAATTGTTCACATGGAGTACATGATGGTGGTTCATTTTCCAGTAGAGCTGCACACGTCCACCACTATTGTCACTGCCAAATGCTATGCATGCTTCTTTATTTTAAGAATACATTTCCTCATTAAACTGAATGAGAGAAAGAAGGGAAAACTCTTTAGATTAAATGGGGCCAGAATCTTCATCACCTTCCCCGAACCTTGCCCTATTATTTATGAATTCAATAATATATAGAGTAAAGTTTACTATGCATCTTTATGCATGCTACATACATTTCTGAATAATGGCAAGGATATTAAAAGTAGCCAACCCATGCATTATGTCTTCATCAACAATTTAGATTAAAATGAAAATCCTTGGTTTTTTTCCCTCCATCATCATGTGAGGAATTGAAAATTATAGTTACATTTGAAGACATCAGACAGAACTTGCTCATGTTGTTACTGCACATATAGTTTGCCTATATAACACCACATGCCAGGAGCTCTTACTGGCACATGGGGTAACGTGATATGATTGCTAAAACGTCAAATTCTGTGCTTACAATCAATTTTTACAATCAGATTTTGAGTGAACATAATTTTTAGAGCTACAAATCATTTCTGCTTGGTACTTACATCTGACTCGTCTAATTTCAGATTACAGAAGAAAATATTGAGCATTTGTAATATTGATTTGGGGGAAAAATAATGAATTGCTCTGACTAACTAGATAATTGCATGTTGGAAATGTACTTTTTCTCTGTGTGTTGTTTTCCAACGTCCTACTAACCAATGACTAATTATTTCAATTGTTACTTTCACTTTAATATAGCTTCATTTTTAATATAATAGTTTATGAAAACATAGTATACATTTCAAGATGCAATTTCATATTTTCATTTTATTTACTTTACTCCAAGTGTTTTTCAGTGGAGTAGGCAAATGTTTTAGATACTGAACCTAGACAGGATTGTGATACTGTATATTTCTTTCTTGCTATATTACCTGCAATCTATTTTATAATGCACTTTTTTTATTGCTAAGGATCTGTAGTGTGAAATAAATGTTTAGCACAGGATTCATGTTATCTAATCTTAGAAGTCTACATTGCTTATATTTGAAGAAGTTGTTCAAACTATTTCTGGTCAAAACTATGGAATTAAGTAGTTTTAGGGTACCATATCTAGATCAGATTGTGGATAGCATCAAATGTCTCTCTCTCTACTAATTATGAAGTGTCTAAGCAGCTACTTTACATTTATCTATGTGATAGATTCACATAAATCTATCTGGTCAGATAAATCTCAGCCAGAGTCTTAAATCCTGAGTTGAATTTATGAGCAGGGGAAAGGCCATAACAGATACACTCAGATGAATGCACACTCATATGTACATGCATTTGAGTGAGAGTGTTTGTTGTGTGTATAAATCTTAGCTTCTTTTCTGTTATTATGCTTTCAGTACGGTTTTTAATTACATTATCACATGCTATTTTTGCATGGGAACCTTATTCACTCAAGGCACAGATGGATGTGTGGATATTGCTCACTTAATGAAAAGTGTTCAATATTTTGTTTTGTTTTCTTGATGCTGAATATACAGGTCCAAACTTGATTCACTACATATTTACTATAAAACCTGTTCCAGAGGTAGAATTTCTCATTTCTTCTCCTGTGGTAGATCTCACTGCAATATCCATATTATCACAGACCTGAAGGAATGCAGACCTGCCCAGGCCCACACACTAATTGTCAGACCCACCCGGTTGGTTCCTGTCTATCAGCTCCTGTGGCAGCACTAACATCCCTCTGACACGTGTAAGGTGATTTTATGGCTTTTCTCTCACCTCCTCCCTGAACCATGTTTTGCCAGTCAGCTCTGTGGGGTCACACAGTGCGAGTAGCCAGGGCACCTGCTTGTGTGTCAGGCAGGCTCCGCTGGAGCCACTCTGTGCTTAGTTCAGAGAAGCCTTGTAGATGATACACAGCAGATGTCACTGCCGATGGTGTGACAGAACAGTCCCCATCTCACGCTCCCAGGCACCAGAAGCATCTCCCGAGCTCTGACAAACCATGAAACTGCCTCACGCATCACAGGCAAAAGCCATTAATGCGTGGATTCATTTTCACGGTACTCTGTAGTGAGGAGGACATTTTTACACTTCATGAATTGAAACAAAGAGTGGAAGGAGAGGAACAGTGTATCCAATAATGTACTAAATCATATTAAATGTTTAAGATTTTTTTTCAGAATACGTAGCATATTTAAAAATATCATACAGCTTCCAGGTGCTTATAAATTCACCCATATGATGAGATGAGGACGAGATAACGAGTAGCCATATGTGAGAAGTTCAGTTTAAAGGAGTAGCTTGTAATTAAATAAAGATAATGTTAAGTCAGGGTGCAGATATTCTGACTTGGTTTTGGAGCTTCATAGTGTTTTGAGGGGGAGAGAAGGGTGGGTTTTGTACACAATTTATATTTAGAAAAAAAAAAAACAAAAAAACCAAAACAAACAAACCGGAAAAGCAGAAGCTCATCTCACAATATTATCTGATGGCCTGGCTGGAAGTTTTGAATGGATATCGCAGACCTCTGACACTCCAAGTAATGGAGTAAGTGATTGCAGCAGGTGGGAACAGTCCCCTATGTAGATGCTAGCATGGCAGGAGTCTATGACATATTTCATAGACGTTTGCTGAAAACAGACTAATGCTAGGATTTTCAATTCAGGGCACCACTCCAGACTGTTCCTGAGGACATAGTTCTGGGAGAATATATTGTCTTGCCATGTCTCTGGAAGATTTAACACTTTCTTCTCCCCCTCTACCATCCTGTCAGGTTTCCAGTGCCGTTTTTTCTCCACATTAGCTCCTGATTCAGTTCCAAACTTCACCTTTTTGGGTTTATTGGTGTACGTGCAATACTTTCCATCTCCTTTCCACAACTTTAATTTCCTCCCCATACCTCCACCCTCAGCTGTCGTATTCAGTGATTATCATTTTTACTTTAAACTCTAAGCCTGTTCCTATCCTTTTCCCTTATCCAGCTACAGTTCTTTATTCACAAAATCTTAGTCCCTTTGGTCTCTCCATCTTTCACCCATTTAATCGGTTTTGTTTGCTCTCAGTCTACCTGCTCAGTTCCACCCTTCCTGGTGGTATCCCTGTTTCCTCACATCACCTGACAGTTCAGCCCTGATTTCCTTCCATTGCTTCCTATGTCAGGCTTTTTGCCTAGTGAGCCAGGCTGGGATTCAGTCAATGCCAAGTGGGATTCAGCTTAGGACTAACTTCTTCAGGGACTAGTAGAACATCTTCGAGGCATTCGAGCACATCTAAATATCTATTTGCAGGTAATTGAACTCAACCCCATGATGAATCTTAGGATGAATTGCATTAGTCTCTCTTCTGCATTGACTTTATTGGCTAGATCTCCAATGCTTATGGTAGTCTTAAAGATAGAGGGTCATCCTTGGATGTCCTGGATGTCAGCATATCAAACTCTAAGGATTTTGTCAATCCAGAAAGCCAGTACCCTACTGTACATCTCATGGCACATCTGGTGACCATTAGTCGTTACGCAAAGGTTTATCTTAGGTCACTCTAGAGGCATCTGAAATAGCTCTGGATGCTATTTAGATTTCTGAATGCTACTGCATAATTTAGGAGTTGGTTTCTACCCGCCCTGCCTCTCCAAGCCATGGGCTCAGACCTTGTTTAGTACAAGCAACTGAACTTCGTTAACAAAGTTCCAGGCTACTGAAAACAGGATATTACATGTATTATACTATGGCTGGCTAGGTAATTAATAAAGTTTGTTGTACTGGGTCTGGTTGGGATGCAGTACATGAGCTCTAAATCTGTTAGGACTCAATCTTTTTCATTCTGTGAGACAGGTATCTCTGCTACAGGAAGTTTATTCACTTCAACACAGTATGAAGAAACAAAACCAGACATTTTCCTCACTTGCAGTTGTCAAGCCTGATATTCCCATGGTTCTGTTCTGAACTAAGTCCCGTCTTTCAGCTCCTGACTAGGTCAAAACTGCTTCTTTACCTGTCTGCTGGTTTTATCAGCTGACATTTTTCCTTTCAAGCATGCATAGCATGATAAAGAAACCCCTGCATTTACCACCAGTCCTACAGAAACCTCACAAAGCAAAAGTACCTTGCTTACACCTGAAATGTATTTCTTCAGTTATCTCATTCCTTAAAAGGGTAGGGGTTTGGTTTAGGGTTTTTTTGTGTGTTTTTTTGTTTGGCTGGTTGGTTGGGGTTTTTTTCCCATTTAGCAGAAAAATGACCCCAAACCCTTTTTGTCTTACCAGAATTGTGCCTTGCCTATCAAAGAAGCCTTCTGGTAACCATCAGTGATACCTCTCATGAAAAGTACCATAAACCTCCAGGAAAAAAATCTACATTCAGATACCAAGTTACACAGTGCCTTTATTCAGCATAGTATTTAAGCAAATACTAGTGTTGACAGTTTTATCTTTTGCTTTACTGCTTTCCTAACTTTTAATCTAAACAGGATAATATGTTTCACAGATTATATGGTTAATGGATTAAATCTAATGGATTAAATCTCTTACTATGATTATAGTAGAGTTTGTGGGTTCCTTCCTACAAAGAGGTGAATTACTTAGCCCAAACCAGTGAAATGGAAAAAGGCTGAAACTGTCATATTAAAATCATAAGAACAGTCACATATTCAGAGTGCAATTGTCTAGAATAACTGGATTTATCATACATGGAAGATTTGCACAAAGGAAAGTAATCCCAAACTTTGCCAAAAATATGAAGAAAAAAAAGAAAAAAGAATTCAGTTGAAAACTTTAGCTTTTTTTTGGAACTCTGTCAGCTAAGATTGACATGGAAGCAATTTGACTTTCAAGGAGCCACACAGGTAGATATATTAACTAAAAAAATCTCTTTCATACAAAGACTTCCAGACCAATGACATATTCTTTCCAATGTGTCAATAAGTGAAAAACAGAAAAGTCAGTATTTTTTTTCCTGGAAATATATGTGAGAACTTAAAATATGTGAGATTTTTAAATTATTCATCTAGTAAGTGCTTTGCTGAACAGACCCAGAATGTTCAGTACCTTTTAAGATCAAGCTATGAATTATGCTAATGCTGACAATTGAAAATACTTTTAGGTTACAAACACAAAATATATTTATTACCTTTTTTTAATACATCCCAGACAGGACTCGATTCCAGCTGAATGATATCAACACCTTTTGTAGACTGTATGTTTTAATGTCAGTGGATGTCCATCAAATGAACAAGTTGGTCTATGTATCAAAGCTATTTACTCTGATGATCAGACTATTGGTTATTTTCTCATAGTAATAGCTTATTCTGCTGGAATTGCTCAACATGGTGTAATAACATACTAAATTCTCATTGGAACAGCACATTGAGCCTGGATCATTTAAATCATAGCTGAGAACCTCAGTTATTAGGTTGTTGTCAATCTCACTCTTTCGCATTTAATGAATATCTAACTATGTATTTGCAGAGCAACAGCATAGCCTAGTGGTTAGGTTTCTGGAGAAGACACGGACCCATGTTCAACTGTATGACCCAAATCAGGCAGAGGGAAAGCACATTGTGTCACATAACTTGGAGCTGAAAACCTCTTGTTAAGAAAAGTTTTGTCATCACTGAAAAGAGTTGAGTTTGGGGTTTGGGTGGTTTTTTTTCCCCTGTTGTTTTTGTTCCATCAGTGTTTCTGACCAAATGAATAAATGAATTTCTGACCAGATTTCTGGTTGAAATAATGTAGCGTATGCCGTCTACGAATTTTTTTTTTTTTTTTAAATTTCCTTTTATATGAGCTCTTTAAGGCCTGATTTTAAAAGAACATATTAAAACCAGAAATTTCCAAAAAAATAAAACAAATGGAAGCTGACAGGACTGATGTGTGGAATGTTTCTACATGTCAAAAAGAAACTGGGCCATTTGTTTTTCTGAGTTTGCCCTTCTGTTTTCATAGACCATAAACTTTTTCTTAGCTTTTGAGCAAAGCATTCCATCAAGGTTTAGAATGATAGATATATGGGTCTTGTGGTTATGTCTGGGGTTCCATTTCACTTCACAAATTCCTGGAATTTCTGAAAAATAAATTATAAGTCTCTATTGCTGGCAATGTGTCTTAGGATAGCAGTTATTGATAACAGTACATTAGAGGTATGAGAAGATACCATAGATGATTTACAAAATATTTCTGGTTATTTAAACAAAATATTAGTCATAACAAGATATATTTGGCCCTCAGAAGGCCTGGGAAATCCAAATGCATGCCTTGCCAGGAGTCGCCTCTTGCCTTATGTTGTTTGCACAGTCTTTAGCGCTTCCAGTGAAGCTTACTGCTTCAAATGACAAACATGTGGCAGATTAGTAAGTATATTTATATGACAGCATGTACAATTAGATTCCTTAGTTCAATGCACGACACTTTAAAAAAAATTTAATGCACAGCACTTTTGACCATGGTAAATAGATTTCAGTCTTTTGATGTAATTGTAGCTGCTAACAAAAAAACAAAATATCTTTCTACCTTCCTGTAAAAATCTCTTGTTTTGTGAAACTAGTGTCTTTTGTGGGAATTTTTCAATTTTGATAGAAAATACCCAGCATACTACCTGTAAAGGTTCAGATAAGCTGATGGATCACTCCTATTATTTGTGAATGCTCTACCCATTAAATTGCTCAATATCCTAAGATATCTAAATTCCATTTTTTATTTATATTAATTTTTAATTCAAAATCTTTGCATAGAATATTGAAAGAAAATATTAAAATGCACTTTTTTGTTTTTTTTTTTTATTTTTAGAACGTTTAAATGTTATTTTCTGAATGGCCTATCAGCAGTTTTCACTGAAACAGTTAAATCTAAGACTAAGTACAAAAATTTCTTGCTAGGAAATAGCCTTGTATAGCTTCAGATTTTTAGGTCACATACCAAATGAACCCTCTAGATATCACCCACATTCCTGAAGTTACAGAGTTAGTTTTATTTCTTCAGTTCTGTTGCATATTCAAATATGTACCATACACCTGTAAACTCTACAGCAGCAGTAGACACGACAAATGTCTCAGTAATGAGGTCTAATCTCCATATTATCCTAGTCTCTGCTTCTAGCTGTTCTGTTATAAGCAACAGAATATGCATTTATTTCCTATAAGGCTCAAGAATAAAGGTTTTTTTTTATTTTGGTTGGTTGTTTGGTTTGTTGGCTTTTGCTTGTTTTAAAAGTCTGCTCTATTACCATAACAGTACCCTGCTTCAAGCTTATGGTATGCAGTCCTAATTAATGTGCTATCGGCAATCCTGCTTTAGCAGGGGAGTTGGACTAGATGATCTCTAGAGGTCTCTTCCAACTCTGACAATTCTGTGATTCTATGATTCCTAAGTCACTCCCTGCAGAATTATTGCATGGAGCCATGTGTTCCTTAAACACAACTGTTCTGTGTCACTCCAGAATAACTTCTAGTGCTAGATATAATACACGTAAATATCATTCCAAGGTGAAGAATCTTTACTCTTTTTTTGGGCATAAATTTGCAGTTTGGGGTGCATGAACATAGAACCATACTTGAAACAGAAAAGTATCTTTAGAAAAAATAGAAGGGGAAAAAAAGCAGCAAGAGAGTGCTTGATGACTTTCTAGAAATAGATGAAAAAATACATTATAGGGAGTTCTATTTCTTATTCATTCTTTTGAGCTTACAAAACTAATTTACTCCCAAAAACACTTGTTCATTGGGATGTGAATGCTTTCCTATTTTTTTTTGGTCACTTTTATGTTTGTGTTGTAGAGAACATCCAAACACATTTGCACAGGATCTTACAGGATCATTGTGAAATTAACTGGCAATCTACCTGAAGTTACATCCCATCTCTGGAACAATTTTACATAAAACACCAAGGACTGCAAGATCATCTGGAATTAATTTTATTAATAAATTAATACCTTTCATTTTATGACTGTTTATATGTCTTCATTGGAAATCAAGGAACATGTAAAAAATTCCTGAATTTCTGATGAGTTTCAGGTATTTGTGAGAGGTAGAATACAGGAAAGAAAAGTGCAACAACGGAAACAGTAATTTCAAAGCTAAACTGGAGGAAAGATGTGCATCTTTAAATTTAGAGTTTGTAGTAACTCAGATTCTACATTTCTGCTATAATGCTGAAGAGCTTTATATATAATATAGTGGTCTGAGATGTTAAAAATTCTCATGTGCTATGAGAAGCCATATACTGCTGACTATTTCTTTTTCCCTCTTACTAACAAAATATTGTCCTTCATAGCAACTTTTGAATTTCTTATGTCAGCACACATACACGTCTATTAATTTTATTATCATTTCACAGATTATAAAACCCCTAGATTTTGTGAAATTTCAGAAGACAGTCTTTGTTTTTTCTAATCATAATTTCTGTGAGGTTTCATCTTGCCAGGTCACTGAAAAGAGAACTGTCACACAAAAGAATTCATTCAGTAGGGTTGAAACATAGTAATGAATGGAAAGTGACAATAGAGATATACTTGTTTCGGCTAATGCTATATGCCTTGCTTCAACAAGATCTTCATGTTCTTCAACTTCAGACAAACCTCCCAGAGAGATAAATTATTTCTGGTATTTCTTATTGCTACCTGATCTTACAGGACAACCCTCTAAAGTCTCCAAGGCATCATTTCTGAGTATAAAAGTTCTTGATGCCATTTATTGTCACTGCAAATTCAGTGAGAATTTTTTTTTTTAATTTTGCTTTTCCTTTATGTCAAATTATATGTTATAATGTTAAACAGTATTACTGAGATAATATGAAATAAGAAAGACATTCTGGGTGCAAATTTACAACCTTTGATTCCAAGCCAAGAGAGAAGTCAACTTCAAACCCTTAAAAAGCTTGTCCTTGTAATCAAACAACACGTAGTGT
>VXAK01000389.1:170-43079 GCA_013399435.1 Arenaria interpres | reverse complement strand
ACACGTAGGGTGACATCACTGAACTACTGGCAATATACACTTCGGCTTGGTTACTCAGTAGGAAATAGATATCCAAATGCCTTTGAATATTTCACCCCCAGATATTTGTGTATTATTTAGAGAACTGAAGCATAACTAAAGATATCACAAGGGTCTACTGAAATGCCTTCTGGAAAACAATGCTTATTTAGAAAGGAGAGAATAATGTATTATAATCATGTCCTTGAAAATGTCTGGATATCTTTAAATGGGAAATAGTGAACTACAGAATTTCTCATTTGAAACTAAATAAAATCTCACTCAGAAAATTTCAATCAATCTACCCAGAGAAAGGCTGTGTGCCCTCAGGATCTGAAATTTAACTTGAGCCGTAAAATGAAGTCTGAATTTAAAAAACTCCTGTATGTTCTCAAAGATTGTATGTCTCTGCATTTTTACTTTTTTAGGGTTAGCTTATTCTCTTTTAGAAGGCGGCAATATATGTTGCAACTATCAGTTGACTGATCTGCTACAGATTTATTAATAGGGTGATGTAGGAATGATTTGATAAAACTAGAAAGAGTAAAGTCCATTGTGGGAATTTGCACTGAACCTCAGAATACAAAGAATCAAGCAGTAGTGAGAGGAGGTATTTTGGTATTGGCGATGGAGTAAAGCTGTTGGATGTCTTTCAAATTATTATGCCAGTCCAGATATTTTTTGCATAATGAGAACATCTTTCATGTGTCAGAACAGGTTTTGATTATAACTAAATAAGTGAAAGCAGGGATGTGTTGATAAGGTCACCTTTAATGTAAAGTTTGGTCTGAGTTGTCTAAAGTACTTAATGCAACAGGAAAACCTGCTGATGAAGTGAGGCATTGAGAGAAAGAAAAGTTGTAGAATACTGTATTTTGCAGGAAAAAATAAACATCTTTTTCCTTAAAAAAATTTAAAAATCACCTATATTGAGAGAAGAGAAAATCAGTTACAAAAGCATGAAAATCAGTTATTCAAAGCATTGATTTGAATAGCACATTATTATCCACAGAACTAAGCGTCAGAGTATGCTGGGGGGGGTATAAGCTTAATTTATATATTTGTATATATTATAAGTATATACTCTTACCCAGTACTACTAGTATGTTCCTTTTAAATATTTCAGAGTCACTCAATAACCAAAGTATTTTGATATCTACCCTCTAAGATAAACTTAGGGGAAATAAATTATTTTAGTAAGGGCTAATTGAAAGACTAAGAGAGTTTAATACACCACTGCAGTACTATGAATATAACACAAATATCTATTGCAAAGCTTCATGGACTAATTTTCTAGATTTTGCAAGAGATGCTGGAGCTGGCCTTTGGATGATGACATGGATCCCATTTATATTTGACTTATTTTTCAATCTCTGCCTCTTACCACAAGGTGAAAACATGTTTTCTAAATAACAGTGTGAATGTATCTAAATTCTTGTCTTCTCTTTTTTCCTGATTACATCATTTTCTCTAGAAAAAAAATTATTGTCTTTACTTATAGGAAATTTTTGGTTGTAGCCTGTCTTGGGTGTAATAATACTACACCAGATGAACTCCTGGATGTTTGTAACTGTAGAAATGTGAAGGCCGCTGATGTTATTTGTGTTATCATACATATATATAACAAGCTCTCACAGAGCAGGCACTACCATTTTCCTCTATATTTGTACGGTATCTGAATGTTGGGTTTCTCAGTGGTATTACAGTGCACTTTTTTATAAATAATGGCAACAACCATAAAGACATGCGGCTTTTTTCTCTTTTTATGATAATGAGAAATTTTGAAAATGAACCAATAAAAGTATTGAAGGACAAAATTGAGTTGTAATAGCAGTGTAGTGTAGGAAACATTGTTCCAGAGAACATATATTAAGCCTACAGTGCTAACAATCACAGCCGAACCATTAATAAGGCAGTACAAATGTTTTAGAATCATAAAATAGTTACCTTTAAAGGTCACCTAGTCCAATCCCCCTGCAATAAGCAGGGACATCTTCAACTAGATCAGGTTGCTCAGAGCCCCGTCCAACCTGACCTTGAATGTTTCCAGGGATGGGGCACCTACCATCTCTCTGGGCAGCCTGTCCCAGTGTTTCACCACCCTCAACATAATAAATTTCTTCCTAGCTAGAAGGGAAGTCGTATTGTGTTGTTGAGAGCAATGATCCTTAAGCCACTCTTACAATTCCAAGTGCCATGGGTGTCAAACACATGGTGCTGGCAATACTGGAGATCCTGCTTAACTAGGCAGGGGTCAGGGAGTTGATTTATTTTGTTTTAATCTTTTTTACTGCAGTGCTGCATAGCCTAATTATTTAGATACATTACGATGCCCAACTGAACAAAGAATGCATTAGTGTACAGCAGGTCTGTAGAATATAACTTCATTATGGTTTTCCCAAAGGTTCAGTTAACATTATCTACAGCACCCCTTAACCAACACCTCTAGCTGGGCTAGGAAAAATATGAGGCAAGGGGAGTGCTGCACATACAGCAATTTTCCATTTTTGATTCAACAAATATCAAGGATTATTTCTTTATTTATTTAACAAGCTTCCTCTGAAATTAGTAGTTTTTCTCCCCTGCTTTCATTTCCAGGGTGTCTGTGCATATATACCTATGGGTTTGTATATATATGTGTGTATATGTACATATATATGTGCATGTACATTATGCACATATAAATAAACTATACATAGATGGCTGATATTATCACAGCCAGAAATTGAAACATCTAAGGGACTTAATTATGCCTTTAATCATTTACTTACAGTGCTGTGGAAGACAGAGTTTGGCAAAGCATCAGTTGTTCTGCCTGTTTTCTTTTTTTTTGTTTGCATGAAAGTAGTTATGATTGTAACAAATTAAGTATTGTAGTTTTTCCTTTTGGAGTGTGGTAAAGCATGTTTCTTCTTCAACCAGTTAAATCTTTGAACAGGTCTGGTTTTCATTCTAGAAAGCAAAAAAAAAATTGTGTCCTTTCCACCCCCCAGATTCCTAAGTCTAGATGAGTAATATGAATAATAGGACCAAATAAAAGTCATCTGCTGAGAGAAATTGTCTTAGAAAGTGGAAATTAAAAAATGCCAGAAATACAATAGAAAATTCATCAGTATACAGATAAGACAGAAGCAGAGTTCTATTCCTATTACTAACGTGTCTCGATATCAATGTTGGGTATTAATGGTATAGATTAGTTAAAAATTATTGTGTAATAGTCTTGTGAATACAGACGAGAGAAATGTGGAAGTAAAATTGCAAGTATTTCAGTCTATTTTGTGAGGCTTCTAGTTACTCCAATATAAAATTTGAAACATTTGAAAGTTCTCACCATTCCTGACAAATGTAAACAGTGTTTGCCTTTATTATTTGAGCTGTGTACAAGTAATCCACCACCAATTGTAATGGGTTGCTAAGCATGCTTTCCCAGGAAAGGCAGTCACCAGGAAAAAGCTAGTCATTTCCCATAGTTTAGGCCAGATCAGAATCAAAGCACTTTATTAATTTATTAATGACACGTAATTAACCCACAGTGAACTATACATTCAGGATCAATATTGGTAACATAACAGATAAATCATAATACCAGACACTTACAAAGCATTAATAAACAACTACACTTCTCCCAGCCCCTGTAACTAATACCCAGGAGAACACAAAAACCCCCGAGCCCCCCCATCATTTATCAAGAAACCCACCTTGAAAGTGGCATGGAAGGATTGGTGATGAAAAGGTAACTGTCACTGTATTTTAGTTCTCATCCCTACAGGGTAACTGTGAGGCACAGCACCTTAGCAGACGAAAGTGAAGGAAGAGAGGTCCATGTGGCACTGGAATTACCAGGGCAATTATTATAAGGAGATTGAGGTTCCACTCTCAATCAGATGCTCTCTTTGGTTCTGTCTTTTCATTCAATATCTGAGTCCTTCACAAAACGTACTTGTGCAAGTTTTGATAATCATCACTTGCATTTAAATGATAACAAACAGTTGCATCTCACTGGTGTCAATTTGTTCACACAGGCAGAAACTCACTTTGTTAAAATCAATGTATACCTAAAGCAAAGTGAGTAACTGGTTTTAAGAGGAGAGAAAGAGAAAGACTTTCTTTCAAAGATGACCCAAAAGATTTCTGCTACAGAGACAGATTACACTCTGGAGTAAATTAATCCCTGGCAGAGTTGGCTTCTACCTTTACACTTGTTATTCCTTCCTTCACCAAATCTTTTCATAAAAATCTCTAATAATGGATAATCCAGAACCAGGCAACCACTTCCAGCGATTACTTCTTCTTTTTTCTTCTTTTTGGTAATATTTCATAATTTTTTGTAATGTCTAAATTAAATCATTTCAACTGCAATTTAATCCCATGATTTCTAGATTATTCCCAACTGAGATGTGAACAGATTTTTCCATTCTCCTTTTTATTGTTTGCAATAATATTTTGCATATTTAAAGACTGCATATTCTCCTTCTGTATCCTCTTCTTCAGACTAAACAGTAACAGTTCTTCCTGTCTCTCCTCATAATCATGATTTTTAGATTGTTAATCTTACTTGTTATTCCTTTCTGGACTTCCTCCAGCTGGGTTACAGCTTTCTTGAAACATGGTGTCCTAAACGAATGTTGACTTCTCCAGTTGAAGGTGTTGCCTGCACACTTTTAGCCAGTCTTTCAACTGCTTTTAATGAAGAACAGTTAAACTGCATTTGGAACAAAAGAAATGTGATGGATTTTTTGTTTGGTTGTTGTTATTCTTTTTCTGACAAGGGATCTCATGGTGGTACGTGTGATGTCAGAAATCATTAAGACTGATGTTACATATCCTGTAAAAAATATATCAGCTGTTCTCAAATCCATGTCCGTGTGGCTCTGAAAATGATCATGTCCTCTGTGTCACAACTTATTTCAAAGCTTTCTCCTCATTGTAGTGACAGCTGATGGCAAAAGAAGTTTATTCATTAAGAATTTATTTAATGAGGAAAAGACCACTTTGAGTAATTCTCATTTACCTCAGTGACCTGGCACTGTAGTCACTGGGATCAGGCACTTGGTCAATGCCAGCTGTCTAACTTAATTTTCTACAGACCATGGTTTCTCACATTTGTGCATCTGTAAACTTTCCAGCAGCTTCTTTGTGCCAATAAAGAGCAGAAGACTTGCTCTGCTTCACTGGTATTTCCAGATATTTGTGTTGCTGTGTGTACGCTCGATGCACTTCTTTCCTACAACTCAGGTCAGAATTTAATATACCAGGACTTGAAAGCTCACTGGGGATAAGTTAGGTTCCAAATATCTGTGATGACTTTTAAACCGAGGATTAATGCTATTTAAATGGCTCTTCTTAATGGCCTTGGATTCTTATAACATTTATTATACTAAATATAGAATTGCCTCAGGATGTGATAGCACATACTTCAGAACCTATTTGCACAGTTTGGAACAAGAGCTTTGTAATCCTGATTGTTGTATACACTATTTGGAAATAATATTAATTACTATAATACTTGAAAGCTGATTCGAAAAGTGACAATGGAAAACTCGTATTCCTAATGGACTGCCATACTTGGAGTTTCTACAATTTCAGCAAAAATTCTGAGGCACAGGTTTATCTCTTTCTGTTAGCTGAAACTAGAGCAAAGCAAATGATAAAAAAATAGCCACGAATGCCTGCTCAAAATTGTAAATAATAATCCCTTCTTCTTCAGTCATAACTTTCTGTATTCTCTATTTTGAGTATTATCATACAAGGGCTTACTAGCAGGTTGTTCACTCAGATGTTTCATTTAAATAAAGTATTTTCAGAGACATTTGCGAACACAATTATTTGAACCAAAAGAGAAAAGTCATGCTGATTCAGTTCTGGAACAAAATCTAGTACATGCTTCATGTATTCCATCAAAGTTAAACAATGACATTCAAATTTCAGATATTCATTATTTTCAGTGACTTCTTCCTAAACAATTTAAAAATTAGAGGTCTGTGAGATTATTGTGTAAATAGCAATTAAACTAGCAAACAAATATCAGAAAATTATAAAGGGCAAGTAATATAGAAGATGGACATAGAGACAGAAGAAATTATGGAAAGGTTATGAAATAGGGAATGTAGAAAACACCATTTAAAATTAAGAATAGATTTAGAAGTTGGAAAAAGAACGGGTAGAATTGATTTATGAAGCATGGAACTGTATGAATTTGTTTAGAATGTGGAATCAGTTACACTATTCAGGTCTAGTGTGTTTATTACTTTAACCCATTATGCTCTGCTTCAGTGCTCAGAGTGCCAACACATTAAATAAATGTTCACATTCCATTGATTCACTTAGGGAATTTGTATATCGCAAATACTTCTGAAGTCAGAAGAATAAAATATTTACACGTAAATACAGTACATATAATGCCACTTTGAAGCAAGGACTGCTTACCAGGTGCAGGTGTATTAGTTCTGTGGTCTGTATAACAATTTTCTCTAGGACAACAACTATTTGGTAACAATCGAGGTTTAATTTTGCTGTATCACTGTTACATGTAATATCTCATTTTAAGATCTGTATAAATTCGACACATGAATCAGAGCAGTAGATCTGTTTTCTTTACTCTCAGCAGTATAAATTACTAAAAAAAATAATAAATGTTTCAATCTCCAGGCATCCTGGGAAGTCACTGTGTCAGGTGTTGTTCATTAATCCCAATAGCAGATTAAAGTAGGTGGATGTAAGTTACTGGTGGAGTGAACTGGAACGGGAACTGGATGTGAAAAGAACAAAATAGGCTGCAAACAGTAATAAACTGCCGGACTGCTGGTGTAACCTGTAAAAGTAAGTCATGAGCTAGGGTTCTCTCATGTATTGAGACTGGCTTGAAGTCATATTTTAAGGCAAGTAGAAGTACTTCAGTATTTGGCTTATGTTTTTTTCTTCAAAATGGATATGTCTTATAATTTTTAACCCTTCTCCATTCCCAGAAATAACAGACTAACTTGTGGTGTAAAATAAAAGACGAGTTTAATATGTAACCATGGGTTTCTGGTAGCTACAGTGTTATACAAAACAGTGGGCACTGTATGATTTTAGATAAAAATATGAAAAGTGGTAAGGCCAGAATAGGAAAAATAACTTAATTTTTAACTTCAGAAAAGGAATAAGGTTTGGCAACTGATAACATCTCAGGAGTTTACCAAGGCCAGGATAGATATTCACCCAGCTAAACTGCAAAGCAAGGTGTGAACCTCCTTTGCTAAACTTTGGTCTTTCAGGCCAGTAGAAAAAAGTGTTGCAGAAGTTGTGGTTGTTACAGGAAAACTTGTATGGTTTTGTGAAGTGATTTATTTCATGTTGAAAGAGTAAAAGTATCTGAGATGTTGTCTCTTATTCTCTTGCTTTCAAAGCACTTCCCTCCAAATACTTACAAAATTGTATCTGCTTTCCCAATAGACTTGAAATAGGAACACGTTGTCCAAGCTCTAACCTAATCAATCTATTTCATCTCCAGTTTTGTAGTCCAAAATGTCTGTTTTAATCCACCAACTTAGAAGGAACATAGGGATTTGCCTCCTTTCCTCCCCTGCGCTTTTTGAGGAGATAACTTTAACTGATGTTACCATTCTCAATCCTAGACCTTTTTCTGGGTGGGAATAAGACAAGGAAGAAAGATCAAGTAGAAGAAGGTCACTGATCCCCTGAACTTAAATTTACAGGGACTTTTGAGGTGCTTTTAAAATATATATTGGTTTCTGGTTACACTTACATGACCTCAGTTAGAGGCACAAAATCCAAGACCGGCCAACATCCTACCCTACCCACCACAGTAACTATGAACGTGTAATGGCATTGCTACAGTGAAGGACAAAGTATTTTTTATACAGTTTCTGTGAAGCGAAGACTGCAGATTGGTGCAGCAGTACCAGTATCACTAACAGACCATGCAATTATGCTATTTAGGAAGTTAAGATGATACTATGCAGCTACTGTGAGTATTGATTGGTAAAAGAATATAATCCCAGGCACAACTACTTTTCCACTAAGCTGAAGTGTCCTAATACCGACACATGATCTCAGGGGAAACAGACTTGGTGTTCTGCAAGACGCAGCTAACAATAAGGCAGGCTTATTGACCTGCAATATTAATAGCTAATCCAGGGGAAAAAATCCAGCTTCCCGTGGGCTTAGCATTTGTATGTCACAATGTCTCAAATTTTTAAAACTGTGATTTGTGAGGTCTATTATTATTTATTTGTTAATGTGAGAAGCACTAGAATATTACAGGTAGTGGGTTCTCTTTATTTTCTATACTTTTTAATCATTCACATATATATATTAATGTAACATAGTGTAACGTAACTTAACACAGAATAATACCACAGGCCACCTGACCAGGAAGACTGAGTGCATGAGGCCCTCTATAGACAGATAGGACCAGCCTCACATTCACAAGCCCTCATCCGCATGGGGGACTTTAACCACCCTAATATCTGTTGGATGACCACTTTAGAGGCAATATTAAGACATTGTAAAACTGCCAAATATTTAGGTTTATATACTTTAGTGTGAAATTGTGTGTTTTTCTGTAGTGGAAGAATATGTGTAACAGTTTTGTTCATTCCCATCCTTGCACGCACGTCTTACTAAACCAAATCTTTTTCCTCTGTTCCATGAGAGAAGTTATTGGGCTCATCATAGCTTTCAAAAAAGGAAAAGAAGTTTTTGTTTCTCTGATCACAACTGGAAATTTGACATGTGACATGGGTATCCTATAAAGAAATTAGAAGGTGAAAAAAGGTTCAGAATGTGTACATATTGATTTTTTAATTTCATGATTTCTAAGTAAAATTCAAAAGTTTCTGCAACTTGATCTTCTAATAGTTGGCATATAACACTGTTCTTTGATACTTTTACTGACAGCATGAAAAAAATGACTGGAGAACACTAGCAAGGATGTTTCAGGCTGCTAAAAAAGTACAGCATGCTCAATCACTGTCAGAGCACAATTTGACTGTTTTCTTTTTCTTTTTTATCTGATTTTTCTGATTATTCGTATCAGCCATTCAGTGATTTCTTAGCTGGACATAAACATCACTAGAATCTAAACATAACATTTGAGGAGCATAGATAAATCTTGCTTTTTCACTTTGAAAATACCATTCATTATAACATGTAACTTTTAATCTTTAAATTTTGGAGACAGACATTTTGTTGTGATCTACTGGGCCAAAATGCTATTTGATTAGCAGCTTGCTTTCTCTGACAATCACATCAAAACCAACTAACTAATCAGACTACTATTCTTGTCTCCTTTTCTATTTCCACTCTTTCTGCAAGTACTTCTATTAATAAAAATAACAACAGTAATTATAATAATGTGAAACTGAAACAAAAAGCCAACCTAGCAGGCATTTGTTTGCTGCAGTTGCTAATTTGCCAAGGGCATCTAAGCAACTAGAGTCTTTCAAGGCAACAGCAGCTTTAGAAAAGATCTGTGTTTTACTAACATTTAACTGTTACTATACTGATGTAAGATACTGTGGTTTGACTGTGAATTGACTTTACAGCTAACCTTCTGGGATAAATCAGGGAAGTCAAGTAATTGACTGTGGCCAGAAGTAACTCTCTGTCTCTAAATTTCCCCTTGCTTTATGGGAATATTGCTTGGTCTCACAGAAGATTCTCCTCTCTTATAACATTGTTACTGTGGGGAACAGTACTGCTTTTAGTAGAGTGAGGTATAGAGTTAGACTCGCATGAGATTGCTGTCTATATCACCCAGTTTCAAATTTTTGAAAGACTTCTTGGCAAGTTCAATTTCTGTCCTGTATATTTATTTTAAAGTGAATGCTCATATAGACTAAGTGCGTAAGAGATAGAGATACAAGGAAACCTAGAGAAAGACTCATAGATCTTCACAGTCAGAAGGATAAGGCATTAATTGTAATATTACTGAACATAATTCCAGAAGATTCTGTAACTAAGCTAAGACGCCCTCTTATTTCCCTCCACCCAGCTCCTCTCCCTTCTTTCCCCCCAAAAGGAACAATTAATCTAGTGTGAAAGTCATGGAAGAGGCAAGAAACCTTTGGTATCCAGAGGAGAGAGATTAAGTATGCATTAATGCAGAGGTTTATCTAGGGGTTAGAGGTATCATGTCTAAGTGATAAGTTATCATGAGTGGGCATGCGGTGCTTCTCCTCTAGAGGAGAACAAAAAGGTGAATGATGCTACATGCAACTGTAGAAACTCTTCATCATTCTATTCACAAGCGTGTAAATACACCTTACACACACCCCAGAAAAAGCAACTGAAGATCACAGAGGAGGAGCTGGTAATTGNAGCTACTTCAAATCATAATGAAAACATTAAAGTAAAATATTTCACGCTGAAGAAAAAAAAAAAAACCAGAGCTAAATTCCCTGACACAACAGTTCAGGTGAGAAGAGGATACTTCAGAACTTTTCTCTCTCAGATCTCCTCTTTCACAGGCTGTTTCTGCAGTAAAATGAGTTGAGTGCACTGTAGATATTGTCACAGTTATTTGTAACTTTTTGCTATGTAATTTGTATCTGAAGCAATAACTATGATTATGGATTTTTGTAAAATAGGTTCTACCTGTATGCATCCTTTCCTTTTGAATGAGGTTATCTTGATTTAGTAGCTTATTTTTTCCAGTGACCACATTTTTTTCTGTTCCTTTAATATAATTAGCATTATTTTTGGCTTCCCTTTTAACTCATAACATATCTGTTATATATCCCTTAAAGAATGTTAAAATGTGCCAAATATATAAACAAGGAATATGGACTAAATTATATTTTCATTTTTGTCGACTTAATTTAGTCTCCTATAATCCCTCTATCAATAAGTCCTACAATATTTCGTTTTCACTCATTCCAATAATACCTAAGCCATGACCTTGATTGACCTCTAAGGGTGAGTGGGTTAGGAAGAGAGAGAAATGCCAAAATATTGTAGTTCAGGGTGCAAGTCCTGAAGAGTATTTTTCAAGCTTTATCTTTTCAGATCATGTTTTTCCCAAGTCATATGGGATCTAAAAGATTGATCTCTGTCTTTGTTTAAAACTGTTTGAATCAATTCTTAGAGTAATAATATTGTATAATATTTTTTTTTATTCTCTCGTCAAACCTTAATGCATGAAAAGTGTTTTAATTGCCCTACTGGATCTATTAATTAATGGACAATACTCCATGAATAATATCATGCAAACTTGTTTTCACTAGCTTAATATCTGTTCTCCACCTCTGTATCACCCAGTGAGGCACACTTCTAATAACTTACCTGCACTTGGACTTCATGCCACTGTTCACAACCATCTGAACCCTGTAGTTTACCCAGTTTTTGATCTGCTTCTCTGTCCACTTATCTAGTCCATATGTAGTCAGCTTGTATATGAATACAGGACAGTGTTGAAAACTTTAAAAAAGTCAACATAGGCAACACCCATTGCTATCCCCTCATCTAGCTGGCCAATCACCTCATTGAAGGCACTCAGGTTGGAAGAGCATGATTTTTTCCCTCCATTAACCGATGCTGACTATTTCCTATGTTGACTACTTCATACAAAAAAGAATAATGAAAAAATAAAGAAAAGTGGCCTTGGAAAAGTGCTTGGGAAGGATTTTTTTCTTCTTGTTTTGAAACATGAATTATCCAAATTTTTTTTAAAAGAAATCTGTTGAGCTCAAATACATTTCAGTAATATTTCAGTAACATATATTGCAGTAAACCAAAGGTAATTTAACACAGCTATTCGAAAATTGTGTGTGTCTAGATAGTGAGTAATTTTCTGCAGAAAGTATGCATATTAGTCCTATTGCTCCCTATTTTTCATTGTGTGGTTTATAGAGATGACTCATGAATACTTCTACACTGTCCAGACATATAACAAAAACTATTCCCGTGGCAACATGAGATGGATCTGCTCCTCGTTATCCTTATTTCCCAAACAGCATGTGCTAGATTTCCCTTAGAAGAATCTTCTGCGAATTAGGAGTGATCTGCTGCAGACAAGCCCCTTGGGCCTTTCACAGTTCAATTTGTTAAGTTTCTCCAGTTGTCCGGAAGACTCCATGTGCTATCTGTTAAACTTGTGGAAAACCTGGAAGCCTACAGCAAGCAACAAAATAAAATAATGATTAAAATGAAGAGCATGTTACCATGCTGTTGGAAGTACAAAGACACTGATACTTGAAAATGAATGAGGACAAACATCTGCTGAAGCCCAGTTACATTAAGACAGACAATGGTGAAACATGTACTGATCATATTGTGCTACTTGGATGCTGCTCAGTAAAGGTGTACTCTGAAAGGAAGTGTAATGAGAGTCTGTCTCTCAAAACTTTTGGAGGCTGAGACCATGAAGTTTAGCAATGGTGGTGTTCAGGAAGCTCTCAATGACAGGAAATAGCAGTTTTCTCATGCTTACACACACACAAAAAAAGAATAATTCAAAAACAAACAAACAAACCTCCCCCAAACCAAACCAATCAATCAAAAATCAAAGAGGAAATAGTATTTTAAACTGGTTCACGGAAGTCTTAAGAAGATTAGTGACTGTTTTAAAAATATTTCAAGAAAGAAAAATTTAACAGGAATGTTAGGGATTTCTCTTTATTTGCGTTAGAGAATATTTATATCTAAGAAAACTGAAAATTTAAAAACAGGATATAGAGGCATTCATTCTGTTTTATGCCATTCTGCTGGAGTGCCACACAGGTGCATTTGAAAGTCTAACTTAAGTGGCAAAGTAGGTTGGTAATATTAACTGAGATACGTGAAGAGTGAGATTGACTGTTGTGTTATGTGAAGCAACTGAGAGCCATACAGAAACTTACTGTCAAAAACCCTCTAGGAATATCACTGTAAAGGTATTTAAGCAGAATTTTGTATTATGTCTTGTGTTCCCATGTTTCCAGGCACACAATCTCAGAATGAAATATGGGAGCATGCGCCTTGCAGTACATGCATAGTAAGTCTAATGCATCTGGATCACATTACCTCTACCGGACACGTTCAGTTGAGCTGTATAGCACATGTGCAGGTAAACTATGCATGCACAGTGGTCCTTTGCCTGGAAATTTGGAAAAAAAAACCCTTTACTTTCTTTTTTTTAAGTCTGAAGAAAGCTGCAAAAAACAAGACATATGGCCACCGTGGTTTTCTTCTTGTCCTTGAAAATATGATCGCGACTTCTCTTTCTAAAACAGGCAGTAGATATTAATCACTCATGGAATGGTATCTGTTTTAGGAGTAATGAGGCTACAGTTCAAAGGTTTTGTGCCACTTTGATAGCATATGTGTTCAACAATAAAACCTCAACATTTGCTGGAAGATGTTTTCTCACTTTTCTCATTTCCTTTGTTCCTTGCTTGACTTCTCTCTATTGTTTTGGAGATTTTGAATTACTGTGATGCTGCTGAAATGAGTCACTAGAGGGTTAAATATTTTCGGAAGTTAATGTATCTGGCCAGTTTTGGCATTAATGAATAATGAATGGGGTACAATGTACCACGTTTCAGCAGCTGTCCTGAATGCTCTTGTTTAGCTTCTCGGAAGCTTATTTTCACTTCTTAGAGGATAAAGTTTTACATTCGTATTTGACAAGGTATCATTAAGATAATATGGACCAGTGCAGCAAAGGATGCGACAATTCTTCTCTCTGTTTCTTTGCAGCACACAAACTTGACCGGACACAGCCCTGAGCAATCTGATCTGATCAGACCTGCTTAGAGCAGGAGGGTTAGACTAGATGGTTTCCCAGGTCCCTTCCAGCCTTGATTATTCTGTGATTCTGTGATCTGCAAGATGAACTGAGTTAGGAACTGTAATTAAATTGGAGATGATCCCTGCATTGGGAAAACCGTGAATGCAGGTGATAATGAGTGTAATCATCTAAAGAATTTCCCTCTTTCCATTGAAGAAAAATATTTTTTTCAGGGAGAAATGTACATAAAATTCACACTGACAGGTTCAAATGATCAAATATATTTGTAACAGGAGATTTAGATAACATCAGGAATCCCTAAATTGGAGAATTGTAAACTACAGACAAAATTTAATCCAGAGCACTATGCAAAAAGAAACGGTATGTACAGTTTTCCAGAAACCAGGAGAGTGTAGTATATTTAATAGTAAAACCATACAATCAACCTGGGTCATCTTTTTTTCTCTGAGCAATCCCTATTGGGTTCTGTAATGCCATCTATGGGTTAAGTGAATATTTTATAACATGGTCTTTAAATATCAATTTTCTAGATGGAACAATATTTTTACTAAATGAAAGAAAAACGGAAATTTTAACTGAAAGGACTGAAAAGGATTGAGAGGAAATTTGAACACTAAAAATCACCTTAATGTTATGTTCTCAGGAAACCCATAAAATATTTTTGATGTGTAGTTTTAACTGACATTTTTCAGGGAGCTGACTATTGAAAAATGGCTTCCAATTATTAAAATGTAGTGTATTTATTAAAATTTATTAAAATGTAGTGTATTTATGTCCAAATATGTTTTTGCAGCAACTAAAAATGAAGACCCTAAAACTTGGTGGTTTTTTTATATTTTGAAAAAAAATATGATTTCATTTATGCGAATAATACAGTTTCTTTGAAAAATCTTTTTAAACTTAGTTATGCAAATGAAGAAGGAGACATGTTTCTTGTAAAATATTCCAGGTGGTGATAAAAGTGTTAAAAATAGCCTTAACACTGATTTCAGCCAAGCGCATCAGTAAGGTATCCCATAATCCTATTTACCCTGCAAGTGTAGAAACACTGAGAAAGCCTCTCCCAGGGCTATAACAGAGTCCAGAGCACAGAGAGAGTGCAGGAAGAAGCAGCATGGTTGCGTGGACAGGAGCCCAGTGCCCAGCTGAGTCCTTCCTCTGACTTGCAGGTTCAGGCTCAGATCCATAGCTACGCACATATATCATTGTTTAACTAAATCTGATAACGTTGCACGGCCCAACTATATGGCACCATACCCACTTGAGTTTCTGCTGTTTCTGATGCCACAGCATCACTGTGCTGTTTTGCCAGGTAGAATTTACAAAACGGATTACCTCTCTTTTTCTGTTTGTGTGCCAATACAACTTGTACACTCCTTGCATAATTTTTACCATAAACCAACAGGTATATTCATAGTAAAGTTTAGGCAAGTAACTGTTCAGTATTTCTGAATGTAAGTTAGAACATGTTAAAATATTTTGCAATTTTCACCTCTAATTTTGGTATCTTCTGAAATAAAATAAAACAACTATAAAAAGACCGTGACAGACTGTTTCTAAATGCATGAGGGCACTAATAATGTAATTCACCAAGGATGGCACAGGTAACTGAAAGTTAGATATTTATGCCTAAGCCAGTCACCCAAGCATTCCTGTGGGATCAATGGAGATAAATGGGCCTCTGAGGAGGGTGATTCACTTCATTGTAAGATAGGTGCCAGCAATAACTGAGATGAAAAAGTCTTTCAATGTGCTTACTGTTTTCCTAATATCTCCCCCTGATGTGCTTTCTTCCCTTCGGATCTACATCCGTGGGTATTGAGAGGCGTACAGAGACTTTTCTCCACAACAGATAAAGTATTATAAAATATGTCTATATATAGACATATTTATATTTATGTATTATAAAATATGTCTATATAGTAGGCTCTGGAAACATTTCCACAGTTTGGATCCTAATGTGTGGCACCCCTGACTCCACATTTAGATGAGGGCTGATGCTACACCATCATTCTTTGGTTTCTATGCAAAGAAAACAGAGACACGCAAACCAGCTATAGTTCACTACAACTTTTAGGAGCACTGAAAATCCTGACTCTTCTGCAGAAAAGCTTTAGTAGATACCATCTGTGAGTACTAGCTGGAAAAGTTTACCAGTTACAATCAGTTTTACCAGTTACAATCATTGGACAAAGGCGTTTTCCTGGGCAAAGGATAGCTCTACACAGTTCTTGCTTATTATGCTTTTTTTCCTTACCATGCACTCCTGGTCATATTTGCTCATAAAATATAAGACAAGACTGACCACCAGACTGACCTAGTATGGCTATTCTTACATTCAGTAAATTTATTACCTACAGATTCAAAATAATTTAGGAAAGGAAGCCTATCATTCATGTAGATATGGCTGAAAACATCATCAAAAAGAACTCCATGTATGAACATAGCTTTGTCAAGTGTTCTAGAAAAAGCAAATAATAAGCATATCTCCACATCTAAAGCATTATATTTTGTCTAAGTGGCATGAGATGAGGATATTCTATCTGGAGACAATTACAAAGAGCACTGAAGTAATTACATCCATCTTCTCTATCCACTTTTTTTCTGCTTTTCATTATATAATTTGTATATATAAATATAATCATTCTAGTGACTGACGAAGAAAAAATAAATAAATAGGGATGTGCTCTGTGGTTTATACACAACTTGTCAAGCTGGAAGGTTGGAAACATATTTCTTCTTTCATTCAAAGGAAAGCAGCTGATACAGGATACATTTCTTTATTTTCATGTGGCAGAGTACTTCTTCTTAACTGTGGGTGGTGAGTTGCACTGTGGTATAGATCTGCCTCATACAGGAAATAAATATGTGAGATAATTGTACAAAGAAGGAAAAATTACTGGGGGAGGAAGTGAAGAAGAAAAAAGTTTCCTGACCATCTGTTCTTCACATTACACAGGATCAAATTCAATTATGATCCCAAAAATCATGATAAGTTCATAAAAATTATTAAACTTTAAAAATATTCTTTTTGTGTTTTCTTAATCTTTGGTTCTTTTAAACTTCAAGGCTGGTATCTCCTTAATCTGCTTATATTTTTATATACTTTTTTCCCACCCTTAAGGTTGGAAACATATTTTCCAAAACTCAGTTCTTAGAATTCAAAATAGATGGTTCTAAGACCTGGTATTTTTAGAAACCCAGTAAGGAACAAAAGTGTTTATGAAACACATAATGCATAGGTAGGATGTGACAGAATGAGAAATTTATCCGTAAGCAGGGTATTTGTGTTTATTCTCTCCTATTATTTTAGCAAATGGGTGCCCTGATAGAAATGCTCATAGGACTAACAAGTTAAGGAGTCAAGAAAAATGTAAAATACATAGATGTTTTCCCGGCAACAAAATATAGAAAAAAATGACAGTTTGATGCTTAGTTACATTTAACATTAAAAAAACTTTAACAAACTCCAGAAAAAAAAGTCAAAAGTAAGTATTGAAAAAACCCCCACACATAAACCTCATTTTCAGATTTGAGTGCATCCAGTCTGGAAAAGAGGAATCCTACTGTTTTGTTGTTGTTATTGTTTTCACTAAGAAATTAAGTCACCAAACCTGAGAGACCAATACCTTAATATATTCTTTAAAGAACATTGCTGAGACCTCTTTTCTGTATGCTAGGCAGAAATCTCCTGTTTGGCTCCAAGAACAAAGCACCAGAAGAAAGAACTTTAAAGTACTGCAGGAGAAGGAACAAACACACCTTTTTATTGACAAATGCATTCCTTACCTATCATGTGGTTCATATAAATGAATTCTCTATGTAAGACAGATTCAAGCTTCACTATGAATCAGAGCAGACGTTAGGGCTTACGATTTCTCATTCTTGTTGCAGTAACACATAGATATTACAAACAATGAAAGATACCATCTTGGACAGATATTTTAAAGACGTAGAAAATGACAGAACAAAAATCAAATGGACCCCATTTCCCTGGTGCTGTTGAACCATTGTTTTGATTTGGTTCTCAATGTTAGGGTTTTTTAAAGGTTATTCTTTAAGGATTATGCTAAAACCCTCTCATTGCTATGATTCTTTAACAAGCTTACATGGTAAATTTCTAGTCTCTGGCAAATTTGAATTTTCTTAACTGCAACTAAAACCATCCAGGTCTGCTTTATTTATAGTGTGGAAAGGGTTAATATGCTGCCGTTAAAGACAATGTCTGTGTCTGTAGTTTTAAAAGTAAGAGAAAAATTAATCAGTGAAGCATAAAACATTGAAAAATATTATTAAGTGCTTTATCCTTTAATTTTGCTGATGGAACAGTTTTCATACATAATCCCCACGATGGTAACCAGTGCTATTAGAAAATATAATTAGCTATTAAGGACTGAATTTGGAAAGAAATTATTTACTCAAGTAGAAATATTTGTAAACACTTAATGTGAACTTTCTTGCATGAAACCTTATGATTTTGTGGGATGATTAAAAAAAAAAAAAAGATGGATTATGGGACATGAAGTATAATGCATCAAAAGATACCTTAATGGAGAAATACCCATCTTTGTCTAGAAAATCACTAGTTTCGTTTATTATAAAGAATGAATCTTCTACGGTCAAAGCAGAGACAGATGAGCAAAGTGCATTCATGGAAAACATTGTTGTAGTCAATACTGCTGCTGCTGTTACTTATTTGTCTCTTGCTTCATACTTCAAGGGATGCATTTTCTTCATGATCTCCAGCTGCTATTTCAAGGAAATGTGCCTAAACTTGGAATCTTTTATTTCTCAGACTAAAAAAAAATCCACTTGCATCTATCCACTTGCATCTAAATATATAGTTAATAATTATTAATTCTGAAACAAAACAAAACAACACTATACAAAACATTTTAGTATTCAATCAAAATGTGAATTTTTAAATACCAGTGAAGCATCCAAATATTCAGAAATGCTAAAATATTATCAGGAAATGTACTCATATTCACTTTCTGAAGTACAATGCTGCATGCCTTTTAGCCACTGAGACTTACTACACTTTATGACTAAGTTCTAAACATATTTTCAATGGTAGAAACAACAACAGCAACAGCAATGATAATTATCCTCACTCTAGATATATTTTAATGTTTTGGGGGGAGGGGTGTTTGTTGGGTTATTTTTGGTTTGCTTCTTCACACCCCACACCCTACCTCCTCCAGCCTTTCTCCTCATGAAAAAAAGGTCGAATTTTCAACCCAAGCAAAGGCAATGCATCTGGGTTGATCTGCAGCAGTGGAGTTTGAGATTTGTTATTATATGTAAAGGAAAACAGATGAGATCTCTTTCCAAGCTGAATAAAATTTGTAGAAGCATACAATACACTAATTAAATGAAAAATGAGGAAATAAAATGAGTAATAAAATATTTACTGTTTTTTTTTACGTCAACATTCTTCCTTTGTCATCGTAAATTGGTCTGACCTTAGTGCTGTGAAAAAGCGCCATCTTTTTTTGCAATGTATTTAGTCTGTGCTATGATTTCCCTACTTGATCATGTTTTCCAACCTTGCTAAAGAGCGAAAACCAGGGGAATATCTTGCAATGTATAAAGGATATGAAAAACTGGGAAATAAGAAAACATAATCCTAATGACACCGTGTGTTGGAGGTAGTATAATCTGGTTGTCATGATCTGAATTTCACTATCCAAACCAGTGCTTAAGCACATCAATCCTCTGGGGCTGAGGCAGATTTCTAAGTTAAAATTCTTCTTTTGTTTCTTTTCTGCTCTCAGGGAAGAAGCACAACTGTTATTATATGTCAACAAAAACTAAAAGGTCTTAGTGAATCTGGCCAATGACCAGTGAGAACAGAGTCAAATTTCTGTCCTATTCACTATTCCTACTTTCTTGCTCTATTTTCTCCTCTGCTAATCGCTGTAGAATTTCTAGAAAAGATGTGCTGGTGATACTGATGCTAATGTATTATTTCTTCAGGAATAACATAGTCCAAATTGAGAGTTATGTCTAGGTACAAATCTACTATGTAAATTGATTAGGAATAAAGTACGTATTTATATTTGACAGATCTGCTTGTCCACAGCTGTTTCCTTATATTGGTCCCCATTAATTTAAGAGACTTTTTTCCCCCTTATCATTTGTGTCTCACAAGACCACAACAGGTATGAAAAGGGAACATCATCTTCTTTGTACATTGTCAAAAGACCTGTTAATTTTTAATTACATAGCCACATGTTCTACTGTACTACCCTAACTCACTGAAATTACTGAGATACCACCAAAGGTATAATTTGGTCTGCATAAAATTGTTCCTCATATTGAGGATGTACAAGTTGGAAAGAAATTTAGATAGGTACCTGTCATTTAGAGATGTAACCCACTGGATTTCACCTGGAGAAACAAAGTGAACAATAGGCACTCTACAATGACACTTCTAAAGCTAAATATTTGCATTATTTAACTATTCCATCAATTGAACTATTTTTTTTCTAATTAGTTACTTTCCTGTTACGCTTCAACATTGTAATAAGTAAATCAGATGAATTAAATGTCTGAATAACTTTAGAAAAATCTCCTCCCCCTTTAATTTTTTTTTCCTAAAAATAGCATGTTTATCTAACCATTGTGCTCTGTAAAGCAAAAGTACCATACTTTAAATTCAAAGAATAGTAATAGTAGCATTTAAACAAGCAACAAAAAGATAGCAGTTTTATTTCAATAAAAGGGAAGTATCAGAAACATTCTGGATTTCATTTTGGCTTTCCCTGTTTATTCCATGTTTTACATGGAAGATGCTTAAAGGTAATGCTTAAAGGTAATGTTGATAGGCACAAGTCTGGGATCCTACAGAAGAGGAAAGACTATTGACCAACTCCAGAATTAGACAAATGGCTGGGAACAGTTTCTGGTGGGTAATTGCTCGACTCCCTACATACTTTATTGTCCTTCTTTTTAAAAAGAACAAACTATAACAAACTAGCCTGACCATCCATTAAAATGAGTAATGTTTATGCTGTTATAAACCATCTGCTTTACAGATTATTTCTTCCATGCAACTAGTTCAGTTACCTGCTACAACTTGCGCATTTGCAATGAAAACTCTGTTTTCAAAAATCCACAAAAAATGCAACACAGGCAAATAAGAGATTTAGGTTTCAGACAAAGGTGTATAAATGGTAAGAGAGTAAATTATGCAAAAAAGCTATGATATGCAATACTGTGCATTTTATGTTATAAAAATAAATTAACTTGAATTTATGATGGGATAGTAGGTAGATTGTTTATGATTTGTAAAATGAATGTTTTTGTTAACGTAAATCTTATTTAAGATTATTGTCAATTTCTTTTGATACATGTTTGTATCAATCCTACTAACCTACTATATATTTTCAGAAAGCTGGATATTATGAAGTATCTGAGCCTCTGGATGTTTTTATAAACTCATGTGGGAAAACCTATTATATTTTGTTCATCAGTGACACATGGAACAAATTAAATAAAATATTTTTATATTGTTTTACTTAGTGTAAATTTAAAAGCTAGATCGTATCTCAATGAAAATGTTTTTGCTCTCCTAGAACTGCCAGGCCTATTCACTGTATGTGTGTTTCTCCAGCTATAATATCTCTTTAAACTTTTGAACGACTATGACTTGAAAAAGATTTCATAAGATACAACAATCATGAAAGTTGACAAAACTGGGAATGGCCATGGACAAATTGGGAATCACTAACTGCTGTGTCACTTTACAACACAGTCATAAGTTAATAATATGTTGATCTATGTTGATATGATTTACATTTCATCTGGAAGTTACAGTGTGCCTGTTATGCACAAAGAGAGAAAGAGAGGACAACAGATAGAAAGAAAGAAAGAAAACCCCACAGCTTAGCTCCTCTCTACCATGGGCAAAGCACCTAGGGAATGATTGCATGTTTATAAACCCAAAAAACCTTCCTGAACTTTTGTACAGCATTTCATCAGATGAACAAATCTGCCAGTGACCAGGGAAAAAGACTTCATCTAACCCACAGGTCTCAGTGTACAGATCTCCTTTGGACAGAGTTTTTGGAATGATATTTTTGCCAAACATGGTCTGGACTTAACCTTTGCAAATGTCTATATATGGTCTGTAAGCATTTTTTGCAACTACTGTGTTGCAAAATCAATCTAGCAGTCTAATCCAGAACAGGTGTCCTATGAATGTCTTTGCAAGATTAACATAGAGAGCATAGCCTTGTGGACTATTTTAGTAACTATGATTAGCATTAAGAAGCGAATCCCCCTCCATATTCGTGGTGTGAAAGGATCCCATTTCAGCACATGTGCAGTTCCCCCACACAAGAAAGAGGACAGGAGGCAGGGTCAGGCTGAAGTGGCAAGGCTAAGCTGGAGGTGGAAGGATCAATGTGCTGCAGTACAGGAGTAGAAGGAGGCAGCAGTCAGCAGAAAAACATCTTCAACTTCATAAATTCTCCATTTAACACACCTCAGTAAAGCTCCACAGTAGGCCCATATCCAGTAATCAAGAAATGGATAGACTCTAAATGGGCTAAGATCTTTTTCTTTTTTTTTTTTTTTCCCCTAAAAATTAATACTAAAATACTCTAAAACAGTATCATAATGAAAAATACCAATAAAATGCCACTGAATTAAGAATATTTTAAAAGTCTTTTTATCTGTGTAAATGTAGGCAAGCATGTAAAACATTTTTCTTGATTTTAAATCTTCCAGGCTTTAATCTGAGAGAAATCAATTTTCAAATATGAGTAATGTGATAAAATTATTAATAAGATAAAAATAATAACAGCTACAGTAAGAGTTACTGATGTTATTAAAGTGAATTGTAACAGTGTTCTGGATTTCATGTTTTCATTATGAATAGTTTGGGTTGTATAAAAAAGATATTTTCCTCCAAAAGGCTTTCTTGATAAACTCTTTCTGTAGTTTCAGGCAACAATACCACTTTTGCTCACATATTTTCCCTGGAGATGTAACCTAAATACTTAATACAATTAAACTTCATTTAGCAGAAGACAGACATTTCCCAAATGCTCATCTCTAACTGTGGCCACAATCTGTTCTCATGGGAACTAAATATTGCCATAAACCCCATGGCCTTCCCTCCCACTGCCAGCTGCAGTTTTTAGTGTTCCCTTTTCTAACATAAATGCGTGATAGCATATAAATGTGTGTTCATTAAACAATAGTGTCACTTATATATCATTTTAAATGAAAAGCCTATACTCTTTTCTAAGGCATGTCACATTAAACCCCAACATTTCCAGAGAATGTTACATATCTCTGAACACTCCTGTTACATTCAAGACTCTAGTTTAACTTAAAAATATAAAACCTTTTGTAGTCAGACATCTTTATCCGTACTTGGTACAGTTATAAGAATGCCTAAGAACATATGTTAATTTTACCAATTTTAATTTACAGTTTAAAACTCGGTTGAAGTCTAATATATTCATCTCTTGCAAATGGCAAAGTATGACTAAGTAATGCCAATGCTTCCTCTGAATTAACTGTAAAGTCTTTAAAAGTTTTGTTGCAATGGCTTATATACAAGCAAGATGGAAAATGATAAAGACATGGCTGAGAGCACTAGACTTTAAACAAAATGTACCCATCAGTGCTGAAGAGTTGGTCTTTCTACTACAACCACAAATGAAAAAAAAAAAAAAAAGAGGAAACAAAGGAAAAGGTGAATACGGACATAGATTAGCAAGATCCAAGAAGCGCAAGGAGGGGATCAGTCACCCTGGAGGAGGATAATTAAAATTTCCTTCTCCTTTCTCTGAAAGGGTCTTCTCAAAGGAAGAGCTTTGAAAATGTGAAACGTGTTAAAAAAAAAAAGCAGGGGACATCTTTTTACGTGGCGACTGAGCCCTGCTGCACAAAACAGTGTGAGTTGCAGGTGAGGTTCACAGAGACTTTGGATCCTGCAACATCTGGGTAATAGTGTAGGTGTCAACAGAAGGAGGAGAATGATGACAATGGCATCTGCAGTTGTGATGTGGTACTGGATGCTACCGTAAACTTCTAGGGCCTTTTCAATGTAGAGAGATAAAGTGTGTGTGGGGGAAAAAAAAAAAAAAAGGTTGTCTGATGCTTTTTTCTTATTTGAGTAATGAAGAACAATAGAGTGAAGGTCGGGATATTATAAGGAGCAAATGTTTAGTTATTATAATCTATCAGGGATGTATAAATGTGTGGCAGAAAGAGAGAGTGACTGCTTAATTAAATACCTTAATTTATTTGACTTTTAAAAAGTCTCTGATAAGGTCACGCCAGAAGCTATGGTGAGCTGCAGAAGATCTTTAACTCTCCAGAACTGCAAAATGGGCTGATTATTTCCAGTAACATGAGGGATTTAGAAGACAGCATTGTTGTGTATTATAGATTTTAAATCAAAATTAAGATTTGGATGATGACAAGATTTGACAAAACAACAAGGTTTCTTACCAGTCTCCCTCCTGGCAGTGGGGAATAAAAATATATTGCCAGACTCTTCTCAGTGGGGCCCAGTCAGAGGACAAGAGGCAACAGGCACGAATTGAAACATTCATTTAAAAAAAAACCTGAATCATTTAAACATTGGAAAAAGGCTTTATTCCTGTGAGGGTGGTTGAACACTGGAACAGCTTGCACAGCTGTTGCAGTTTGAGACCAAAAGACAATGTGGAGACTAATCCTGATGTGCTATCAGCGTTGTCAACTAGGCCTAACTTGTGCTTACTGCTACCAGAGACATTATGGCATCTCAGTCTTTGGAGATACTCAAAACTTGACTGTACACTGTCTTGAGCAGCCCATGGTAGCTGACCTTGCTCTGAGCAGGAGTTATATTAGCTGGTCTGCAGGCGTCCCTTCCTACCTCAGTGACATTGCGATTATGGGAAAATTTTCACTATATTGGAGAAAAATATTATTAACATGTAAAGAAATCTTATTTCCTGTCTCAAGAGGAATGTAGATTCACTTAAGATTTGCTGATATGTGAATATGGTTTACTGATTGTAAATATGATCATCTGATAGCCTTGGCTGCTGTCTTCTCTAATGGTCATTCAGCTTGTACAAACACATGCAGGAAAAATACTATGATCTTTCTGTCTGCAGGACCAATATAAAAATGAGATGTGCATCTCAAGCTAATAAATAAGAGGGAACATGTTTGGGTAATGGCTCAGGACACATTGATTTTTTGTGTGTCGATATAAACCTTGGGTGATCAATAGTACAGTTGTTTGCAAGAAATGAATGAATGACCTCCAGCCCTGAAATAATGTCAGTCCAATGAGGACAACCTATAACCATAGTGTCTGGGGCACCAATATGCACTTTATCAAAGAGAAAATATCAAGATGAGTAAGAAAATCAGAATCATCATAAGAGCAGGGGAGGGGCAAGGGAGGAAGGCAGAGATCCCTCTATATAGCAGAAAACCATCTTTAGGAGCAGAAGACAGTATGGCATGAGTACATGTCTGCATTGCCTGATGAGGACAAGCCTGGGAAAGGCCCAGGTTCTGGTGTGCCCAGGGTATGTCTTCAGGAGCACATGAAAAAATAACCATGAGGACTGGTCTTCTGCCAAGTTATCACTGACTGGTTCCTCACAAGTGGTCTTCAGTCTGTCCAAGAGACAGGTTAAGTGGCAGTCAGGCACAAGACTAGGGAAGGTAAGACGGAATGTTTCATGCTTTTCATTGCTCTAGACCAATTTTCTGAGATGGAAGGCTGTTAATGGAATGATATACCTGTTTCTGACATCCATATTTTAAAATGCTTAAGATAAATTGAAAAGGGTGGACAAAGACATTCAAGATTGATTTAGAAAGCGAAAAAAATGCATTATAATGAGAGATTAATGAAGTTCAGTCCGTTTTGTTTGATCAAACAGATGTTATGGAGAGGAAGCATAGCTTCCCTGACTTTTTTTTTTTTTTTTTACAGTTAGTGGCTCCTAAATCTAGTAAAAAAAATATAGTAATAATAATGAACTTTAAAATGCGGCTCAAACAAGTGAGAAGAGAAACATTTTTAATGTGACTGTAATGATCATACAGCAGCAGAAACAGCCGAGTAATTGATCTGAAAGTATGATGAATTCCATGTCACTAGAACATCTAACTATACCACTAGTCCAAGTAAGCAATGTAGGCTCTGTCTTTAGCAAATGGGGGAGAAATATTAATTTTGGGAGTGCAATTTATGTCATTATAATATATACATGTGAGAAAAAGGGGAGGAGAAAAGGATCCTAGTTTAAAACTCAACCCTGAATTTAGATTTCTAAAGCTGGGAGAGATAAATTGGTGCTTGTCAACTTGAAAGTTATATATTCAGCATGGAATCAAGGAGCTCAGTAATCTCCAGGTAAGTTCTATGACATGTATTAAACAGCAAGTTGCACTTGATCATACCTTTAATGAATGTCTGGTTTGCTAAAATCTTAAAAAACCCTGTGTGTGTTCCAGAGGCTGGCCCCAATAATAGGTTTTTGAAGATAATGATATAGATAATTTTTGAAAGACAAGGCAAAGTCTCAAGGTGATTTCCATTCAATTTTTGATTCGGTTTTCATTGAATTGTTATTTATCTAAATGTCATTTAGCTGGGTAATTCTTATATTTCACATATAAATTCCCATATTTTCTTCCAGAAATAAATTAATGACTTAATTAATCTGAATTGTTAAAACTATTGCTTGCTGTATGCTTGTTTTAGAAGCAGAAAACTTAGTCCTCCTTTGTCACAAGTATGCTGCTGTATTCCTTCAAGATGAAACAACAGTACTGATAATAATTCTTTTTATTGACCCTCTGCCACAAAAATACAGCACAATTCTCTTGAAGTTTTCTTGCATGTGATGCACTGTCTGAAAGGGCTTCTTTCTTGCCAGTTGAGGAAGTGTTATCACTGTCAATGAGTTAAAAGTGATGGAAGGAAACTTCTGTGTTTGTTATATAAAGGAAGAAAGATTACTAACTGGGATTTCATCAGTAATCTTCCTATGGGTGGATGAATGCAATAGCATTGACAAAATTGGAAAATGATAGCTTTTGACAAATCACAGCTTTATTTATCTCAGTAAATAAATTTCTGACACTGCTAATTATTGTTATTATTACTAATTATTATTATTTATTGAAATGTGCACCAACCTGAGACACTGAGCTCAAATGAAGGATAGAGTTTAGTATACACAAAATCAGAATCTTCAAAATACATTTCAGTAATTTTAACAATGGTCCTGGGCTATAGTGGCAGCCTTAGGGGACAGACTCATTTATGGCACCTTACTTTGGGTGGTCTACAGGGCCTCGGATGCCTGTTGTGTCTCTGTCCTCATCCTGTTTCCTGTAACAGGAAGTGCAAGAAATATTCTCAAGAGAGGAGTTCTTGACAGTCCTAAGAAAGGCTACCCTAGGAAAACCAAAAATACTATGCTTCCTTCAAACTACTCCAGCCTTTTTAACCCAGTAAGTGTGCTAGAGAGAGAGTCAGAGTCCTAACCAGGAGTTCCTGCTTGCAGGTAATCCTTTATGTCCTAGGTCAAGAAAATTCACAAGTATCGTACCTCCTAGCATGGGGCAGGACCTCTAAAATGGAAAAGTTAGTGTTTAAATGCTTTTCAAACCTACAGAATAATACCAGACAGAAAAATAAATTTTAGATAACATTTAGGTAGCTAGTATCTCAAACCGTCCCTCTAATACTGGGCTCTGCCTTAGCTCTCCATTCCCTCTACTCTGAAACATCATGGGGTTCACTCTCAAATTCAGCTGTGCTGCATCAGTTTACCTCTTGACCTTCAGTTCCTTCTTCCTCTTTAATATACACATTTTGCTTTCCCAACCCCAAAAAACCGTCAATCCTACGACTAAAAAATGCTTTAAGTTAAGGTAGAATTCACCACAATGCCTCAAATGAAATTATTTTTTTCTCTAGCCTCTCATTAAAACCAGCATAAAGACAAAAATTCTGTTTAATTTTATATATATAAAAATTTGCCTACAGCTCCACCTCCAGCTTTACTATCCTACTCTAGAATGTAAAACAGAATTAAAACACGTTTTCAGGCCATAAAACTAAGCATAGCCATTAAGGAGAAAGAAAATGATTATACAATCTCTGAAACAGTTTGAATGCCTAGCATAACCTCCACTTAAAAAGTCTGTTATTATGTTCCACTAAAATATGACAAATAGCCTATGATAATAAGTAATGGACATGCTATCATTGAATTAAACTGTACAAATAAAAGGGGGTGGATTATTCAAATAATGGAAAACCAGAGCACAGAATATGAATTTCAGTATGGGTATGGTACAACGCTGAAAATAAGATCCACATTGGTAATTGCAGACCTGACCTAAATTGTCTTTAATATAATTCTCTAGAGAATCATTTCAATTAGGTGCTAATAATGAAAACCCTTTTTTCTTTATATTAATGACAGGTTTTTTGCTTTTGCATTAGAAAATTTGGAGAGCAGTGGTTCAAACTTTTATATTCTTTCTGAAGGCAGACACCTGGCCTTAATACGGGGTAAAGACAGATGGACAGTGAGGAATTTAAGTGTGCAAAGTATAAGCAGGAACAGAGAGGACAGTGTGTAGGTATTTCAGTATTTTTGTACTTCCCCCACCAGTCTGTGACCCATTTTCCTCTGCAAAATGACTATTTTCACAGACTAAAGCCTCTAAAATAGAAAATGTTGCTTAATACACCTGAAAATTTCTGGTACTGTTTTTTGTTGTTGTTTTTTAAAGAATATACTTATATATCTATTCAATAAAGCTTATACTTTAACTTCTCATATTCACATTAATCAACATGGACTATCACAGGAGATGTGTCAAATGTGGTTCTACAGTGAGAGATTTTCTTAAAAACAGCTACATAAAGCAATAAGGAAAAATTCTGGGTCCCTTTTATGAGTTCTCATAAGTCATGCATTATTATAAGTTTCACAGCTGAAAATTCTATTTCAACTTGGTTAAAGCTTTGTGTCTTTTCTATTTCTGCAGCTTTCAAGAGCCACTCTATTAGCTTCAGCTTATCTAATCAGGCATAACTAAGGCGAAGGTTTTACTTAGTGACATCTACGTTAAAAATATTGATTGTAAGTAGTTTTCAAAATATTTTCTAACAAATAATACATTTTTAAAATTTTGCGTTTCGACTGGGAAAAAAAATAATGTATTTTGGATTACAATCCACATGTACCAAAAGTTACATTGTATTGCCCTATTCCAAAATATTAAACTGCTTTCTAACTAGGACATATTTATTTAATTAATAAAGAATAAAAAACACCCCTTTCCTTTGGAGGGTAAAGAAAGTTTAGGTTTTGGTAGTGCTTAATTAAAGATAAAACAATTGCATAGAGTGAACGTACTATAATGAGCAAGACTACTCTATGCTTTGCAGATTTTGCTGCATTAGGCATTTTCGTGGAACTTCCGCAGATTTTAAGAACAAATGATGCATGAAACCAGAGCAAATTGGGCCCTAAGTGTGTGGGTGGGTGAAATGGAGGATTAAAGGGATTAACACTTATTGGAGGACCTCATATAAAAGATTTTGACTGTGTAATAAGGCAAATCAAGAGAAAAAAAAAAAAGCAAGCAGGTGCAGAGGCACATTAGAAGTGGGATGTGTACTTTTGATATTAAAAGAAAGTTAGAAGCTCAGTCATAAACCTAAAACTTTAAAATCTTTCTGTAAATTACATATCATCAGATTATTTTTCTGATGACATTTAAATACGATATTCAGAAGTTGTTGAGAGTTAATCCATGTGGCTGAGCTGGACGTGGAGAGATTTATCCAAAATTCCTGCATTATTTAGCATACATTAAAATAATAACTACATAACGACAAACGGTGTCTTGTTACAGAGATCGGAGAGATCTTTTGACAGGCTGCCTGACTGGAAGCTGTACTGACTAGTAGGAATTGGCAGGACCCATTCCTTGACACATCAGCTACTGAACGGCATGAAAAAAAGCAGGGGTAATCTGGAGACCAACAACAGGCTGGAAGAGCTCCTGTTTCCAGTAGCCCACTCAATGGGCACAGAATTGCAGGGCTCTGGGAAATGCACTGTGCCCACCCTGCCACCCAGAAAATGTTCTCATGAACTCCTGGTGCCCGTGACAAATGTAGATGCTGCACACTACCCTTAAGGAGAAAATCCTGTGCAAAAGAATTCTACTGTTGAATTCAGCAGAAAGAGTTATCACCTGTGATATAAAACCTGCTCCTGGACAGTCCTGCTTTACAGGTGTAGGGGTAATACTAAGGACAGAGTGAAAGGTTCAGTTTCTGTTAAGAAACTATGTACATTTCTAGGGAACTTAACATCTGTGTTTTCTAAACTGCTTTCCACTGTGTGACAGAGGTGGTTTCTACTCCATAATATCTGGGACACAGGGCAATGTTAATAAGTGAAGATTAACCAAAATAGATAAATATATTCTTTTTCTCTGCTTTTAGTGTCATCTTAGGTGAATTTTAAGACAATTTTATGACACTTTCATCTAGGTCCAAGAAAACCCCAAACCCAAAAATAATAATAATTAAAAAAACACACAACAAAACCCAAACCACAAACACACAATAGTAGTAATTGATGTTTGAAAGCATTTCTATGTTTTGTATGCATTTATGGTGAATCATCTTCCATCAACAGATATATAAAACCACTTAACAATTAAAGTTATTATTAGTAAAAGTAGGAAAAGTATTGAAATGTTTTCATTTAAAGAAAGGAATAGAAAGGCACATGAAGGATATTCAAAACAATGAATACAATTAGTAAGTCAATCCAAGTACTCTCTTAGGAAAAGACTACATGGCTTCTGTTTTTTAATCAGCCTAAGCAGTTCCTCTTACATAGTGAAATTAGTTAAACAAATGATAAAACTATGTATGTTGTCACTTTAACTTTCATTCTAAATTATCAATTGCATTATGGAAGCCTCTAGAAATGTCAGAATTATACACAGGTGCACAAAGTGACAACCCACTCAGTAGGCACTGATTACACAAAAGAGGTGCAGACAGCTGAACAGAATTCCTAAATTCACACAAGATTCCTTGCTTGGTGGCATATACCCAACTCATGCAGGGAAATCTTGCAATGCGTAATCTTTCTGACTGCTTCCTAGTTTACTTCTAAAGGAAAAAGTATGGACATGCACAAATGTTTTCAGGACAAATACCTAAATCAACTACATAAATACATTTAAATATTTGAAAGGTAATCATATTTTGTTGTCATATTTGTTGTTTGAAGTTGATGTGTGTCTTATTATGCAATGCAAAGGGGCCATGTATGAGAATTAAGTTTTAAAATGAAAATTTAAGCTCAGTACCATGAAAATCTTCTTGGCAGCTAGATATATAATCTATTGGATAGTTTCTCAAGAAAAGTAACTGAAGTGAAAGTGATTGAATTTTTTAGTCACTTCTTCAATTACTTTTCAACATCTTAAAGTTTCATGCAAAAGGAGAAAAGGAAGGAAAAGATATCTAAAATTATCACAAATAAGATGACCAAAAACCCATGATTTTTTGGGGGTGAAAAAAGCCGTTCAATTAGCTTATGTCCATTTTTAGTGACCTGTATAGATCTCTCTTCATTAAAGCCGTAAAATCTCTATTTATATCGGAAGATACAGCTGAAATGCTAAAATAAAGCCAAATAAAATATTGTACTATGAAGCAAAATATCTAACAAATGTCACACCAGTCTTACAAAACAAAACAAATCCTCCCAAGGATTTTTTTAATTAGAGCTCCAGTGAACCTTTTCACCATTGTTACAAACACTGATAAACAAACTTCTCATAACTTCTAATCTTTAGATACTATTACGGGACTCCCTGCTGCAAATCTGAATGCGTTCCCTTAGGTCCACACTGAGGACTGAACGTAAAACACTCTGACAATTGCACCAAGCCAGTGGGAAATTTATTCTGTATTTGGGTGTTCAAGCCAGTTGTGGCTCTGAACTGACTGACAACATTCAGAGCAGGAGTATTCTGTTAACATATTGTTCTATGTGTACTTTTTATATAGTTTATACAGGTGTTTGCTAAGCAGGCTAGAGTTTGAACTCTATTGTGCTGATTAGACAGGAGATAGAAAATTGGAGAAGATAAGTGTGCCTGGAATAATAAATAAGCCTGCAGAAGTGAGATATATATATTAAAGATAAAGTAATGTCTTGGTGTGAGAAAAAAAGAAAATTCCAACTTAATGTTAAAAAGCTTGATATCTAGCTCTATGTCTAAATAAGTGAATCAATTGCAAGGCAAAAATAGAGAATACTTCATTTGATTTCCTAACATATTGTGAATCCAATAGACTACTTAAAAGTTAATATTTCAAAGCTTAATTGAAAAAAAAAACAAAAAAAAGAAGAGTGATCAGGCTATGGTAGGGAAAGGCAAAAAAAAGCAATGGATGAAAGAGAGAAGAAGAAAAGTATTAAACAATGAAGAAAATCCTTTTTTTTTTTTTTTCTCCAGGTGTAGTAAAAGCTGAAATATCAAGTTTAAGTTATTTATTTTGAGAACAATATTAGTTGTTCACTTACTTTTAAATTAACTTAGTAATGGTTCAGTAACCGATTGAGGTTCAATATTGGACCACAGTAAAATGATAAAATAATAAATAAGAAGTAATAAAGTAATAAACAAATAAGTAATATTTGAGAAAAAAAGTACATTAGTCTGCTTCTTGGAAATAAAGTAAGTTCTGATTTTACGTGGGCATAAGCTCGATTTGTTACTTGCTTCCATATCTTTTGAAATTCGAAAATTGAAATTTGAAAAAGCAGTGTTTTTGTAAATACTTGCAAAATGAAATTCATCATTTAAAAAATCATATGATTTTGGACAGAACCCTTTCTCCTCTATTTCGGCATAGCTATTTTGTTTATATTTAAGAGGAAAATGATATGAAGTATTCAGATTGTCTTTTTTAACTGGCTTTTATTAGAACAGACCCTGAAGTCTGGAAATAGCTAGAGGATTAGCAGTAAAGCTGCAGTGAGAAGGAGTTGTAAGGTTTATTTTTTCCTAAGATTTGATAGATTCTGCTCTCATCTGAGACTTTTCACAAATAGACCCTCTCTGAAAAGGGTATTTACATTAAAGAACAAATAATTTGGCACAGAAACTGAAATTTAGGGGTTGTTTTAGTCAGTAAGCAAAAATCATGAGGAAATTTGTGTTGCTGGATGGGTTGTGCTGGAACATCATATGGCATCTGCTATACATTTAACTTTCTGTTTTCTTGTTTTCTAGCTTTTGTCTGGGCTGCATATTTTTCTTATTTTTCTGCTTTTGTTTTTCAGCTTATACTGAACAAAGTTCCTTAAGCAAGCCTCCCTAGGGTCCTCTTTCTTACTGTCTTCCTCTTTCCCCTACCTCCTTTTGACTGCTTGAGTCAAAATTACTCAACCAGTGTTTTCAGTGAGTACTTATGTTTGTCACTAATTTATGAATAAGCTACTGTTTTACTCTGTCTATAAAACAACAACTTTGTTGTCCACTACTGCTAAATCTCCTTTGTGCATTCCAACACCTGGACTTTGAGAAATGTAATTCTACATTGGAGAACCAGTTTATTTTCCTTCTAATTTCTCCCTCCTGCAGCTGACTCCCTCCAGCGTTGCTAGTGAGTAGATATACTGGAGTCATATAGGAAATAGAGTATTTGTACTCCTTGCTTGCCAGCTATGTGATCAAAAGTGAAAAAATGAAAGTATGTGTGTCTTATATTTCTTTCCAGTGACACCTAGTGATTTGGATAAACTCCTATGTTATATTTATATCCTGACTGGGTTCTTATAAGTGGAAGTTACTAGTACCAAGAGCTTATTTCCCTAATGTTTAATTCCTTACATTTTTAAAGAACAACATACATAGCTTCAGCCAATACTGGCTGATTAAAATTATTAATAGTTTGCATAGTATGATAAAAATATGGACTTGATTTCTGAAACTTTACATGTGTGCTCCTTATATAAAGATGTGCGTGAATATATTTCAGGTCCACATGATGCGATATTCATAATTAATCTCTGATTTGATTTGAGAATCAAATAGGATTCAGTTCTATATATTTTGTTCTCATGCAGCTGTTATTTCAGTGCTGGCTACATGTTGCTGTATAGATGCAGAAGAAGTACCTGTAGCTGAAGGTAAAAAGGTTAGTGGCTGCATGCAGCCAAAAGAGTTGGATGCATGATCAAAGCGTACCAGGTTCTGGAAAGGTTAACAAAGCAAGCAGTTCCTCTGATACCCTTCACAGTCAATGCAGCACTGGCGTAGCCTTAGGACTAGGTCACAGATCCATCATTTCTCGCTAGCTCACACAGGCTCTACGAAAGCTTCCATTCTTTGTTGTTTGAACTGTCTACTTAACATATTCTTTTGCAACAATATTATATTGTTGCTCTTCAAAAGAAAAAAGCTATTAGTACTAATATTCCATATCCTTGCATGAAAAAGCAATGTATTTTCTTTATATACACTTTGAGATAGATCCTATTTGATTTTATTTTAGATCATTTTTATCACTATGTACTTCAATAATTGTTTTGTTGTTGTTTGTTTGTGGATTTGATTTAGGTGGATTTTGATTTTTGGTGGATTTTTTTTTGGGGGTGGGGGGGAGTATATTTCTTTTTGCAGGAAGAACAGTCCTAAATCTCAAATATCAAAGCACACTTTTCCCATAGTTTAGATTTAACTGGAATATAAAATGTACTGGAGATCTGTACAAGAACAAACATACAAATTCAAAACAAGTACAAATGTAAATGCATACCGAAATTCCTTACACATACACATACACACATGCACTTTGGTGTATGTAAGTAAAAATTCTGCAAAACACCTGGGCAGATTCTGACTAACAAAAGTGATCATTAACAAAAAATTAAGGTAATTTGCAAAACTGCTTTTAGCAATTTTTTTTGTGTCATTGCATGGCCTCAGGCAAGTCACTAACGTTCTCCTTACCTCCAGTGAATCTTTATGTGAAAGGGACACAGTACCCATTCCCTCAGTGAAAAACAGAACAAGCATTAATTGGATGAATACAAAAGGGGTTTTGCACACATAAACAAATGCTGAACCAGAGTCACTATAGAAACTTAAAATATTTTCACATTTGTAGACATAGAACACCATATTATTATCAGTGCTGGAAACATTTATGCTTTATCACAAAATGATGTAAGGGCTAAGTTGTATATGATCAATGATTTAGAACCATCTGTTGTGGAGAAAAAAGGTAACTAATAAGTCAGCCTAAGGTCAGAGATAAAGTATAACTTGAAGTGTAGCAGGCAAAAATAGGCCTTCTCTGCCGAGGTTAAATTACCAGTAAGGTAAACCACCCATGAGGCATCCAGCTGGGAAGTGACTAACAGAAGGTTCAAGGTGAAACAGCTTCCTCCACACTTATTGAACTGTTGTTTATATTGTTTTAGGCATCCTAAAACTTCCATCAGCACCTAGAGGGGACAGATCTCCATGAAAAAATCATATAGAAGATAAAACAGTGGTTTACTATTTAAAGAATATAAATAATTTAATGGCTTACTTTGATGGAATATTTTGATACTGATTTAATTAAGGCATTAAGCAGAAACTGCACATAGCTTTATGAAAAGGCCTTTGAAATATTGATATTTCAATTTTTTAGATTAAAATATTATTTTCTGCATGCTAACATTAAATACAAGATAATATATTAAATATGTTATAGTGCATTCCTATTCATGAATTCAAACCCTTAAAGTTTACGGCTTATGTTTCCTTTGAGGGTGTTCTTGGCAAACATTTTTTTCTTTCTGGCTTGGTTCTGTGTTTTGTTGGTACTTCCCTCAAGAAATGTCTGTGTATTATTTAAAAAATTTACATTTATAACATGTTTTCCGTGTCTTAATGCCTCATTGTCATACTGTGCTACAACAAGCATATAGCCTGCTAAATTCTTCTTTCTATCTTTCACACTAACTAAAAAGGGCACTGAATCAGCAATTCCGTTTTTACATCTGTGATCTTAAACCTATGTACATTCAATTAGTGCTGACTTAGACTTTGCATCTGTAGTAAGACTGCATCGTCTTCTTCTGTGATCCAATCTGACCACTAATATGTTTCAACCTAAATACTTAGGTCTTTTTTTTTTTAGGTTTTGAATTAAAACCCTTTGAGAATGAAATCTTTCCAAAAAAGAGATGTAATTCACTCCTCTTTAATGTGACGGTTTTGCAGAAGTCTTATTCACCTCACATTCATACTGTTGATATTTGAATCGTTACTTCAAATAACAGCACCTAGAATAGCAGATGAGAACATTTTTACATTGTTATAAATCACAATAAAAAGTGTTCAGTCACTTACATCAATGCTGCATTTATAGTCATTACAAGCCCCATGCAAAACCAAAACTGTACTGAGGAGTCCATTCTCTTTCTATGTGCATATTCTATGCATATCTCAAACACATTACTTCTTATTTAATTTCTAAGGATATTCAGCTAAGTTCTCTGTTAAACAGGATATAGGACAGAGGAGTTATATTTTCGCACAGACACTTTTAATCTCGCTTATTCATAAAAGTTTTTAAAGTGCGTACATTGCAAGTGGATTTAAAGTATCTGAACTGTAATTACTGTCATTAGTGCTGTACCATCTGCATCTTTCAGGAACCAGCAGATTGAACTAATCACCAATAATTGTTTTCAAGATGTTTAGCACATCTTAAATTTAAACATCAAAACAAAAGCTTATATTTGGCATTGATTTCTGCCAAAGTCTTCTTTTTCCAACATCCTATGTCTACACTAGTTTGATGTGCTGGATTAAGCCCTACATGAGCTTCTCCCCTAGCTACAGTCTGATACATAGTTTTAGAAAGTTTGATAGTTTCTGGTTTGTATTTTCCCCTTAGTAGCCCACATTACAGAGCCATCATACATCATTGCAAGAGATCAGAACCCTTGCTGGGACCATAGCATGGAAAATTAATTACTTTCCGATACAAACACAGCAATTCCTTCTTAAATCACCTCTTGTAGTCACTGAAGAAATGGCTGGGGAAAGTTTTATCTGTGTAAATCTATCACACCTGACATAAAAAGGAACAGACTACTTCAGATTTAATAGAAGCTAACGTAGTGATCTGACTAAGATAAAAACATTTTTAGCTAATGTATAGGTATGTGCTTTTAATAATTTTACTCTTTACTTTGTCTAACAGCCTCCTTACCTTTTAAGGTTCCTAAAAATGTTTTAGAATCTTCATGTGAAAATGACTGTAACATTGTATTTTCTTTTAAATACAAATATACCTAATTAATATATTCCATAATTCCAAAATGAGATCACAAAAAGTGTTTTAATGAAATTGATTTTTTTAATAATATTTAGCAAATGAGGCTTAGTGGTTTCTGGCTTCTTAGTGGTTTCTATCTTTTTTTTTCTCACTATTAAACTTTGATCCTATAGGCTGCACTCTGCATCTGATGCCTGTTCATATGTAGAGCTGCTTGCAGGAAAGAGGCTTTAGACTGTAAATTCCTTAGGGCAAACATACTATGCCACCAATTTTACTTCCTAGCCTCATCACAGCCTACTGATATATCAGCCCTCAGGGTCTTCATGATACTGTGCAATCTTGCCCCAAGTTCTGCTTATGATAGAGAGTAGATGTGAGAAGGTTCTGTCCCCTTCAGGTCTTCGGTTTTATAGCATGGTTAAGACACAGAGAGTCTGAATTATTAAATAGCAAAGATAAACCTGTGATAAGCAAGAGGATTACTTCAGATGTTTATGAAATATTGTACTAAAGCAAAACCTGAACTGTTCAGACCTGTTAATTTATGCTGCCCTACGCACACCATCTATACTGAATCTCATACATGTTGTATTCACACCTCCTTCACCTGATGAACAGCAGAGTCTGAGCCTCAATTTGACTTTAACAAAGAAACAGTCCCAACTCAGTCTGGGTTCCACAGTACTGAGGCCCACATCTAAATTTTTATTTATAGGACAATAAGTAACTAACACAGCTGTACCACCTGAATTAGCACTTGTATTTTATTTCTGAAGCAAATCACGTAGTCATTTGTGGCTACTGATCATTGATTTTTGTCATGCAATGGTTTTGGACCACATGAAATAAATTCTTCTTTGGTCAAGTGAAATGGAACAATGAAACACTCCAAGAGATCACCTGGTATTCTTTAGCCATTTACATGTATTTAGGTTGCAGAAGCAGACTAGAATTAGGCCAGCTCCCCAGCCCTGAGATATATGGTCACCACCACCAGTTATGTTGCTCTCTTAGATCCACTCCTATTGTATTGCACTAAGGATTATAACCACAGATCATTCCATAACCACATGCCAGGCAAATTTTTTTTTTTAATGGAACTACAGAATCTTTTGGGTTTGTAGGGACCTCTACAAACGATCTAGTCCAATCCACCTGCTCAAAGCAGGGTCAGCTACAGCATGTCGCCCAGCTCCATCTCCAGTCACATTTTGAATATCTCCACAGATGAAGACTTCACAAACTCCCTGAAAAATCTGTGATGGTGTGCAACTACTCTCAGAGGAAAAAAGTGTTTTCGTGTGTTTGGATGGAATTTAATGAGTTTGTGTCCATTGCCTCTTGTTCTGTCATTGGGCATTACAGGGAATGTCTCCTCTTCATTTCCTCCTATCACATATTTATACACATTGACAAAAACCTCCTGAGCCTTCTCTTCTCCAGACTGAACAGTTCCAGCTCTCTCAGCCTGTCCTCATGTACCAGATCCTCCAGTCCATTAATCACCTTTGTGGCCCTTCATCAGATTCACTACATTCAGTCCATATCTTTCTTGTATTGGAGAATCCAAAACCACACATAGCACTCCATATGTCTCCTCACCAGGGCTGAGAAGATGTATTGGGTTTGAATGGCAAAGTTTTGGTATTAGAGGAGCTACAAGCATGTCTTCTATAAGAAGCTGCCGGAAGCTTCCACCATCTGATAGAGTCAATGCCAGCTGGCTCCAAGACGGACCTGCTGCTGGGCAAGGCCAAGCCCATCAGTGACAGTGGTAGCAACTCTAGGATAAAGATCTTGGCAGTAAAGTTGAGCCTGGAAGAAGGGAGAGCTGGAGGAAGGTGTTTTAAGATTTAATATATGCCACTGATCACTACAATCCAGGCCCAGCAGTTCAGTCAGTTTTCTTTCCAATTGACTGTGCACTTAACCTGTACTTTGTCATCCTGTCTCTGAGGATGCTATGGCAGATAGTGTCAAAAGTCTTACTAAGTCAAGATGATCAACATCCAGGTCTCTCCCCTCATCCACCAAGGTCATCACATCACTGTAGAAAGCTCTCAGGTTGGTTAAGCTTGATTTCCCCTTTGCAAATCCATGCTGACTACTCCTGATCACCTCTTTGTCCTTTGTCTGTTTGGAAATGTTTTTCTGTAGGATTTTCTCCATCAGCTTCCTGGAGACTGAGGTAACACTGACCAGCCTGTAGTTCTCACAGTCTTCCCCCTTGCTCTGCTTGAAGATAGCAGTGACATTTGTTTTCTTCCAGTCTTTTGAGCCTCTCCCATTTGCCATGGCCATTCAAAGTTGAGTGGCCTCACAGTAACATCAGCCGCCTCACTCAGGAGTCATGTGCGCAACCCATCAGGCTTCCGTAGACTTATGTATATCCAGTTTGTTGAAGGGCTCCCTAACTTGGTCATCTTTCATCAAGGAAAGGTCTTCCTAACTCCAGATTTTGTATCTGGTCTCAGGGGCCTGAGGCACCTGAAGGGCAGTTTTACTGGTAAAGACTGAGGCAAACAAAGCATTGAGATACTTGGCCTTTTCCATGTCATTTATTACCAGTTCCCCTTCCCTGTTCAGCAGCAGGCTCACATTTTCCCGAGTCCTTTTTTGCTGTTTAAGTATTTGTAGAATCTTTTCCAATTATTATGACATTTAAATTGTCATAAAAGCAAATACTTTTAAAATCTGTTTTTTTCTTAAACAGGTACAGATCCTCTTAAGAAAGAGGCATTTCTTGCTTTTCAACAGCTCAAAAGTTCTTGCAGTGAACATTTGCATTATGCTGAATCTGTTATGAAGACTCTTCTCAATTTGTATGTACCAACCTCTTGGAGACATAGGGACAGTTAATTAAAGAAAATATATTTTGAATATTGTTTTTAATATGTTTTGCTATTCAACCATGAAAACTTAGCAGTGGACTACTTATTTATTCTTTTATTTCTTTGTTTTGATTTTATCATTTTGTCATGTTTGTTATAATTTTTTTTTTCCCCAGTATAAATCTTTCGTGATTTGCTTCTAAAGGACAATGGTTACTTAAAGAGCAGAATATGAAATAAGTTAAAAGCCGAGAGAGTGCTGTCTTTCAGCTTGGCTTTGGTTCCTTAAAATTTATGAACATATAGTTACATATTCTGAGTGTGTTTTAAATGCCTTAAAACTTATGAACACATAGTTACATATTCTGAGTGTGATTTTAGATGTATCTGGTAATATATAAATAGGATGTTTTAAATATATGCACACACACAAAGATCCCTGAAAGGTAGGAAAATATACAGACAAGCTTTGTAACTTAATCAGGGTTAATCCTAGGATCTTTCCAATTTTTAATTGGCAATAAGATCTTGAGTCTAAAAAGTGAAAAGAGACTAGAAATGTGTTTATGTATTGTAAAAAAATGTACAGATTCAGAAAAACAGCAGAGCTTTTTTGTCTTTAGCAGGTAGAGAGATATAAACATCAGTCAAGGCATTTTATCTAAAACAAGTATTTTGAGCAAGCAGCACAACTTTGCAGATCAATAAATAGGATTTCATCTGATCATAAAATCATGATAAAAAGAAAATATGATGTGCTTAGTTTTATGAAAACTTTTCATTCTAATGCGTGTTATACTATCCGTATTACCTGTAACCCCTCTAAGACTATATTATTTGAAGATAAAAGAATTATTTTCTTTCATTTAGGAACACTAGAATCTGATGTGTATTGCATACTGCGGACTTCAACCAGGAATAGTAGTTCATTCTATGCATATGGGTTCCTTGCAGTATTTACAGGTAAAACCTGTTAAAATGACACCTTTGTTATAATGGATTTTTTTTTTTAAAATTATCTTCATTACGGCAAAATGAAGTTTTTTCACAAAATTTTCAAGCAAGGGAGAAGAATGCTACTGCACTACCGGCATCTCTACCCTGTTGCACTGACACAACACGAAATTTATAGGTAAAGTTAGTTTGCACCCAGTATGAGCAAATGTTATTTGGAATTTAGAAGTAGCTCATAGCAATATATGTCATCTTTTCCACTTCTGTTGGTTTTGGCATGATATCGTCCCTCTCCATGCCTATTTACTGTGTAATTTACAATCTTGCTTTTCCTTTAGAACAAAGAACACACACGTATTTTGGAATGTATTACATGTATTGCCACATATCACATGTATTGCCAGAGGATTTAAAGACAACACATTTAAGCACATGCTGATTCACGGATGGGGAATCTATTACACCTGAAAAGCTTTAGTTATGAAAATAATATATTTAAATACAAAGGCTTTTGTTTCAAATTAACTGCATATTACGTGAATGCTTTGAAATCCGTGATCTATGAGTTTTAGTGAGAAAGTGTCACAATTTCAGAGTCATGTATTTTTTTCAGTAGGGAAAATAGCTTAACATATCCACCATCACACTCGGGACACAATGATTACAAATATAGTTCAGCTGTACAACTAGAGAAAAATAAAACCATAACTAAACAATACCTCTAGGCTAATACTTCAATACTTTGCCCTCCAACTTGGCTGCACTGTGGCTGCAATCAATCTCCAGTACTTAGTTTACAAAATTTTACTTGATTAGATACATAGGTATGACCTCTACAGCATTTTTTTAAAATTCTAGAAAAAACTAAGGCTGACTTAAAGAAGTATATGTTCTAAATCCATTAAAAAAAAATAATGGAAATACAGCTGTCAGCTGTGAATATATGAAGTCAGCACTTGCTCTTTGATTATTGGAACAGGTCATCAAAAGGGTCAATAAAAGGAGTATTTCTTTTTAGTAAGGATGACATATTGTCTTTAAGATATATACAATTACTTTTATTTTGTTTTTATGTACATTTGTATTAAATTTACTACAGAAAAAAATCTGCAAGAGAAAAACATTATCGATATTCATGCAAATTAATTTTTGCAGGACAATTTAGGTAATCACTTTGACAGCTTGAATTTGGCAATCTTCTAATGAGCAAGCAGCAAGAGAGGTCTGTGACTTTAATGACGAGACACAACACAGATATTCAGTTGAGTATAGCAGGACTCCGAAACATTAGATGAAGTTTTCTCAAAGAAGTAATGTTAGAATATATTTGTTCCACCCCTTTATCAAGGAACATTTCTTTACATTGAAAAAAAAAGTGAAAAGTGTCAAGAGCTTACTCAGGAAATTACATGACTAAAATGCTACCTGAGCAGAATATTATGCCCTGAACAGGATACTATATAAAATTTTCTCATGTTTTTGTTTAGTTCTAAATTCATCATATACTTGTGAATGTGGAAAAAAAAACTTCTAAATATCTGAAATTTTAGGGAAATCTGGATAAGTTTAGAACTTTAGAACTTTAGATCTTTTAAAACTATACATTGTAAGGAAAAAAAAAAAGAAAGAAATAATTCTCCTTTCTATGCCATATTGGCATTCTTCTACAGATGAGCAATATGATAGAAATTAATATTTTCTATTGCATACTGACTCAGTAAGTGTTCTTTCTCTTAGATAATTTTGGGGTTATTATGGGTACTAGGGGATCTGGAGATGGCATTGGACTTTATGACTTGTTAGGGTTCTATGCTGGTTTTGAATAGGTATATTGAGTCAGAATATATTCTATATATTGATAAAAAATGTGGGATTTGCCATCAGTCATTGTTGCAGAACACAGTGCCCCTGGCAAAGCCATTGTTCAGTCTGTTCACAGACAGTTATCAAAGGCTTTAAAATCATCTTGTGCCAAGAAAAAAGAAAAA